>CM059191.1:95411201-95887421 GCA_030323885.1 Branchipolynoe longqiensis
CACTGCATCGTGTCCGGCCCAAGATGAATGTCGAGGCCGAATGAGTTGAGCGTTCGTCTCCCATTTTGGGAGATCGTGGGATTCGAACTCATGGGTTCGAAAACCTGGTCGAGTCAAATCAATGGCTTAAAAATTGATACTTGTCGCTTCCTAGCCAGGTGCTCGGTCGGCATTATTAGGATAGGGCAAGGACTGGTTGGCCCAGTGTCAGGATAATGTGACTGAGTGGGATATCAGGTAATGGTGCTGGTGGCCTGGTCTCCAAGTGGGGCAGGACTATAAAGTTGCCATGAGCGCACACTGTCACAAGTCCATACCTGTCCTGATATGACCTTACCTTGCCAGGACGTAAAACTCCAACAACCAACCAATAATACTAGATTAATTGATTAAGAGAAGATATAATCTAATATTATGCCATCTTCTCTTTTGTTCATTGCACATTGATTTGCCCATGTAAGATAACCGCCATTCGGAATGCCACCATTAGGCCGATATTTGTGCTACCTGTCACAGCTATGCCTGTGTGTTGTTATGGTTACGTTCATTTATCTGCAACCTTCCCCTCAGTAGCTACATCAGACGGTGGCCATCAACTCTACGACAAATAGAGATCTGGAGTGCAACAAACTCTGGCGACGTAAGGAGTGTTGCGCACATAACCAGTATCATCGTCTGCCGGTACCAAATGCATGTTGCTATCCTAAGAGCCATGGCAACCATCACACACCGTCTCCACTGACAATATTCAGGTCATGCACATTACAAAATTTGATGAAAAATTATTTCTAACTTTTAAGTGAATTGAATTCCACTCATATCTGATAATAAAGCTGTTTCAGAAATACATATATACCTGTCCGGTTGACAATAATAATGTTTCAGACTGGAGAATGTGCGGTAATTAGTACATGTGCTTTAAAATATGTCAGTCAGCCGATATCCAATGATTAACGGGCAAACTTCGCAGAACCCATTTGTAAGAAGGGGCTGGAGCAATGGTACGTTTTACTCTTCAGCTATAGCCTCTGTAGTCTCTGTCCCCCTCATAGGGGAAGGTCAAGGTCAATTCCAGCGTCAGTTTGCTTCTCTGTATGCCATATGAGCATTGAGGAGAAACCAAGGTTACTTCTGTGCACTGGCTTCAGCGCCTTCTGACAAAGGGTTATATACAGTACAACCCCGTTAAACCAAGCTCGGTTAAATAAACCAAACGATCGGTTAATCCAAACTTTTTTCGGCAGCCCGGCAAAATACTACCATTTATCATATAAGAAGTTGGTTAAACCAAAGTCGGTTAAACCAAAGTATCGGTTAATCCAAACAAAATTGTCGGCCCCAGGCCACTTCCGGTACTGTTAAACCAAACTTTCATGTGGTTTTAAGGTTATCTGAGACTTTTTTATATGATAAATGATAGTATTTTGACGGGTCGGCGAAAAAGGTTAGGATTAACCGATCGTTTGATTTAACCGAGCTTGGCTTAATGGGGTTAAACTGTATATGCATAAAAAACAATAATCATAGTGTCCACACACATTGTATATTAGGTCGTAATGCTTGCATTGCGTTTGATTCGTGGTGAGGGAGGAGGACCCCCCCCCTCCCTCTCTCTCCTCTCCCCCCCCCGCCTGCCGCCGCTCTGACGCACCCCCCTCCCCTCTCTCCGGCCCTTATAACCGGCCGCCTAGCTGCTCTCAGCCACTCGCCTCTCATCACTCTCCTGGAGCACTCTTTTTTAAAGTTGTTGCCAAAGCCAAGTGAAAGTCGAAGTCAAAGTCTGATGAAGCATCACATTTTCAAAACCAAAATCACTATGTAGATTTGATTCTTCACGTCTAACTTAAAGTTGCATGGTCCGATGGTTTTAAGTTTTTGCCAGTTTCTGAGATAAATACATTAGATTAATCATTATAGTCTACTTTACTTTAGTTTGAAGTAACTTTTAATTTAAATAGCTAACTTTGGAGATATTTGATGCAAAAACATGCCAAATTAATTTTGGCAAGCATGCCAAAACTCTGACACGATAGGCTTCAGTAGTAAGAGGTTCTATTAAATTGGCGCATTACACCCTGCAGTAACAAATGCTTAATAAGTGCACGAGTATCTAGGTTTGATTTGTAGAATCTAATCTAGATACTTGTTTTGATTTTGAAAATGTGATGTTTTCATCGGACTATGCAACTTTAAATACAAATGCACTTGTTAACCATTTGTTGCCACGTAGAAGGAAATACTTAGTCATTTGAATAAAACCTATTACCACAAAAGCTTATGGCGTCAGACTTCTGGCGTGCTTCCCAACAATAATTTGGCATGCTTATCCCAAAGTTAACCCTTTAAGAAAAAGTTACTTCAAACTAAAGTAAGGTAGATTATAACAATCAATTCAATATATTTATCTACGAAATTGATAGAAACTTAAAATCCATCGGACTATGCAACTTTATTTTCAATTGACAACTCTCCACCGCGCCCACTCAAACTCTCAACCCCCCGCCAATTCCCAGCCCCCCCCCCCCGCCCCTGCAGGGTTCCGCTTCGGTCAGGAAGTCGAGGAAAAGGTTAATGAGCATTGCTCATCTCAATCAGGGATTCATATATCATTGTGCGAAATATATATATATATAATTATATATATGGCGGCCTGGTCTCCCAGTAGGGCAGTACTATAAAGTCACCATAAGTGTGCACTGTCACAAGTCGGTACCCCTGCTGATATGACCTTAGATGTTGCCAGGATGTAAAACTCCAACAACCATCCAACCAACCCATACTGGGGCCGCTGAAACCGAACTCCCTGCTGTCACTTTGCGCATGCGTTCTTAAACCAACTAACTTCTGAGTAATCTAAGATACAGTTACGCATTGGTAACGGAAACCAACTTCTGAAACTCCAGCCTCCCTAAGTTATATGACTACTGCCTGCCATTACCAGCCTCAATGCACCGATTTGCTATACTACTATGCTGTATTGCGCGATAGTTTGGTTGGTTGGTTTTTGGAGTTTCACGTCCTGGCAACATCTACGGCGCCGACTTGTGACAGTGCGCACTCATTGCGACTGAGTGGGACTGAGTGGGAGGTTTCCATGGGAAGGCCAACATCATGACGAGGCTCACGGATTATGTGTTACCACCACAGCACAATATGACACCCGCAACCAGCGTTGATTCACCATGGGTCACGTGCCATTGAGGCCAGTGCTTTCAGTTTCACCCAGCCTTTAACGTCGCATTTACTGTCGCTTGTTTTATGGAGATGGACGAGGTGGTTAATGCTTTAGACATTTTCAGCATGACTAACCATCTCGAAAATCCACCTCCCCCTCCTTCATCCCTGGTGTTCTCTGTGGCGGAGTGGTTAGAGTGTCTGACTTTTTTCTAGGTCGGACTCCTAATCTGAAGGTCGGCAGTTCGATTCCCCATGCCCCTACCTCTGCCAATTTGGATTTCCACCGCTGTGTATAACTTACAGCGTCATCAAAGGCCAGTTTCTCTCATACCATGTCTATGTGGTGTGGGAGGTTAAAAATCCTTTGGGTCGGTAAAAGTGCACCTCCCCCTCCACCTCCTCCCCCTCCTCTCTCCCACCCCTTCCCCACCTTCCTCTACAGACTCCCCCTCCCACTGCGCCTTCCCCTCCACCTCCTCTCCCTCGTCTCTCCCATCCCTTCCCCACCTCCCTCTACCCATTCCCCTCCCACCCTTCCCAAATCTTTCCGCCACCTCCCTCTCCCACTTCTCCTCCCACCCCCTTACTTCCGCGCTCTCTCCTGCCTCCCCATCCCCCCACCCTCCCCCACCCCTCTCCAAACTCCCACCACCCCCTCTCCACACTCCCACCACCTCCTACTCCACACTCCCGCCACCCCCCTCTCCACACTCCCACCCTACCTCTCCACACTCCCACCACCCCCTCTCCACACTCCCACCAGCCCCTCTCCACACTCCCACCACCCCCTCTCCACACTCCCACCACCCCCTCTCCACACTCCCACCACCCCCTCCACATCCATCACCCCTCTCCACTCCCCCCCCCCCTCCACACTCCCACCACCTCCCTCTCCACACTCCCACCACCCCCTCTCCACACTCCCACCACCTCCCTCTCCACACTCCCACCACCTCCATCTCCACACTCCCACCACCCCCTCTCCACACTCCCACCACCTGCCTCTCCACACTCCCACCACCTCATTCTTCACACTCCCACCCCCTCCCACTCCACACTCCCACCACCCCCTCTCCACACTCCCACCACCCCTTCTCCCACTCCCACCCCCCCTCTCCACACTCCCACCACCCCCCTCTCCACACTCCCACCACCTGCCTCTCCACACTCCCACCACCCCCTCTCCACACTCCCATCACCCCCTCTCCACACTCCCACCACCCCCTCTCCACACTCCCACCACCCCCTCTCCACACTCCCACCACCTCCCTCTCCACACTCCCACCACCCCCTCTCCACACTCCCATCACCCTCTCTCCACACTCCCACCCCCTCTCCACACTCCCACCACCCCCTCTCCACACTCCCACCACCCCCCTCTCCACACTCCCACCACCCCCTCTCCACACTCCCACCACCTCTCCCACCACCCCCTCTCCCTCTCCCACCACCCCCTCTCCCTCTCCCACCACCCCTCTCCCTCTCCCACCACCCCTCTCCCTCTCCCACCACCCCCTCTCCACATTCCCACCACCTCCCTCTCCACACTCCCATCACCCCCTCTCCACACTCCCACCACCCCCTCTCCACACTCCCATCACCCTCTTTCCACACTCCCACCCTCTCTCCACACTCCCACCACCCCCACTCCACACTCCCACCACCCCTCTCCACACTCCCCCCTCCCTCTCCACACTCCCCCTCCCTCTCCACACTCCCCCCCCCCTCTCCACACTCCCACCACCCTCTCTCCACACTCCCACCACCTCCGTCTCCACACTCCCATCACTCCCATTTCCCACCACCTCTCTCTCTCCACTCCCGTCCCCCGCCCTCCCTGCATTCCAAAAGGTTAGTCATTTCTTCTGTCGATTAACATGTGTAAGTCCGACAGTAACCACGCAATATACATAACTGAGATGGCAGGTGGACTAGGAACACAATACATCGTAAACAAGTGGCAATTACATGAGCTAAGTTGCAAACTTATACTTTTCCATTTTAAAGCATTGTAATTGTTCACTTCCACTGTCACACACAAGTAAGTGTCACATAATGAGAACGTGGCACACCGGACACGAGCGCCTTCCCTATTAGCTGGCAATTGCTTATGGAGTTGCCTCCTCCCCCTCACCCCCCACCCCCCACCCACGTCTCATCTCCCCCTCCCTATACCCCTGGTTGAGGTCTGCATTGAGAGGTAGTTACAGGTAGCATGGAGAACCCAGGTGTGGTTATTGTTTTCTCACCTGGTGCGTGAGTTACTACCAATTTGCCGACTATCCCTATTAGTAAGCCTGACTGTGTTATTTAACCATTAACGCATTGTAAACCAGAAACCAGACACCATTCTGGACCGTAACTAGTGTGGGTAAGGACGGGGGGAAGGAGGGAAGTTTCCCCTTCCCCCATCTCCCCACACCACCATATTATAGCGCAGTCTGTAACCTCCCTGAAATGGCTATCAATGGCATTTCAGAGCCTCTAAATATACAAATTTCCTGGGGGTGGGGCGGGGGCCATACCCCCAGATCCCCTAGTGCCTCCAGCTTTTGGAATTCATCCGTTTCAAGAGTTTATCTCGCCACAAGCAACAATTCCTAGCCACGGCTATGCCATCACATGTTTCTGCCGGTTATTTGTTTATGCGCACTAGAATACTTGGTGAATTTGGGTCGGAGTTATTTAGTAAAACGTATCGATTATCAAATCCCCATTAATCACCTCACCACTTTCCAGTGTCAGTCGAGACCTACTTAGTCCATGAGAAAGCTAAGACTCTTAGTAAGAGTGTGACATTGCGATTGGAGGCAATTCACATGGTTGTCTGTCATGCACCTGTTTTGTTCTTGCTGTTTATCGCTAAGAGTAGCCTATGTGGCAGCAGCTGGTTTCCTCCAAAGAAATATGTCAGAATGACCATATGTTTGACGTCCAATAGCCGATGATATGAAAATCAATGTGCTTTAGAGACGTCGTTAAATAAAACAAGTTTTACTCTTGCACATGTTTGGAAACCTTCTCCAAAGGACATCACATTGGGCAGGCCGGGTGTTGTGTTATACCCCTGTCACACTACAACGTAATGAGCGAACGTGAGCCTAACGTGGTGATCTTTCGTCATTACGTTGATGTACGTTGGATTACGTTATTATGATGTCATAATGACGTTAGACTGACTTCGAGCTACGTCACATTACGTTGTGTTACGTCGAGGTTTTGGACATGTTCAAAACTTTTGATGTAGTTCGAACGTAAGGGTTTACGTTCGCCGTACGTTCTGTACACATTCGGTGAACGTCAATGACGTTAAACTGACATTATTAAAACGTTATTAAAACGTTAGTCACTACGTTCAACTACGTTGCACTACGTTGCACTACGTTGCACTACGTTGCACTACGTTGACCCACATTAAACCCGGTGGAAACGTCCACACGGCGTAATGGGAACGTCAGGATAACGTCAGGATAACGTCAGAATAACGTCAGGAGAACGTCAGGAGAACATCAGGAGAACGTATATTCAACGTAGTTCAACGTTTCGCCATCAGGTAACGTAGTTCTGGCGATGGAATAACGTTCATAACGTTCCGTGAACGTAATGAAGTTGACCTCTCTTGTTGAATGATGGTATCACTACGCTTTACCGACGTTACGCTCTCGTCCACTACGCTGCATCCACGTTCAACTTGTGCCCAAATTTGCATACTACGCCGAGAAGTTCAACATTCTTCACGTTCTCCCTACGTTGACGTCATTACGTCGTAGTGTGACAGGGCCTTTATACTCCAATCACACTATGCTTCCGATCACTTGCGACCACCTTGCAACCGCCAAAAAGGGCTAGTCGCAAGTAATCGCAAGCAGCCGGCGAACGGTTGGTGACCTCCGGGTGACCATGTTGGTCGCAAGGAGAGTGAACGTGCTGCTCCAAAAATCTCCTTGCAGCTATAATGGTCACCCTGAGGTTGCCGAACATTTTAAGCGCTTGTGACCGGTAGGTGACTCGTTGGTGACTGGTTGCACACTCAGTGGGGGGGGGGGGCATTTTGGTCGCCAACCAGTCTGCAGCCATCGCCGAAGGTTGCCGACTGGTCGGTGACCATAACATTGTTGTGACCACTGATCACCCGCTCTGTGACCGCTGGGCGATTGGTCGCTGAGCACTCGGCTACTGCTGTCTTCACTATAGCAACCGCCGGTGTCAAACCCACATCAGATACTTTTGGAAATTGTCAATGTGCACACCTGTACATTTGCTTGTCCTGCCCTTCACTTTTGAATAACTTAAAGAACCGGTTACCGAGCGGTCAGTGACCGATCAGCGACTGATCCAGCAACCATTGTTTTTCCCGCCTTTTTTTTGCTTTGGTCGCAAGGAGGTTGCCGACTTTTGGTCACAAAGTGGTCGCAAGTGGTTGCAAGCCATAGTGAGACTGAGGCCGTAGTTAATTAATTCTGTCCTCTTCACCATTTTCAACTCTACATAAAGCACCATGGCACTGTCACACGACTGTGCTCTTGAGCCCGATGTGTGGCATAGGCCTATATTGTGTGGTATATACCGGTGTAGCAGGAAACCGCAAACCCTGTAAATCGCAAACCCCCACTTGTGATTTCCTAGGAAATCGCAAACCCCCATACCATATATGGACATGGGGGGTTTGCGATTTCCTAGGAAATCACATATCCCCCCTGGACATCGCAAACCCCCCATGCTTGGCAGTCTTAAAGCAAGCATATGTGCTTTGTGCAGGTTTGTTTTACTTTTGAAATTCCCACAATGCACCGTGAAGCTTGAATTACAAACTGGCCTCATGTAAATATTGTATTTATGTAAGCATGATTAAGCCACGTTTATTTGAATTTGAATCCATTTTATCCCCCAGATCTGGTAGAACTTCGAAATCAAACTGCTTGGGACAGTGTGCACTCATGGTGACTTTATAGTGCTGCCCCACTGGGAAATCAGGCCATCGACACCAGTCACATTATCCTGACACTGGGCCAACCAGTCCTTGCCCTATCCTATTAATGCCGAGCACCAGGCTGGAAATGACAAGTGTCAATTTCAAAGTGGCCCGGTATACCTCGTGGCGACCGGAACCGTACTCCGACAAATGCTCTCCAAGCACAACTCTTCTTAGTTTTTATGTTTATATAACCAGATATGTGGGGAGAGAGTTGTAGACTCACTGCACCTGAAATGGGCCAGGGACAGTGCTGAGGTCAATGGGGGGGGGGGGGGGCTGAGGCTGGGTGAGAAGTGGGTCAGTGCTGAGGTCAGGGTGGGGGTGGGGTGGGGTGGGGTGGGGTGGGGTGGGGTGGGGTGGGGGGTCTGAGGCTGGACCTGTAGCTGGCAGCTGTTGTTTTGAAAATGGCTGGGTGACTGGAGAGAAGGGAGAGTAAAACTGATGTATTTTCAATTTTCTTTAGAGTAGTTCAAACACGAAATATATTTCCTTTAATGTGAAATATATGTTAGTACAATTACACATTGCATAATTCAATCAGAAACACATAAAGAAGAAAAACGTTTTTTGTTGTTGAATGTAAAAATCAGTGAAACACATGGGGTTTGAACCCACAACACCAACCAACTTCAGTTTACAAGTTCAACACCTTAACCAGTAGGCCACAGAAACCACACATAGTTACTTGTCTCAGTTCAGGCTATTTGTATATATGACGTCATAAAACCTTCTTACATTCAACAACAACAAAACTTTTTCATCTATATATGTTTCTCATTTAATTATGCAATATAATTGTACTAACATATATTTTACATTAAAGCAAATATATTTCGTGTTTGAACTACTCTAAAGAAAATTGAAAATACATCAGTTTTACTCTCCCTTCTCTCCACTCACCCAGCCATTTCCACAACAATGTGACAAATTTAGGTCACTCTACACCACCAAGTTGAAAAGTTCAGTACTAAGCATGCACCACCGTGTGGCACAAATTAGAACTATTCTGAGTGCTTTGTTTTCCCGGCAAGGTATACTGGCTGACATTAAAGTCATTGGTTTAACTCGACCGGAAACCGAACTCCCGACGTTTCACACGCGAGGCCCGCGCTCTGCCGATTAGGCCACCGCGCCCGGTCCCATACCAAATGAAAATAGATCATAACGAGCAACCTAAAATATTTATCTAAAAAGTACCGCAGAATCTGAACGCCATTCAATTATGACAACCCGTTTGCGTGCATCTACCACTAGCAACCGCGATAGTGGCGCCATCTGTGGAGAGAGATCGAGGACCATTCGCTATCCATTTAGCTGCAGGACACACCTCTAAATCCCCACACACTCCCACCATACACCCAAAAATCCTCACCACACCACTACACATCCCCCACACACCCCTACACACCCACCACACAAACATACGCCGCCACGACACACCCACGACACACAGCTACACCCCAACCACACACACACATACACCCCTCAACCCCACTACACCCCCTCAACCCCCACCAACACCCAACCCCCAACCCCCACTATCCCCTCAACCCCCACCACACACACCTACGCCCCAACCACACACACCCTCAACCCCTGCCCCACCCCACCTACACCCCATCACGCACACCTATCCCCATACGCCCCCCACCCCCACCACCCCCAAACAAACACCGATGCATCCGTTTTTCACCCTATTATCGCCCACGAAGGCCCGACTTGCGTCGTAGCGCCATCTGGAATTTTAGTACCTGTCTAACCCCATTATTGTATGAGCGGTGGTTGCCGTCCCATCTATCAATCTCCACGTGAGTGTGCTACACCGAATCACCATTATCAGGAGGCGCATAGCTTTAAAATCAACTTATTATCGCTCAAAAGTAGATTAAAAAAAAAACACAATGGGCTACCGGTCAGGAATAACCCAGCTCTGTTAGTATTATTGATTTAAAAAAAAATCGATGTGCAGTGAATACTTTTTTGTTGTTTTTGTTTTTGTAAATGATCATTTTATTCAACGAATACAGGTATTTTCTTCAGCGCCTGGGCACTGGTCTTCCGGCAATATATCGTATTAAATGCAAATGTAATTAAATGTAATTAGTGCTACTGAGTCGATTTTAATTTCGTATGTTTTATATTTGCGCAGGTGTTGGTATCGCTGTGTGGTAGTGGACGGATGCATGATTACATTATATAAATAACTCGTCCGTTCACCGCATTTATACAATATGTTCACTGCTTTTGTTGTGCCTTTATAGCACAGTGACAGTCTCACTAAATGACAGATGTGCTGTCACAGCAGACCAGAGCGCGGTTTAATCAATTTGTTTTTTTTTTATGGGGAAGGGTGGGTGGGTGAAAACTAGCGGTTTGTTTGGGTTTTGCAGCCTACCAACATCTAATATGAACGGCTGCCGACCTGTGACAGTATGCATTCCTAATGACTTTATAGTGTTGTCCCACTGGGAGACCGGGTCGTCGCCACCATGTCCATGACCCCATAGCAACTCCACTCAGTTACATTATCCTGCTACTGAGCAAACCAATTTTTGCTCCATCCTGGAAATGCCGAGCGCTAGGCTATGTAGCAAACATTTATAATTTCCAAAGTCATCGGTGTAACTCGGCTGGGATTCGAACCTGTAACTTAGGAAATCAGAGCTCTTACCAATAAGGTAAACAAAACACAAAAAACAACAAAAACCACTCCCCAAACAACTCCCCAAACAAAGTCAAATACTACCATTCAATATCATAGTTATTGAGAAGTTTGTGCAAACCAATATCTACACTTTGAAGGGAGGAGTAAAATTAATGTTTTGAAACTTTGCAATCCCTTCAAATCAGGACCTAGTATTTGTCTTACAGGCTGTCACACCTCACCGGATTGGGGGAAATGGACAGAAAACGAACAATGTTCGTTTTGTGTCCGTACAAGTTTTGAACATGTACAAAACAAGGAACGGATGCTGCCGGACTGACATCTACAGTTCTTGTCCGGTTTGAGTTTGTTTCCTCCATTGGCTATCCATTCATAACCGTTTCATGTCTGTTTCATGGCCATTTCATGTCCGTTTCATGTCTGTTCGTCAAGAGGCCATTGACTCAATAGCGCAACATTTTGACATATTTTAATACATTTTGATACTTATCACCACCGGACTAGACAATTCTGTCCGTTGCTCAATTCGGTGATGTATGACAGGGGCTTAAGAGATTTCAAAGGGTGGACAGAAGTGGCGAATACTGGTCTAATGAACCAACCTGCTTTAAAACACAACTCTGCCATATGTAGATAAATAACACAATCTTAGCAAACTATTTTTGGTGATGGTTAAAGAAGAACAAAAGAAATCTGTTTATTCAGTAAGCAACTTCTTTTCGTAGTTCCGAGGCACTGGTCGTACAGCCATGTAACATTGTAGCTTTTCACTTAATTGGGTTTGCTTCAGGAAATAATAATTATATACAGGAATTATTATTAAGGTATGATTAAACATTCATTGTGCATTGTATAGTCGCGTTCTCTGTGGCGGAGTGGTTAGAGTGTCTGACTTTTTTCTAGGTCAGACTCCTAATCTGAGGGTTGGCGGTTCGATTCCCCGTGCCCCCAGCTCTGCCAATTTGGATTTCCACCGCTGTGTATAACTTAGAGCGTCATCAAAGGCCGGTTGCTCTCATACCATGTCTATGTGGTGTGGGAGGTTAAAAATCCCTTGGGTCGGTAAAAGTGTAGGCTCGGGCTTTCTATCGACCAGCAGTGGAATGAGGAAGACCAGTCGTCTATGACCGAAATTTCCCCTGCTTAAACAACTAATGGACAAAAAAAAGTGAAATAATTGTGGACAATATTGTGACTTATCAAACCTTTGTTTGTTTGTGTAACGACCCCACAACACAAAAAGTAAACATCGGCTATTGGGGATCTTTTCAAACCAATTTCTTAATTGTGAAGTGTATCTGCAAGGGGGTGCTTCTGTAAAGTGGATTTGTCATGGTGCCGGCGGCCTGTTCTCCCAGTGTGGCAGCAGTATAAAGTCGCTATGTGTTTGTGTGCACTGTCACAAGTCAGCACTCATCCTGACATGGCCTTATTTGTTGTCAAGACGTAAACTCCAACAAACAACAACAAACATGGCGTAAACGCAGCAGGGGAGAGTGAGTATGATTGGTGTGAATTCGTTCAATGCTCAGTGTCAGAATAATCTGACGAAGTTGGATATCGCATCATGCTGCTGACGGCCTGATTTCCCAGTTGGGCAGCACTATAAAGTCGACATGAGTGCGCACTGGCACGCCTACTGGCACCGGCACCACGCTCTGCTGACACTGTCACCTTCTTGCCGACCGAGGGCCTCAGCACCACTCCGCCTCCACTCCCAGAGAATCTGCACACATACACAAAGGACAGACAACAACCTAAATAGGACTCCGCCAATAGTGCCTATCCGAATGCTGCAGATCTTTGCAACCAGCGGACACCCAACTAGGGACCGTGAACAAACCAATGAACTGAAGCACTTTTGCATCACGGTATGCGTCCTGATATGACCTTAGATGTTGCCAGGACGGAAAACTCCAACAGCCAACCAAGCAATCGTTCACAGTTTTTGTCCTCTTCGCTGTGCATACTCATTAAATCCCCTGTCACACTTCACCGGATCGAGGAAACGGATTGAAACGGTACAAAGTCCGTTGATATCCGTCAAAGTCCGGTTTGTGTCCGTTGCATATCCGTTGACATCCGTTGTTATCCGTTGATATCCGGCCCGATCCGTTAAACTTGTAACGGATTCCGTCGGACTGACGTATGCGGTTATTATCCATTACCATCCATTACCCGCCCGTTCCTGTCCGTTCCCGTCTGTTCCCGTCCGTTCCTGTCCGTTACCGTCCGTTACCGTCCGCTACCATCCGTTAGATATCCATTACACGTCCGTTGCCGTTCGTTATAGTTCTTTTTGTATACTGAATTGTCTGTTGATCGTGAAGGCCCTGTCAGACCTTACCGGACTGAGTACCGGACACCACCGGACAAAGAAGTGTCTAGTCCGTTGGTGTCCGGTGTCAAAATGTACCGAAATGTACCGAAATGTACCGGATGAAACAAACGCTAAACGGACAAGGAATGTACATTAACGAATAGCCACCGGACGATAACCGGACGACAACCGAATGTCTAACGGATGGACCGGACACCAACCGGACACCAACCGGACACCAAACCGAACACCAAACCGGACACCTACCGGACTGTTCACGAACGCACCAAAAACCGACAGACGGAATTCCTGCAGCACCGTCAACGGACTCTTCAGGATACAAACCGGACACCTAACAGATGGGTACCGGACATGAAACGGACAAAACGGACTAAATGGACTTAAAACGGACACCAACCGGTGTCCGGTACAAGTTTTGTGCATGTTCAAAACTTGCTACCATACACACCGGACACCACGGGACACAGAACGGACCCGCCATATGCCAACCGTATATAAACCGTACAGTGCCGTATTTCAGCAGACAGTATCCGGTTTCTGTCTGGTTCCTCAATCCCATGAGGTCTGACTGGGGCTTCAGATACGTTATCAACCATTACCGTCTGTTACCCGTCCGTTACCCGTCCGTTACCAGTGTGACAGGGCCTTAAAAGAAACACACACCTATATTTGCTTACCTGACTCCCGGCGAGTTGGAGGAGAGGAAATCGATCCTGCCCCAGGTTTTACTATTTTTTTCCTGCCCACCCGCCCCCGTGTTGCTTTTCAAATATTTGAACAGGAATGACGAATGGGTTGCCACTTTATGGCAGTTGATTCTGAGGGTGGTCAACTTGCTGGATATGGAACAATTCAAACTCACTCAGGTGGGTTCTGTCGCACAACCCCGCTACCCATCAGAACACTCTAAAGCTCCGTAGTCCAAGCAAAACATCAATTAAAAAAAACCAAAACAAGTATTTCGATTGGATTCTACATATCAAACGTAGATACTGGTGCACTTGGTAAATATTTGTCATCACATAGAATGGAACGCTGAGGCAATTTAATAGAACATATTACTGCAGAAACCTATGGTGTCAGAGTTTTGGCAGGTTTGGCATGTTTACAGTTCAAATATCTCAAAGGTTAGCTATTTAAAATAGAAGTTACTTTAAGCTAAAGTAAGGTAGATTATAATGATTATCCTAATATGTTTAACTCAGAAATTGACAGAAATTCAAGACGCATCGGACTATCCAACTTTAAATAATTCACCAGAGGTCTCCCATGACGACGCAGGGTTTGCAGACAAGCAAATAATGTCCGCCTCATACAAATGTGTTCTCAATCAATTTGATCTAAAATCGAGAAGTAATTAAATTTCAATCCCCTACTTGCATAAATTTATCTCAGGTCTCGATTCCATTCTCACTGACAATGGCCGAACCCATCAACAAATAATGTATCCACATCCTAAAAAACTGACTTCACCGTCCCTGGTCAACATTGGTGTTCAGTCAAGATGTCGTGTACAGTGAGGCAGCCTTTATTGTGAATAGTTTACCCTGCCACAATTACCAGGAGTGAATTTAGACCAAACGCTCTTCTGGCTTTATAGTGCCATATCTATATCTGTTCACTGCTGAATTGTGCATGTTATTGTAACATGATTAATTCGCGGGGTGGAGGAAGGGGGGGGGGGCTCACCGATACGCCGACCCGACGCCGCCTAGCATAAAATGCCCGAACTAACCACTGGCCGCCCACCTCCATGGCGCCACCTAACACCAATGTTGGAACTACGCCTCCCAGCTACAGGAGGAGCCAGACCCGAACTTTCCCGCCAAAAACATCATGTGACCAAAATTCAAACCAAACTGCCTCCAAGGCCACACAACTCCTCCGGGCGCTGCCCAGACAACTTCACCACCTTTCTTCTTCACATCCTCACGCAATGCAACACCACGAAACGGAATGATGCCAATCCCACATAAATCAGCCTGCAATGCAGCAAAGAAAAGCAACAACAACCCACTAAAAGGGTGTGGACACCCCAGGATAAAAAGCATGGAGCCAAAGGACTCATCTGATGACACGGCCGACGTGCAAAAACCTTGGCAACCATGGCTGTCACAACCGCTGTCACAACGACCATCACAACCACCAACGAGCACCACTGGCCTCGGCAATGGGATATTAGAGGCTATAAGGCTCTCATGACCGTACCCAGACAAGCAACAAGGAAAGACCTCCAGAAGCTGGTAGGCTGCCTCCAGCACATCGCGAAGTGTGTTCTCCCTGCCAGATGATTCATGGCTAGGATACATGATGCACTGAGGCAGGCCCCCTTCACAGGCAAACAACATGTCCCTGTGAACTACAGGCAGACATCCGCTGGTTCCTGGAGTACGCGGAGCACTCCAATGGTCTTGTACTCCTCCCCAGCAAACCCAAGCTCCCCATGGTCATTGAGTGTGAATCATTACTCAATGGGGGCGGGGCCTTCTCGCCCACAGACTACTATGGCCAGCACTAGCCCGATGGCCTCAGGACCAGCATGACAACCATCACCCATCTCGAGGCCATAAACCTCGTAATGGCACTCAGAGCCCTGGCACCACCGCTCCCCCACAAGTTCAGGATAACAATCAATACAGACATCTCGGAGAGCCAGCATGTCCTGAACAGCGGCACCAGGCATGACAAGACCCTAACAGGGTGTGCCAGGGAGATCTGGCTGTTCGCTGCCACAAACTCCTGTGAAGTGGACATAGTCCACAAGCCAGGGAAGACCTGATACTGGTGGATGCTCTCAGCATGCGCTCCACTGACCACAATGCTCGGGCCCTCACAGCTACCCTCTGCACTGAACTTGCACTAACTGAAATTAGCGTTGAATTTGACAATGTTTTCACCACTGGACTATAGGTAACCTGGGAAGTTTGACTATATTTGATTCTCTCTTCCCAGGTTACAGATGAACACCACAAACACATCCTCCAGGTCTACTTTGCAGGACCTAACAGCAGGGACCCGGAGGAACAAATCAGTACAACACAAGCAAGACGCTACCTAGACTTCGCAATACAACATCACAACGACCGCCTCGCACCTACCCAGTATGACCTCCTGCCATATCTACTACATCTCAAAGAAACGCTCATAACACCAGGAGCAGTACTCAACTACATGAGCGGAGCCAAGACCTGGGTACAGCTGTTTGGAGGCAATATCGCTGCCTTCTGCATGTACCCGGTCAGCCTGATGAAGAGAGGTGTACAACGGCTCGCCTCGCACATCCCACGTCAGGCCCCACCCCCCTAATCCCAGACGACATCTGTCAGGTCGTCAGTTTCTTCTCAACTGCAGGCCCCACTGCCCAGGTAATCACTGCAGCCCTCCTAATTGGGTACCACACACTCATACGACAAGGTAACCTACTGCACACGGGAGCGCACAATGACCCCAGACACGCCCTACTGACAAGTGATATTCTTCCCACCCAGTCAGGTCTCACGGTCACAGTCCGCTCCACCAAGACCATGTGGAGACCCGGACAGGCTTACACAGTGCTAGTCCCCGCCATCCCTGGATCACCCTGCTGCCTGGCATCAGCTTGGGCAGCCTACATCTAATACCAGCAGCCACGTCCCCTTGGCCCAGCATTCTTATCGCTGGGCAGGGCCCTTATCCTCCCAGCAGCACTCCTGGGAGAGTTCAGGATAGCTCTCGCTGCTGAGGGGAACCCCCAGGATGATCGATACACCCTACACACCCTCAGGAGAGGTGGAGGCCAGGCGTGTGGTGCCTCTGGGGCCTTCCTCGGGGACATTATGGAACTGGGGTCATGGACTTCAGCCGCCGGACATGCCTACATCCCCAGGGACCACAAACCCTCTCCACCATACTTGGTTGAGGGTTCGGTTCCAGCCCATATTTGACATCAACGGGGATTGAAGTCCCCAGCGACTGATCATTATATATCCAGACTAGCACCCAAAATTTGACCTGAACCTGAACTGTACATGAAATTGATGAATAACGAACCATTATATACTACTTCTTGTCTCCACCTTGTGAAATGCTGCCAAGTTCCAAAGATTATTTTGAAACCCGCACACCCCCCAAAAAAAACCTCACTCAACAACATCTATGCGTTCTGAAAAAGTAAATTTGATCTCAGTCATGGGTAAAAAAGCAACCATTAGAAATGCTATATGTTGCATATAGAATTCACAACTTGTCCTCTTACTTATTATCCACTATTGGGTTACCAGACTGTACCAGGATGTCTGCTAGATAAAAGATTCACCGGGTACTTGCAGTAGGGGTAAATAACAACGTAGTCTAAATACAGGAGAAAATAGCATTCGTATGGAACAGGAAGTAGAATTCCTGGTTCCAGTATCAAATGGCTACTTATATCAGCGCAGAATTGCTGAAATGGAAGAGAATGCAAAAAGAGAAGATGGTTACCGTAGAATGCCATCAATTTAATTTTTTAATGTCCATTAAACTAAATGGTTTATTATATCATAATAATCCATAATGTCCATAACATGGTCTTTTACTTTTGCGTCTGTTTTTGCGAATGAAGGGTGGGATTCGAACACACCCACTTCTACCATTCCGGGGGTACCATCGTAACCATAAACCTATCTACTCTGAGGTAATCAACCTACCCACATTTCACCTGGGCAGGTCGGTGCACCTCCAGGTATAACAACTGTCGTGGAGGTGATGAAAATGGGAAATATTGCGTCTCGAGTGGGACTCGAACCCACATCTCTTTGCATTCCGGGCCAGTGTGCTAACCATGACACCACCTAGGCTCCCTGATATCACCATACTACCCACCCCTACCTGTCTATGTGGCTCCTTGCCTAAGAGGTCAGTGCAGACCACTACACTCGTCCCCCTGGAATTGTAAGTCTTTTAATGCTTACAATTACATACAACCAGTGCACTTACACATACACATGCTAGGTTCAACAACTGTACAGCACATAGCTTGTACAGGATCATGGTCACGGCAACCAGTGTCATGGGGGTGATGAAAATCGGAAATATTACGCCTAGAGTGGGACTCAAACCCACATCTCTTTGCATTCCGGGCCAGTGTGCTAACCATTATACCACCTAGGCTCCCTGATATCACCATACTACCCACACCTACCTGTCTATGCGGCTCCTTGCCTGAGAGGTCAGTGCAGACCACTACACAACCAAACCTACTTGTTATTATTTGCCTTCTTTCTTGGAACCCCCACCGCACAAACATAATCTAAAGAACTCACTCAACCTTGCTAACTTTACAGACGTAAATATAATGCGAGACAAAATGCTCGATAAGTCCCGATGTACTTACCTGTTCGCCTTCTTACCTGTCTACCTGGTATCAAAGAAGATAGAATTTAGCAGCAATGAGAGCATTGATTAACGAGGCAGAAAAAAAACCCCTTATCTCTTGTTTCAAATTAAGCCGTCTAGAAGTGTGTAGCTCGGTCAATAACCGTTCCCTGCATCTCCCTATACTAATATTATGTTGGTATCGATCAAACTCTACCCACCAGGTTACAATCTTGTCTATTGTATGGGCAGATTTCTACCAAAGAGGTGACCGGACACGGTGGTCCAATCGGCAGAGCGTAGGATACCCGTGCGGAAGGTCCAGAGTTCGAATCCCGGTCGAGTCAAGCCAATGTCTTACAACATTTATACTTGTCACTTCATAACCTGGTGCTCGGCATTAGTAGGATAGGGCGAGGACTTGTTAGCTCAGTATCAGGATAATGTGACTGAGTGGGATATCAGGTCATGGTTCCAGTGGCCTAGTCTTCCAGAGGGGCAGCACTATGAAGTCACCATGAGTGCGCACTATCACAAGTTCTGTTGTTATATGACCATAGATGTTGCTAGGACGTAAAACTCCAACCAACAACATCTACCGTCGATGATACATTTGAAAACATGCAAGATACCTTTTGCTGTATATACCAAAGTGCTATCTATACATCATTGGATTGTATAAATTGCAAGAGCGATTTATACTATTAAATTGACTTAATATTGCTTCTAGATATCACTAAATACCAGATAAAACAGAACAAAGATAAGACTGATGTGGTTGAGAAGAAGATATATATTCTCTGGCGGAGATATATTAAATGCCCACCTAAAGTTAAAATTTGACTGTCCCGATGGGCCTATAGGCGTTAATGGCCAGACGCAGCTGGCATACAGTGCCTAGAGCCCCTCGGTGTGGCCCATGTCATACAACACAGAGTCAGTTAGATAGGATACAGTGCTGTACTATTACATAGGGAACTGAAGATAGGTAGTGTCTTTGTTTATATTCCCATAATGGATTATAGAGCACATATATATATATATATATTGCCATGCAGACTATTGCCATGCAGTATATTTGCGGTATAAAGTCGTCGCACTAATAATGTTGCCATGGTAATTTGGCTGATTTTGGCTGGTTCCCTGCTTGTCAGAAGTTGACAGAGCTCGATAAGCAGCAGCGCGATGTATTGATTTCCCAGAGTCGGGTGGTTGACAGCGAGGATAAAAGTGACTAACTGATATCATTTCCCATGATGTAGGGTTTTAACCAGAGAGGCGACAGCCGACGTAATCACACCATTGTTGCACTGATGCCGACAGTTTGCCGACAGGTCTCAGTTCTGCTGCATCTGCGCACCAACACGATTTGCCCACACAGTAAATTTTAGACTCATTTCGTCCAACCCAGTTGAAGCCTTCCCCCCTTTCCCCCTCTCTCTCTCCCACTCTCCTTCACCCTGTCTCTCTTTCCCCATCGTACCCACGAGTTCGAACCCTGGTTGAGTCAAACCAATGACTTAAAAATGTATACTTCTCGCTTCCTAGCCAGGTGCTCGGCATTATTAGGATAGGGCAAGGACTGGTTTGCTCAGTGTTAGGATAATGTGACTGACTGGGATATTATGTCATTGTGCTGGTGGCTTAGTCTCCCAATTGGGCAGCACTATAACATCGCCATGAGTGCACACTGTCACAAGTTGGTACCCTTCCTGATATGACCTTAGATGTCGCCAGGATGTAAAACTCTAGCAACCAACCAGGCAGTTTATTTCCCCATATCTCTCGCTCTTCTCTTACGATGGCTTAATAGATTCGGGATTTTTAATAATATTAGTACCAAAACGAGGCTAGCACCACAAAGATTGTTGATGACTTCTTTATCAATTTAGTTAATGGGTTGAATAAATCCATAAATACATGTTTTTATTATATTTATTATGATGTTTTTCTTATTTTTATACTGCTACTGTATTTTACGATAGTATATTATATCTTTATTATATATGCATTATATCTGTATTATATTTGTTTTATATCTGTATTATATATGTATTATATATGTATTATACGTGTATTATGATGTATTAAATATGAATTACATATGCAATTTACATGCATTATGTGTATTATAATGTATTATAATAATATAAAGGAACGGGCAATTCTCATTGTTACTTATTGCATATTGTTATTGTACGATTAATTGTATTTATTATATATATTCGGAGTCGCGTGCCCACCCCACTACGGGATGCGCGACTGCAGCGCCAATTGTGTGGTGCGGGATCGGCGCAAACCTAAGCCATTCCAATCTCATTTTTCTTTTTGAGGTAGGGCATATTTAGTCCCAGCCAGAGAACTAATAAAGAACTCAGCCCAACTCTGGTTTGTCTATACTTTATTTGCATAGTGGTTTATGCATGCATTATATATGTATTATATATTATTATATACTATTATATATTATTATATATTATTATATATTATTATATATTATTATATATTATTATATATTATTATATAGTATTATATAGTATTATATATTATTATATATTATTATATATTATTATGTATTATTATATATTATTATATATTATTATATATTATTATATATTATTATATCTCTATTATATTTGTTTTATATCTGTATTATATATGCATTATACGTGTATTATGATGTATTAAATATGAATTACATATGCATTTTACATGTATTATACATGTATTATATATTATTATATATTATTATATAGTATTATATATTATTATATATTATTATATGTTATTATATATTATCATATGAAGAATTCAGGCGCAAAACCACCTAAACGCCAATCCAAAAATATGGTGATTGCATCAGGGAGCCAGGTAGTGTAATGGTTAGGATGCTAGCCAAAAGTATGCTCTCGGCACAGTATTTCCAATTTGCATTACCCTTTGTATTACACTACACTGCTTGCATGACTAGGATCCTGTACAAGCTACTTGCTGTATGGTTGTTGAACCTACCCTGTGTATCTAATGTGTAAGTGAATTGCCTCTATTTGTGGTTGGTTGGTTGTTGGACTTTTACATCCTGGCAACATCTAAGGTCATATCAGGACGGGTACCAACATGTGGTAGTGTGCACCCATGGCGACTTTATAATGCTGCCCCACTGGGAAATCAGGCCGCCCACACCATGACCCAATATCCCACTGAGTTACATTATCCTGACACCGAACTACCCAGTCCTTGCCCTATCCTATTAACGCCAAGCGCCAGGCTAGGAAGCGACAAGTATAAATTTGTAAGTAATTAGTTTGACTCGACCGGGAACTGAACTCCAGACCTTCCGCACGCGAGGCCCACGCTCCACCGATTCAGCCACTGCGCCTAATTCTCTATATGTCTGATAGTAAGCATTTAATGTCGTGCAGGTATAAACGATTTAACAAACTCATGATTCAAGGGGGAAAATGTAGCAGCCTGAATTGAACTCTCAGGCACATCACCACACAGCCAGGTAGGCGTGGATAGGACGATTGCCTTAGGGAACCCTCGATAGCCTAATGGTTACGACACCAGCTCTGGAATGGCAAGGAGTGCGGGTTCGAAACCTGAAACAATATTTCCCATTTGCATCACCACTACAACACAGGCTAAGAATATAAGTACAGTTTGACCCCGTTATAACGCAATCGTTCAGGTCCATATAATGCGATTGTGAAAAAAAATATGGGTCTCCAATAAATCGGGGTTCACTTTACTTAAAGCTGCACAGTCCGATGAAATATCAAATTTTCAAAACCAAACCAATTATGTAGATTTGATTTTACATATCTAACTTAGATACTGATGCACTTATTAAGCATTTGTTTCTGCATAGAAGGCAATACTGAGTCAATTTAACAGAACCTGTTACTGCAGAAGTCTATGGTGTCCGAGTTTTGGCAAGCTTGCCAAAATTAATTTTCCATGTTTGCACTCAAAATATCTCAAAAGTTTATCGTTTAAAATAAAAGTAACTTTGAGCTAGTGTAAAGTAGATACTAGTGATTGATCTAATATATATTATCTCAGAAAAAATACAGAAATTCTAAACCATTGGACTATGGAACTTTAATTATCTTTGAATTAAAGAATTCTGGGTCTCAGGAATCATCGCGTTATATGCGAATTGGCGTTAAATTGGGATGTGTTATAGCGGGGCTTCACTGTACATGGATAACATTCTTTATCACATCACCTTGTAATGAACATATAATACATCAGTCACACTTTGATGTGATACTGTATCGGTTGCTGTGTATGTGATGGAGTCAGGGGGGCGGAAGGTGTGTGTGTGGGGGGGGGGGGTCTACCGTAAACGTCTTCTATTATGCAGACTTTTCTGACTAATTTGAAACCCAAGAATATCCCAGACCACGGCCACCCGATCCACCCATGAATATCATAGCAACCGGAATGAGACCCGGCCTGCTAAATAATAATTAGGGAATAAAGATGTTCTAATTGTGATTTAAGAAGAACTCACCGCGGTGATTGCATCAGTAGTTTATTGTATGAACCTAGTCTCGGGCTCTGATGGCGGGAAAGGGCGCGAAGGAGGAGAATCGATGAGCCATTGACGCTGTTTATAGTTACCATGGTAACGCACCGTTGCAGCCTGGCAGCAGAGCTAAAAGTCGTTTGCTTTGTTGTTAGGGTGACTGCGGAACGGTCCGTATTGCTGTTAGCTAAGTAGCTGTTTATGTTTTGTTTCAAAAGAAGTTTTATATATTAGAAAAACAAAAATGACATTGCAGGTATAGCCAAATATCTACTAACTAACTAACTAAATAGGTAAGCTGTGTCTATATTGTCTGCCATGGAGAAATGCCACCTGAAGACAATTAATGAGAGCAGACGACACTGATACAGTTAAATCAGGGGTGAACGCCTTATGAGCGAGTTAGTTGGCAAAACAAAAAGTCTCACCAGGTGATCGATAAGAAAGAACTTTAGGCAGTTACTATGGCAACAGAACGCAAATACCATCTGTAGTTGTGCGTCACCATGGTATCCATTCAATACACGGAATTGAGCATTTGTATGTGACTAAAACTTAATACTATCAAGAGAAACCTGAAGCTGAGAGACATTAGGACCGACTCATGGACATCACTTTCACAGCAGAGAGCGAAATGGAGAGCGGCAGTTAAGTAATGAAAGCAGTCTTTGTTGCATTGCAACCGACAGAACGATGATGATGTGACTAAAACTTAAAGGTTGTCTGCTTTTACGAGAAGAAACCATGTTTGTCAAAATCTCGTCTGCTGTCACTCATGTAGTAGCAGACGAGATTTATCAGTCTCGAATATTCTAGAAACGATGTAAGTAAAGCAGGGACAAGGAAGCACCAAACACGAATCAAATTGATTAAAATTGTCCCAACATCACTATGGACTGCACAAGTTTCCTTTAGATGGAATTCTGCTGTATAACTTCATATATAACACTTTTCTTCTTTTCAGTGTACCCTTTATTCCGACAGGAATGTTTGGTTATTCTTAAAGGTGCATCATTCGATAAAACCATGGATTTTTTTAAGCCAAAGCATTTTGATCCTATCTATCGAACTTAGATGATAGCACACTTATTAACCAGTTATTGTTGCATAGAAGGACTACTAACTAAATATACTAGAATCTGTCATTGCTGCAAGTCATGCACATTGCTGCAAGTCATGCACATTGCTGCAAGTCATGCACATTGCTGCAAGTCATGAAGGTCTATGGTATTGATTTGCACACTTCCATCTGCACACCAAACGTATTTTGAATGTTTTCACTTGAAATATCTCCAAAGTCACCCATTAAAAAAGGAAGTTACTCCAAACTAATGTAAAGTACATTATACTTACCAACATAATATATTTATCCGAACAGAAATAGCTGAAGGTCAAAAGCATTAGATTATGCAACTTTAACAGGCACAACTAGCGAGGTTTTGCCTACCTGGGGTGCAGAAGCAGCCTGAATACCACATACTGAGACTGTGGGTCAATATTTACCCTGACACAGGTGTGTTCTTTGACTTATTTGATGAGCTGCTAAAACAGAGCTCGTGGGTTTGTTTGTTTGTTGTTGTTTTACGTCCCAGCAAGATCTAAGCTCATATCAGGATGGTTACCGACTTGTGACAGTGCGCACTCATGGCGACTTTATAGTGCTGCCCCACTGGAAGACAAGGCTGACAGCACCTTGACCTGATATCCCAATCAGTCACATTATCCTGATACTGAGCCAACCAGTCCTTGCCCTATCCTAATAATGCCGAGCGCCAGGCTAGGAAGCGACAAGTATTAATTTGTTACTACAATGATTAGCACAAATGTGGGGTGGGGGGTGGGGGGAGGGATACCTAGTTGGAGGTAAGAGAGTGTTTATTGAAGGGGAAACACAGTAAACAGTGGTGAGAAGAGACATCTGGGCCCGTATTCATGTAGTGGTGCCAGGCATAGCCGGTGCTACATGCTAGCTCTGGGGCCAAATGTATGAACAACTTTTTATCGGCTCCGGTGTTAAGGGTGGCCAGCGGGTTAGCTAACGTCGGTGTTGGAATATGTGTCACGGGAAATGTATGTGGCCAAAGCGTGGCGGGGTTAGCACTGATGCATAATTTATAGATTTGGGAAATCCCTCTGAGCCTGTTGCCGGCGAGCGCCGCTATTTGATAATATGGCTGCCGATTCGGCGACGGCGGCGGTGTTAATATCGCTTTGAGTTTTGGTTTAATTTGACCAAATTTCACTTTTTGAGGATGTTATTCGGTTAAATATGATAGCATTGAATAGATTTGGGCCTAATCGGTACATAACACCGCCGGGCACCAGCAACCCTTGTTATTGCTGAGCCTGTTCCCGGCGAGCACCGCTATTTGACAGCGTTAATATCGCTTCGATTATTGGTTTCATTTGACGAGAATTCGCCAGCGGTGTTAATATCGCTTCAATTTTGTGGTTAATTTGACCAAATTTCACTTCTTGAGTATCTTATTCTATTAAATATGATAGCATTAAATAGATTTGGGCCTAATATATAGCCGGCGATTTGGCGGTGGCGGCGATTTGTTTTGTTTGCATTCGTCGATTCGACAATATTAATATCGCCGCCGATGTAGCGGCGGCGTTAATATCAGTTCGATTTTAGGGTTAATTTAATGAAATTTCACATTTTGAGTATGTAATTCTGTTAAATATGATCGCATTGAATAGATTTGGGCCTAATCGGTCCCTAACACCGACGGTAAACTTGATATGGCTTGGGGTTAGCGTAGACGACGTTAAACTCGCGGAGTTTCCCTAACCCGGCCACATACATACCAACTTTTCGCCACTAACCCGGATATCCCCGCTAACCACGGGTTTGGAGCGCTAACCCCGCTTCATACATTTGGCCCCTGGGGTAGCTATCCGCGGCTACCGGCAGGTTGGAGAAATAGGTCAAGTCGTATTCACCAATGTCCAAGCCGCCGCGGATAGTTAACCATCAGTTTATTTATAGATATGGGAATTCCCTCGATTTGACAATATGAATAACGCCGCCAATGCGGCGGCGGCGTTAATATCGGTTCGAATTTAGGGTTAATTTGATTAAATTGAACTTATGGCATATGTAATTCTGTTAAATATGACAGCATTTAATAGATTTGGGCCTAATATATTGCTGCTGATACGGCGGCGACGGCGGTGGCCATGTTTAGTTGACGTTGGACAGTATGGATATCGACGTCGCTGCGGCGGCGGCGATTTGTTTACTTTACATTCGTTGATTCGACAATATGCATAACGCCGCCAATGCGGCGGCGGCGTTAATATCAGTTCGAATTTAGGGTTAGATTGATAAAATTTCACTTATTGCGTATGTAATTCTGTTAAATATGATCGCATTGAATAGATTTGGCTGTAATATATCGGCGGCCGCCACACTATCCGATGGGGTAAGCAGTTAAACTAGATTTGAAACCAGGGTAGCTTAGCCTAGGCT
This sequence comes from Branchipolynoe longqiensis, assembly GCA_030323885.1. Taxonomy (NCBI): domain Eukaryota; kingdom Metazoa; phylum Annelida; class Polychaeta; order Phyllodocida; family Polynoidae; genus Branchipolynoe; species Branchipolynoe longqiensis. The sequence goes on from CM059191.1 coordinate 95,437,703, forward strand.
ACGGTCAGCGGCTAGCGCTGGCACTGGCACATGAATACGGATTTTCCACCGTTAGCTGTGTGGGGCTACCATAGCCACGGTTAAGGCACTGGCACCAGCACATGAATACGGGCCCTGGTCAGCAGTAGGAGGTGTAGTGAAGGTAGTTGTAGGCAGCCAGCCTTATTTACAGGAGAGAGGGTATGTGCAGCCCCTTGGCATGTGGCAGGAGATGGGCATCCTGGAGCTGTGACAGCCTGAGTCAAGCGAAGCAGAGGTGACATAGTCACAGGGCTGCCTCCCCCCTCTGCGAATCAAACGCAATGTTGATAAAAGATTCACCCCATACTTGTAATAGGGGTGAACAAAAACCCTACGACGACGTAAAAATGGTGAAAAAGTTCGACATGGTGGTCAAATGAAATGAGCAGAATTCAAGCAAAATATATTCTTCACATATATTTTAATATTTACCCGCTACTTTTGATTTGAAAAATATAATAATATGTAGTTTAATACTGACTCCCCCCCCCCCACCCCCAAGGTGGAGGCTAAGTACTAACACGTGCGAATCCGTGAGAGTGTTTGTTTGTTGTTTTACGTCCTCGCAACATCTAAGGTCATATCAGGAAGGGACAAAACGGGGTGGCTGAATGAGTTGAGCGTCCGTCCCCTGTTTTGGGAGATCAGGGGATCCGAACCCATGAGTTTGTGGGTTCGAACCCTCGTCGACTCAAACCAATGACTTAAAAATTGATACTTGTCGCTTCCTGGCATGGCGCTCTGCATTACTAGGGTAGGGCAAGGACTGGTTGGCCCAGTGTCAGGATAATAGACTGAGTGGAATATCAGGTCATGGTGCTGGCGACCTGGTCTCCCAGTGGGGCAGCACTATAAAGTCAACATGAATGCACATTGTCACAAGTCGGTACCTGTCCTGATATGACTTTAGATGTTGCCAGGAGGGAAAAATCCAACAACCAACCAATATTTCATTATATACGACCGTCCAAGAGCTGTCTCCTAGAAGAACCGACAGTTTAGTCGCATTTGCATGATTGGCTAAGCTCTGTGCTACTGCTGCCACCTAGCAGTAGTTGTGGGTACTAGTAAATTCACACACCTGTAAGCTGGTCGCTTGTGGCATTCCCGACGGAATATGGACAGCTATCATTTCTGGTTTGAATAATTATAATGCACCGATCCCACACTTGCGTGGTACTACCGGGGTACTCGTTGGTTGTTGGAGTTTTACGTCCTGACAACATCTAAGGTGATAGCAGGATGGGTACCGACTTGTGGCAGTGCACACTGATGGCGACTTTATAGTGCTGCCCCACTGGGAAATTAGTCCACCAGCAACATGACCCGATATCCCACTCCCGTCCTGATATGACCTTAGATGTTGCTAGGACGTAAAACAACAACAAACAAACAAACAAACCTGACACTGAGCTAACCTGTAACTGCCCTATCCTATTATTTAGTATTAATGCTAAGCGCCAAGCTAGGAAGCGACAAGTATCAATTTTGTAATTCATTGGTATGACTCGACCAGGAATTGAACTCCCGATCTTCCACACGGGAGGCTTGCGCTCTACCGATTCAGTCACCGCGCTCTGTGCCGGTTCCTACTAGAGTTTTATTTTAATAAGTGAAGAATAAGTTTTATTAAGAGAATAAAAACTCGTCTTATTCCATGTATCATGAATAGCAAAGATGATATATCATGAATAGCCAGACGGATTGGCCGAATGAGTTGAGTACATGTCCTCTTCCCGTTTTTGGTAGGTCGCGGGATTCGAACCTTGGCTGAGTCAAAGCCGATGACATAAAAATGCAAGCTTGTCAAAGCTGCGTAGTCCGATGAAAACATTCAATCTTCAAACCAAAACAGTGATTTAAATTTTTGTGTGTGGGTACATTAATTGTTTAAGCAGGGAAAATGTCAGTCGCAGACGACTGGTCTTCCTCATTCCACTGCTCCTTGCCCTATCCTAGTAATGCCGAGCATCTGGCTAAGAAGCGACAAGTATCAATTTTTTTCCTTGGTTTGAGTTTGACTCGACCAGGATTCGAAAACACGATCCCACGATCTACCAACACGGGAGACGATCGCTCTAACTCATCCCATCTGGTTTAGATTTGATTCTACATTATTTTCTAACTTAGATACTGGAGCGCTTATCAAACATTTGTCACCACATAGAATGGAACACGGAGCCAATTTAATAGAACCTGTTACAATGGTGTCAGAGGTTTCGCGTCCTTGACAAAATAAATGTTGCATTTTGGAACTTCAAATATCTCAAAAGTTAGCCATTTAAGATCAAAATCACTTCAAACTAAACTAAGGTAGATTACAGCAATTAATATAATATATTTATCTCAGAAAATGACAGAAACTCAAAATCATTGGAATATACAACTTTCATCATCCCGTGTCATACATACATCTATGTTTGCTACCATACCCAAATAATTACTAAGGGAATGATGACGCAGAAAAAGGTGTCTGACAGGTGTGGTGCTAATAAAATCCACCAGGTGACGACACCTCCACATCGTCACTCGGAATTCCCACTCAAACGACCCCGGTTTTTGACTGTATAAGTTCCGCTGAGGTGTTTGTAGATCTCAATGATGTCTCCGCGGGCCCTTCTGTAGTATAGGCTTGGCAGGTTTAGTGCTCGTAGTCGGATTGGATGAAGCCACAACACACATCCGAATCATACTATATAAACCCACTTCCGGTCCCAGTCGAATAGAAATTTATAAGGAAATATTTTGATATTCGCATAGAGAGGCCCAGTCGAATGCCCCCACTGTATGACAAGATGCACCACTCAGCGCTTTCCTGTGAACTACAGCAAACAAGGTAATTGAACAGGTCACCTACTGCAGCCTGACTGCTGTACCATTGAAACAAAGAGACAGGTCCCCTAGCCCACCCTGACTGCTGTACCATCGAAGAAACATGCAATAATTATAGTGTATAATCTCCTAATGTTAATAACAAAAACAATATTATAGTATAATAAAGATCAAACATACTCCAAACACTTTAATATGTGCCATACATAAATCAAATTTGTGATTATGTCTGAGTAAGAAAACTACTACTACACCTAATCAAAGACAATGCACCTTGTTTGCCATGGGATGGCGCGACTGCATGGTTATATAAGACATTTCTATATGAAAGGGCTGCATTGCACGTCTTGTCGTACATTGTCTTCAATAACTCCAAGTAGCACACCCATATATATGCACAATGCTATCAGGTTGACTACGCAGGTGTGTTTTCATTTTTGTGCATATAGTGATCTACTCCAAGATAATACACTCACCAAGCATGTCTAAAATTGTGTGCATATAGTGATATACTCCAAGATAATACACTCACCAAGCATGTCTAAAAAGTCCTGATAACGCATTATTCATCCCTTAACCTGGTTATTTATTTATTAGAATGTAATTCATTGTCATCTTCCAATACTGAAAATCGCTAAATTGGCAAAGCTACGGTCATTTAAAACGATCAGAGGGAATGGTCATTTCAGTTAAGTGACCGCTTCTTATGTGACAGGTCGTGGGATTCGAACCACTGACTTAAAAATTGACACTTATCGCTATCTAGTCTGACACTTGACATTACAAGGATGGGATAAAGAAGAATGGAATGCGGAAGATGTATATATATATATATATATATATATATATATATATATATATACTGTATATGTCCCAACAGAAGCACACTACCCAATAGAAGCACACACCCCCCATTTCAAGATTGAAAGCACACAAATTTACGATCATATTCAGACTGAATGCACATAAAATAAGACAATCCCACTTTATTTCAGAGGCATGACAAAAACAAATAAAAATCTACGATCATATTCAGACTGAATGCACATAAAATAAGACAATCCGACTTTATTTCAGAGGCAGGACAAAAACAAATCCATGAAATTCTCTAACTTTGAATAGACACGCATGCGTGTGTCTGCACTCATGCAGTACACGTCTATTGGGACATATATGGTATGTATAATGTATATATATATAAGAATATATATGTATGTATGTGTATAATTTTATATACATATATCAATATATATATGTATATATATGTATCATCATCATCATCATCATCATCATGCTGTCGGTCGCGATGCGACAAAGACTGCTTTCATTACTTGACTGCCGCTCTCCATTTAGCTTTCTGCTGTGAGAGTTGCGTCCATGAGTCGGTCTTAATGTCTCTCAGCTTCAGGTTTCTCTTGATGGTATCTTTGAACCGGAGACGGGGGCGCCCTCTCTTTCTGTAGCCAGAAGACAGTTGAGAATAGAGGATCTGCTTTGGTAGCCTGTCTGATGACATCCTCATGAGGTGTCCAGTCCACCGGAGATTCTTTTTGATCAGAAGATCTTCCATAGAGGGCAGCCCCATCCATTCGAGTATTTCCTTATTCGTCACTTTGTCCTTCCAGGTTAGCCTCATGATTGAACGCAGATGTCGCATCATGAAGGCATGCAGCTTTTTCACCTGCTGTCTGTACACTGTCCAGGCCTCGGCTCCGTATAGTAGGGTGGATAGCACGATTGCGCGGTAGATCTTACCTTTGACCCGAATGGACACATGGTGGTTGCTCCAGAGTCTCTGGCGTAGTCGGCCGAAAGATGCGCTAGCCTTGGCCATCCTCCTCTGTATCTCAGCATCAATGCGTCCATCACTTGATATAGTGCTTCCGAGATAGGTGAATTCCGGAACAGAGTTCAGCTTGTTTCCGTCAACCATGATCTCCTCCTCTCGGGTTCTTGTAGAGTTGGGTTGGTACAGCACCTCCGTCTTCTTGATGTTAATTTTCAGGCCAAACTTCTTTGATGCATCGGAGAAAGCGTCCACTATTTTCTGGGTCTCTTCAGCAGAGTGGGCAACCAGTGCACTGTCATCTGCGAATAGTAGCTCTCTCACCAGTATCTGAGTAGTCTTGGTCTTCGCTCTGAAGTGTGCAACATTGAATAGGACAGCGCTCTGTCTGGACTGTATATAGATGCCATCCCCCATGTCTCGGAAAGCCTCGTCTAGCATTGCTGATAGGAAGATGGAGAAGAGCGTGGGGGCCAGTACACAACCTTGCTTGACCCCATTGGTAACCCCGAATGATTCCGAGACTTCCCCTCCAGCACTAACGTTCGCCATCATTCCTGTATGTAGAGCCTCGATCATAGTTGTGAACTTCTCTGGGCATCCGTACTTCCTCAGTAGCTGCCATAGCCCGGTCCTCCCGACTGTATCAAATGCCTTAGTGAAATATATATGTATAATGTAAATATATAAGCATATATATATATATGTATATATATATGTATAATGTATATATATAAGCATATATATATGTATATATATCATCCGTGATTGAAATTTTCTCCATTTTTTCAACGATTGAATTTTGTTTTTAACTCAACAGAAACCCATCTCTCATTGAACTTGAAGCTGCGTATAGTCCGATGAAAGCGTACTTAGCTTTTCAAAAAGAAAATGCTCTTCTAAATTCGATTGTACATACCCAACTAAAAAGCTGGTGCAATTATTAAACATTTATTGCTGCTTCAATCTAATAGAAACTATTACTGCTGAAGGTTATGGTCTCAGCATTTTGACAAACATGCCAGAATTAATTTAGTATGTTTTCACCTAAAATAATCCTCAAAGTTAGCCATTTAAAGACACAACCGCAATCTATAATCCTCAGCTTGAGTGGCCATATATATATAGGCCTACATATACATATTTTACTATATCATTATATAGATGTGGGTCAATCTTTAAAACTGGGCACCACATATTTGGTTTCCACGTTACGATGCTGGTAATTTGTTCTTTCTTTTATTGATTGCAAGTCAAATAATTATTCTATCCTTTGTGTATTAAGTATGTTAGCAATAGTACATTTATTGAAGCTATCCCAAGAAAGAAATTAAAAGTTTACTTATATGATTTTGTGCTAATGTGAAAAAGTGAAAATTTAGACATTTACACTATGCATGTAGCCAAACCTTTTTTCAACTTATTTTTCAACTTTTTTCTTGTAAGTCATAACCTTGTCTGCTTAAGAGTAATCAATCAAATCTTGTTTGACTATGTTGTATATGTTAAAATGAGGTTTTGGTTGTGTCATTGATTTTCATGTCACACAAGTGATATTAATGTATTGCTCAATCTGTCTAAGATCTAATTCAAAATGTGAAATTCATTTTTTGCAACTCTGACATATGCACAACATGCAAACCTTCAAAGGACATTGGATCAGGCTATTATTTGGAAGGTTTTTTGCTATTATTTGGAAGGTTTTCACCTTCGGTTTCCATGTCACTTTCGTGCCCAGTTTTAAAGAATGATCCATGTACATATATGTGTGGCCACTCAAGGTGAGCATTATTATCATTGCTAAGTGGGTCATACTGATATATATATATGTGACATATAACGTGTTATAAAATATTCCGATAACGATGTATTGGTGGGGGAATGCAAATGTTCTATTTGTGAAACAGGTATATAGGGCCAGGTGCATAGATGTGTTTATGTAGTTGCTGGTGGGAGTTGACTCATTGGTAAATAGATATTGTGGTGCTAGTAAGATAGTGTGTAAGGGGCACTCAGAGCCCTCCACACTACCCCTCCCCACTCTGCTAGTCATGGACTACCACACACTCAGCTCAAGGCAGGTGGTGACCAGGGGAGCCACACCACTTGGTGGTGGTGGACAGATCACTGTAACCATGGGAACCGTGAATGCTTGTTTCTCATTGGTAGAGCTAGAAATGCTTGATTCTCATTGGGAGAATGTGGTGAGGTGATACGCTATACTGGATCCATGTACCATATAAATAATAAACCTGAGGGCTTGGCTCGCTCTCTTCCTTCACTCTTTATACTCTTCCTTTCTCTTTTTGCCTGTATTGATTTCACTATAGCCTGCCTACACATCCACAGATTTGAGCCGTGGACTTTACATTATTATACGAGTTTAAATGATTGAGGGGAAATAAAATCATACCCCTTCCTCCGGCGCTGCCGCATTGGTGGAGTACCCTCCTCTCTCTGGAGTGTTTTGTAACATGGTGCCCCCTCCCCTACGCGCGTGACCACGTGATATATATGTAGACAATGTAAAATGTTATATATATATAAATATCAGATTGACTCACTCAACCTTGACAATGACGCTCTGCTTCTGTGGTTGACTATAACCTACTTGCTTTCAATTATCTCGAGGTGGGGTGGGGGGGGGGGCGGGGTGAGGAGGCAGTCACCACGTAAAGCATAAGGCTAGCATTCCTAAGACCCCAGTCCCACTACAGCTTGCGACCACTTTGCGACCACCTTAGACCAAAGAACCAACACTCACCAGTGACGTCCTTGCTACCAAAACAATGGTTGCTGATGTCTGGGCATCACCGGTGAGTGTGGGTTCTTTGGTCTAAGGTGGTCGCAAAGTGGTCATAAGCTGTAGTGTGACTGGGGTATTATACGCGGTATGCAGCATGCGAATGCGAATGTGCATGTGGCATGCGAATGGGCTGATTCCTTTCACCCACACCCACACCCACACCCACACATAGTGTCAGGTTTCTCTACCACTGTTTTCTATGGCAAACGCAGCAGCATTCGCATTCACATGCCGCACCGATGGCTACATGGCCGATTCAGTTGCCACATTCGCATTCGCATTCGCATCGCATTCGCATTCGCATTCGCATTTGGACGTATGGAAGCACCCTTATTCACTTAGATGCTTTTCGATATTTTGCCGCATTCGCATTCGCATTCGCAAGCCGCATATCGCATGTAAGGAATGTAGCCTTAAGTTGATAAGGCGTTCATATATATAGATTAAATAAGGTCTTTCGAACCGACTGTAATTTCACTGGAAGAAAAAAATGGTTGGTGATTTCCCGCCTGGTCGACTGACTGTCTTGAAATATCAGTACACTATTTACAGACCCATCCTGGTATGACCTTTGATGTTGTTAGGACACACCACCCTAATAACCCCATGAAAGTGCTTACATTAAGATACAACTATACAAGCGTTCCGTTTTGGGTTCCAGATCCATGTTTCGGACGTAACCAAGCAGCATGACAAAGAAGGACTCCAAGGAGGCAAATGACATCAGCAAACTCCCTGTCGTCAGGACAACGGACGAGGATAATGACGTCACTCCCAAGGCCACGTCGCCCAGCATACGTGACGACACTGTGTCGGTTAATGCCGGCGGCACTGTCAGTCGGGGGCCGTCATTCAAGGACGACGATGACGTCAGCTCAGAGATCGTACGCGCTGAACAAAATGGCGACCCGGAAATACTCAGTCAGAACCCCAAGCCGAACCCGCGTGTTTTCAGCCGACTCGTCAAGACTATACAGGTACAAGTTTGAGTTTGTTTGTTTCCACAATTAGCATATTTATTTATTTATTTATTTATTTCAACGACAGCCCCTTCCACCCCCTGTGAAAGAAACCTGACATTGACAACCTGTCTCTACTAATTAAACACTTATGGTTCTAATGATCAAATCTAACACTCATAGGACGCCCACACACACACACACATATATATATATATATATGTATATATGTATATATGTATATATAAGCATATATAAGCATATATATATATGGGTATATATATGTATATATCTGTGTATATATATGTATATATATAACTGTGTATATATGCATATATGTATATATATATGTTATATGTGTATATATGTATTTATGTATATACATGTATATATATATGTATATATATATGTATATGTATGTATATATATGTATACTTTCAACTTCTAGCCTCCTTCGTTACATGTGTATATATATGTATATATGTGTCCATATATGTATATATATGTGTGTATTTATGTATATATGCATATATGTATATATATATATATACGTTATATGCATATATATGTATATGTATATATATGTATATATGTATACATATGTATATACATATATGTATATGTATATATATGTATATATGTACCTGTATGTATATATATGTATATACATATAGGTATGTATGTGTATGTATTTATATGTATATAATATATATGGTTATATATATGTATATATATGTTTATGTATATATATATATATTTATATGTGTGCATATGTATATATATGTACATATATGTATATATATATATCAATAGAATATATATATATATATATATATATATATATATATATATAGTAAACTTGTTCCATACTCAATTTCATAATATCTTCCTAAATGATCTACTCGTAAGATATAATGAATCCAATAAGACATAGCAATGATGAATTTATTAAGATAGCCAAGTACTATGTAAATATCTCCATCTATTTTATATCATGCTGCTTAGCATAACTATGACCAGAGCATTACTGTTATTATTGCTTTAATACTAATATTACTGTTATATTTAGTTTTAGAACTGCATTGAATTCCATAATTATTGGAAATAATTATTCTGTCCAAATTGTAAAACGTAGGTATGCTTACGTATGAACATATTGGATAATGTACTGAGATATACTACATAGCAATGTATTAATTAACCTTTGTATTATAGTCTTTCCATAACAACTATTGCTCTTGTTACCATAACAGATCTAATGAATACGCTTACCGACCAGTATTTCAGCTGATTTAGTATTCAGTGTAAATCAATGATGTGCATATCATGTTGTGACCTGGTGTGCGTGTAACTTTTCAGGTTTCAAATAAAGTAAGAATTGTATGTGAACTTAATACCCGTCCACCTACCTGTACATAGGGATGAGTTTAGTGCTGAATGCAAAACATAGGTGGCTTACTTTAGTTACGACATATACCACTAGGTGTCTCTAGCAACTGGCGATGTCAAAGGAGGCATTCGACTGGGACCTTTCTATCCGCAAGATTTACGGATGGATCGGATGGAGCCACAACACACATCCGAATCATACGTATATAAACCCACTTCCGGTCCCAGTCGAATAGGAATTTGTAAGGAAATATTTTGATATTCGCATAGAGAGGCCCAGTCGAATGCCCCCACTCTAAACTCTACTGGATACCAGAAACGGTCAGGAATGAACTGCACCCCACTGCTTTATTCATGCAAAACAATGCAATATATTCAAAACTCTCTCAATGTCGATAATTTATTAATAAATAAGGCATATTTGATTAAATCATATCCATTACCTAAAGCTGCATAATCTGACGAAATATCAAATTTTCAGAACCAAACCAATTATCTGAATTTGATTTTACATATCTAACTTAGATACTGATGCACTTATTAAGCATTTGTTTCTGCATAGAAGGCAATACTGAGTCAATTTAACAGAACCTGTTACTGCAGAAGTCTATGGTGTCAGAATTTTGGCAAGCTTGCCAAAACTAATTTTCCACGTTTGCACTCAGAATATCTAAAAAAGTTTACCATTTAAAATAAAAGTAACTTTGAACTAATGTAAGGTAGATACTAGTGATCGATCTAATATATCTATCTCAGAAAAAATACAGGAATTCAAAACCATCGGACTATGCAACTTTAATATTAGCTTTATTTGTAGCAATTCAAGATGTACAATATGGAAGGTTCACATTTGTTGATGCATATTCAAACCGCTCGTAGACAGTTCTATACGGACCTCCTCTGGACATCCGACCATTCTAGAACCACCGGTGTGTGTGGATTGTACATTGTTAGAACAATCGGGCTGTTCATAGCGTGATGAAACATCTCCATCTTCGTCGTCTTTAGTGATTATTTTCCCTAGATAAATAACATCTTCGTATCTACCGGCATCCTTTGTTTGGTTGTAGTTGAAAATGTCTCCAAGATATGAATAGATGGTTTATGCCCTCAATTTCATGAATTGGAAGGCTTTTCAAAACCAGCACAGTACTGCATAGATAAAAGATTCACCCCGTACTTACAGTACAGGGGTGAAAACCAACCCATTAGAAAAGCTGGCGAAGAATTTCGATATGCTGGGTTAAGTAACTGAGCTGGTAAATTCTTAATTTAAGAAGAACAATATATTCTTTATGTCCGTCTTCATATTTACCCGCTACTTTTGAGTATATACTTTAATGCAATTTAAAAGTGAAATTGACGGCGTTCTCTGGCTGCCATCTTATCTTTTTGCATTCTCTCTCATTTCACCAACTCTGTGTTGATACAAGTAACCATTTGACACTGGTGCCAGGCATTTTACTTCCTGTTCCATACTAAAGCTATTTTCGCCCATCTTTACACTACGTTGTCATTCACCCATGTACTACAAGTACTGGGTGAATCTTTTATCTAAGTACTGCATAGTACTGAGAATTACACTAGGTATGCGTAAAGTGCCACATCGACATTGTACAAACTGAACATGCTATATATCACTAAGTATCACTATATATCTCTATGTATAAATATATATTACTCTACATTACTATATATTACTATGTATCACTATATATCACTATATATCCCGACATATTACGATATATCACGACACATCACTATATATCACGATATATCACTATGTATCACTATGCATCACTATACATCACTATATATCACTATATAACCTATATATCACTGCATATCACTCCATATCACTACATATCACTATACATCACTATATATATATATATCACTACAAATCACTATACATAACAATTTCTTTCTATATATGTATATCGCACTATATATATTCATACATATGTATATATAAATATATATAAATAAAATTATTTTTTCATGAACACACATGTAGGGTATCCTTTTATCTGGGTGGGTCCTCGATATTCAATACAGTCTACCTATATACTTAAAGCTGCATAGTCCGATGAAATATCAAATTTTCAAAACCAAACCAATTATCTAAGTTTGATTTTACATATCTAACTTATGGCCCTGTCACACTACGACGTGACTATGTCAGCGTAACCACAACGTGAAAATAATGATATCACGTCGAAGTTATCGGCGTAATGCAAATTGTGGACGTGAGCGTAACGGAAGTAACGTGGGGTACTCGTGACCTAGCTGTAACGTGACAACGTTAGGGGGGGGGTAATTGGCGACGTGACCGGCGTTAGTGTAACGTGAGCGTAACGTTCGCCGTAACGGGTGCGCGACGTGGACGTAACGTGACCGTAACGCCACACGTAACGTGACCGTAACGTGACTACGTGACCGTAACGTGACCGTAACGTGACCGTAACGTGACCGTAACCGTGACCGTAACGTGACCGTAACATGACCGTAACGTGACCGTAACGTGACCGTAACGTGACCGTAACGTGCAAAACGCTGCCCACATGTTGCTCCCACCCGGGCCGTCGGTCTGACGTGACATAACGTGACTCTAACGTCATTTACGTTGCTATAACGATCGCGGAACGTCAACCTAACGTCATTGTCACGTCATCCCAACGTAACGGCTTCACGTTGAGATACGTCGAAAGTTTTGAACAGGTTCAAAACCTCGACGCGCGCCAACGTAACACAACGTAACATGACGTAGCTCGACGTCACTCTAACGTCATTATGACGTCATCATAACGTGACCCAACGTACGGCAACGTAATGACGAAAAATCATCACGTTAGGCTCACGTTGGCTCGTTACGTCGTAGTGTGACAGGGGTATAAGATACTGATCCACTTATTAAGCATTTATTTCTGCGTAGAAGGGAATACTGAGTCAATTTAACAGAACCCGTTACTGCAGAAGTCTATGGTGTCAGAGTTTTGCCAAGCTTGCCAAAACTAATTTTCCATGTTTGCACTCAGAATATCTCAAAAGTTTACCATTTAAAATAAAAGTAACTTTGAACTAATGTAAAGTAGATACTTGTGATCGATCTAATATATTTATCTATGAAAAAATACAGAAATTCAAAACCATCAGACTATGCAACTTTAAGTAAAATGTAGGTTTATTACTCAATAAAAATGCATAGTTCGATAACAGCATCAACATTTCAAAAGCAAAATACTTATCTGGATTTAAACCTACATATCATACTTAGCTACAGATGTACAACTTATTAAGCAAGCGGTGCTACATATATGGGCATACAACGTCAATTTAATAGAACCTGTTACTGCTGAAGCCTATGACGTCAGAGTTTTGACAAGCATGTCAACATTAATTTAGCATGTTTTAATGCTTACACTTCAAATATATGCTAAGTTAATCATTTTAAAGCAATGTTACTTCAAACTAAAATAAGGTTGATTACAATGATCAACTTTATATAGTTATCTCAGAGAATCACAGAAACTCAAAACCATCGGATTATGTAACTTTAAACATACGCCATCTATGGTTGCCATGGTTTCATAACAGGTGCATCTTTGTATTTCACAGTTAAGTGAAACCTGGACGGGTGGCAGTCATGACGTATCTACCATATCATGTTACCAACCAACACCTAACCTGTGCCAATTAGAGTCCTGTTATGGGATAAGCTTGATTGATTGATTGGTGGTTGCTTTACGCCGTGTCGGCAGCATAGGACATGTTCCCGGCGAGAATAAGTACCCACGTACCACGCACAGTTGAAAAATAACATGTACAAATATCAGTTGACACTCACATGGTCTATTTAAACAACTTTCATTCCAACGCTTAATCAAACCAGTGGTCCACAACTGGTTCATCAAAGGATGTGGTATGTGCTGTGCTGTGTGTGGGAAAGTGCATATAAAAGATCCCTTGGTGCTTATCGGAAAGAGTAGCCTATGTGGCGGCAGCGGGTTTCTTCCAAAGAAATATGTCAGAATGACCATATGTTTTTACGTCCAATAGCCGATGATGCAATAAAAAACTCAATGTGCTCTCGAGGCATCGTTAAATAAAACAAGCATACTTTTTTCAACTTTTTTCAACACTGAATTGACAAATGGCTGGAAGACCAGTGCTTCGGCACTGACAAAAGACTTATTCAGCGGAATAAACATATTTACAAAAAAAATAAAATAAAAATAAATCAGTAACCAAAAAGATAAGAATGACATAAAATAACATAATTTTTCGTTATTTCAAGTTGCATACTTCGATGATTTTGAGTTTCTGGTTTAAAAAAATAGATAACTATATTAGATTGCTTATTATATTCTACCTTACTATGTTATGGAGTAACCTTTACATTGAATGACTAACTTTGCAGATATTTGATGTGAAGCATGCGAGGCTAATTTGAGCATTTTTCTGCTGCCTAAAACTAGGATTCCTTACACGCGGTATGCGGTATGCGGTATGCGAATGCGAATGCCGCAAACAATCGAAACGCCTTGAAGTCAATGGACTACAACCCTTACACGCGGTATGCGAATGCGAATGCGAATGCGAATGCGTTTTTCCGATCGGTCCATGTAGCGATTGGTGCGGCATGCGGCATGCGACAAGGGGGGTGTGAATAGAAACCTGAGTCTGATTTGTCCATTAGTTTAACACTAGGAGAGGCGACTGAGCATTACGGAACGGTCACGCACAAGGGTGCTGAGGGGAAACATATGGTAGTGGTGGTGGTGGGGTTCGGGTTGGTAAAAATGCTACCAGAGCTACAAAAATATGAATACTTATCTATAATTTGGTAATTATATAGGTAGGAACCTCCATGTGACCTACCAAAAGTTACATAGATATAAATCCCATATTAGGCCATATACAGTGCAGTATGGAGTATACTTGTTTATTTATATTTTTTAAATATAGCAGGTCGTGTGCAGCATGCCGCATGCCGCATACTGCGTAGAAGGAATCTTCCCATTCGCATACCGCATGCCGCATACCGCATGCCGTATGCCGCATACCGCGTAGAAGGAATCTCAGCTTAAAGCTAAGATTCCTTATACGCGGTATGCGGCATGCGAATGCGAATGTGGTATATGCGGCATAGATATATGCCAACCCCCAATAGCTGATGTTTACTTTTTGTGCTGGGGGATGGTTAAGCAAACAAACACACCAAAAAAGTTACCCATAACATTTTTGGGGGGTTTTCCTCCAAATTTGTGAAGGAAGATCAAAGTTAGTATTGTTTTCTATGGCAAACGCATCAGTATCCGCATTCGCATTCACACCAATCGGTCCATGGGTCGATCCATTTGCCGCATTCGCATTCGCATTTGCGTTCGTATTCGCATTTGGATGTATGGAAGCACCACTATTCATTTACATGCTTTTTGATTTTTTGCCGCATTCGCATTCGCATGCCACATACCATCTATAAGGAATCTTAGCTTTAGGCTTCAGCAGTAACAGGTTCTATGAACATCAATTAGTAATATTATTTTTGCAACAGAAAATGCTTAAGAAGTGCACCAGTATCTAAGTTGGATATGTTTTTTGGTTTTTAGAAAATTTGATACTTTGATCGGACTATGCAGCTTTAGCTTATATCGATTAGCAATAATTGAAGGAAACATAAATAGAGTTTATAAGTACCGTACTGATGAAGGTGTCGTAGCTCAGGCGATTCAAATAAGATCCAGTTCAAATACAATAATTAACACGGATTAAATTAGAAAAGAATATAGCACCAACATCATCAACTCTCTAGGCTACTCTCTTGATCTATTCTAACAATGATCTCCATTATAATTGCCTCTTTAAAGATGTGGTCAACAGATTTTAATATGTAATCTTTACATGAATATTAGCTATAATTATCTTAACAAGATACAGTGAAACCTCTCTAAATCGACCGACCATGGGGCCAACTTTAAATGGTCCATTTAGGTAGGTGGTCGGTTAAGGGAGTTTCTTTTATCATTACATTGGTATTGTATGGATGGTCGTTTGGGACCCAAATAAAGCGATTGATGGAGGGGAGTGGTCGATCTGTGGACGTCGTCGGTTAGAGAGGTTTTACTGTGTTCAAATCTTATGATATTAACTACATTACACTCAGAACTACTAACAATAACCAAAGGATTCTCAGTGTACTGAGCCTAAACACATCAATCCCTAGCGACTGGATTAAAACTAAAATAACCCATTCTGTGACGTCATGAAGGGAAGGGAAAGGTTGAATTGCGTATGTCATAAGGCATTCTTAATTAAAATAAATTGTGTGACACTTGCCTTGCGGGACTCTCTTGCAGGAAACTGCTTCTGTATAGCCATTCTCTATAATCATTCTCTATAATATATTACCCAGACGGGATGGCTGAATGAGTTAGGGCATCCGTCTCCCGTGTTGGTAGATCGTGGGGGTCGTGCCTTCGAACCCTGGTCAAGTCAAACCAATGACATCAAAATTGATACTTGTCGCTTCCTAGCCAGGTGCTTGGCATTATTAGAATATGGCAAGGAGCAGTGGAATGAGGAAGACCAATTGTCTGCGATTGAAATTTCGCTTGCTTAAAAAAATAATGTACACACAAAAAATATAAAATACTGATCAATGAGTTTCAGTTCTATTTTTGGTTTTATTACCAGCTCTATAGGCAGTCCCTGACCTAGTAGTTCACCTACGTCACTTTAGTACTAGCCACGAAGGGCAATTATACCCTAATAGTCACACCTTGAGTACAGCAGCCCTCAGTATTGACTGAGCCCTAACTAACTCCCAGGGAAAACGCTATAGAAACTATGAGCAGTATTAAATATTCGATCATGATAATTGTGAATGTGGAAAGTTGTGTTAGTCATGTTACTACTGCCCATTTAAAGGGACATTATCATGGCCAAATCGCTGGTAGATCGTGGGATTCGAACCCACGGGTTCAAACCAATGACTTAAAAAATTGATACTCGTCAGTTCCTATTTAGGCGCTCTGCATTATTAGGATAGGGCAATGACTGGTTGGCTCATTATGAGGATGATATGACTGAGTAGAATATCAAGTCATGGTGGTGGTTGCCTGGTCTCCCAGTGGGGCAGCACTATAAAGTCGCTATGAGTGTGCACTGTCACAAGTCGGTACCCATCCTGATATGATCTCAGCTAGTGCTAGGACGTAAAACTCCAACAACCAACTGCTCATTTAAACAGAGATTACAGTGGCTAAAGCAGATTAGCATATTCGCAGTTATCATGATGGAATCTGTTTATTTATAGTCGGTATATTTTGAGAGAAAAAACAACTATTCTCTGACGTTATCCGTACATATCTATTAATCTATATAGCACCTGGCGGTGAACTAGATCTGCTGTTGAGGGTGCACGTGATGTAGTGCGTGTCCTACATAGCTGGTGTCTGGCGTGCTGCGCACGCACACTACTCAACGCCGAAGGTCAGCCCCCCCCCCCTCCAGCCATTGCCTACCTGGTGTCTGTACACCTGGGCCGCGTTCAGGGTACCCATCCGAGACGTCTCGGGGAAATCCCTGATGTCACGCGAGTCTGAATGGCAAAAGCAGTTGGTCGCCATAGGGGGTAGCCATTTGCAATGAAAAAGAAGCGCTCTGATTGGCTGAAACCACTGAATATGCCAGCCATTTTCGAGGTGCTTTTTGTCTTCTATCTGAAAAGGGAGACGTCTCGGAGATGCCTCAGAGATGCACCCTGAACGGAAATAAGCCAAAAAGCATTGCGGAGACATCTCAGAGACCTCTCTGAACGCGGCCCTGGTGTCCGTACACCTGGTGTTCGTACACCTGGTGTCCGTACACCTGGTGTCCGTACACCTGGTGTCCGTATACCTGGTGTCCGTACACCTGCTGGCTTGAACAACCACCTCAGATCAATGACTGCTCCAGATATACTATTTTACTAAGCGAGTTAGCAGAGTGAGTGATTGGGGTTTAGCCTCCTAGAAACAGCTTTTGTCGTCACATCAGAACGGGCACAGATTTCTAGGGCAGTGCTCACTGGTGATGACTTTATAGTGCTGCATCCCATTGGGATTGCCTTTATTGTAGTTTTAGGTTGATGAAATTCAGTCAGTGGAGTTTGACTTCAAATTAGGCCCCACAGCCATGAGTACTCATTCAGTGACCTTGTTTTGTGTTTGACCTTGAATGGGTTCCAAGCAAGTGCACTAACTACACAGATGGTCATGCAGCCAAGTCTCTTCCTTCATCATCTGTTTTTGTAGTTGTAGCAATTGTATTGATTTCGTAGGTGCCATGCGACCGGCATAATTACCATAGCCCACTCACTGAGTATAACTGTCCTCACACTGAGTCAACCAATCCTAATTGTCCTGAGTTCCAAGGCAATGTGGTGATATTAAAGTATAAATTTGGTAATACCCCTGTCACACTACGACGTAATGAGCCAACGTGAGCCTAACGTGGTGATATTTCGTCATTACGTTGATGTACGTTGGATTACGTTATGATGACGTCATAATGACGTTAGAGTGACGTCGAGCTACGTCACATTACGTCGTGTTACGTCGAGTTCCGTCGAGGTTTTGGACATGTTCAAAAGTGTCGACGTAGGTCGAACGTAAGGGTTTATGTTCGCCGTACGTTCTGTTCACGTTCAGCGAACGTCAATGACGTTAAACGGACGTTATTCCAACGCTCCTCACTACGTTCAACTACGTTCCACTACGTTGAACCCCATTAAACCAAGTGCAAATGCCCACGGGGCGTAATGGGAACGTCAGGACAACGTCAGGAGAACGTCAGGAGAACGTCAGGAGAACGTGCATTCAACGTACGTTCAACGTCTCATGACGTAGCTAACGTCACGTAACGTTCTTCTGACGATGGAATAATGTTCATAACGTTCCGTCAGCGTCATTACGTTGACCTCTCTCGTCGAACGACGGTATCACTATGCTTTACCGACGTTACTCTCTCGTCCACTATGCTGCATCCACGTTCAACTTGTGCCCAAATTTGCATACTACGCCGAGAAGTTCAACGTTCTTCACGTTCTCCCTACGTTGACGTCGTTACGTCGTAGTGTGACAGCCCCATAAGTCATCGGTTTGACTCGGCGTGGGATTGAGTCCACGACTTTCTGTGTGGGAAGCCAGCACTCTTACCGATTCAGCCGTCCCATCCGGTCATAGCGATAAAGTATGTCTCCTACTTCTTGTAGATGGCAGCAATTTATCCTCTCTTGTATATGATGTAATGGGCCTCATGTTCCCAAATAATCTGTATTCATTGCTCAATAGGCTGTTTTTACATTTAGCACATGGCTGAATCCTACCCTTATAACACAGGGATATGATAGCAGTCGTTACACTCCTAACATGTATCGGGTACCCCGATAGAAATGCATTTCCCTCCCACCCTCCTTTTTTTGTACATTAGTTGATTAAGCAGGGGCAATTTCAATCGTGGATGGTTGGTTTTCCTCATTCCAATTCTCCTTGTCCTATCCTAATAACACTTAGGCTAGGAAGCGACAAGTATCAATTTTTAAGTCATTTTGGTTTGACTCAACCAAGGTTCGAACCCGTTGGTTTCGAATACCATGACCTACCAACACGCATGGCGTCTGTTTGTCGTTTATTGATTGATAGCTGCATTTGATGTCAATATTTATGAGCTGTAAACAAGATGGTGGTCAGTGCACAAAACTGACTGAGGACGCTGAGGTCAATCAACCTTTCCTCCATCTTACCACGCACCGTTACATTAACAATTCAACATCATATTAACGCAAAAAAGTGGAACTAGGTCTACTCTATAAACACGACGCGTACACATTAACTCCAAAATACCACCAAGATATCGGCCACGAAACTAACCTATCGAACTGGTTCCCGCATCTAGAGCCCCTGATACCAGCGGATAATAAGCTTAATACCCCCATCACACCAAACTAGCTCTCAAAACGTCCGACCCCATTCTAAAACGGGCTGTGGTCGAAGTAGAATGTGAATGCAACTCAATTTTGGGCATGCTCAAAGTTCTGGAGCACCATTTCGTTCTAGCCCGTCCATTCCGTTCGTAAAAAGAGGGTAAAAAGTTGCTACTACGTCCATTCCGTTCGCACACAGTTTGAGCAACATTTTCAAGAACGGAGTGAGAACTAGTTTGGTGTGATGGGGGTATTAGATTGGTTGGTTGGTTGTTGGAGTTTTACGTCCTGGCAACATCTAAGGTCATATCAGGTTTGTTTGTTGTTGGTTTACGTCCTAGCAACATCTAAGGTCAAATCAGGATGGGTACCGACTTCTGACAGTGCCCACTCATGGTAACTTTATAGTGCTGCCCCGCTGGGAGACCAGGCCACCAGTATCATGACCCAATATCCCACTCACATTATCTTGAGACTGAGCCAACCAGTCCTTGCCCTATTCTAATAATGCCAAACACGTGACTAAGAAGTGACAAGTATCAACATTTAAGTCATTGGTTAAACTCAACCAGAGCTCGAACCCGTGGGTTCAAATGCCACGATGTCCCAACACGGGAGACAGACGCTCAACTCATTCGACCATCCCACCATGTCAAATAGTTTAAGTCGTGCCTGCCATTATCTGAATACAATGCAATAAAGTGACCATTATTGCCTCTTTTCTCTAATGTTGGGGAAACACTTTGATATGTAATTTCATAGTGACCCGACGACACTGGTGTGACGTCACAGCTCGCCACTCAGGTGTATGTGCCGTGCTTGCACCTGGCACGAGCGTGGATAGGTTACCAGCGAAGACATCAGTGCAGGAGTAAAATACACCACTTGTCAAACTGCGATGTGGTCTTACCCATTATATTCCCTCTTTAGTTTCGGCAAATTCAACTTGAATCAAGATTGTTGGTTGTTGGAGTTTTAGGTCCTGGCAACATCTAAGGTCATATCCAGACATGTACCGATTTATGACAGTGCGCACTCATGGTGATGTTATAGTGCTGCCCCATTGGGAGACCAGGCCACCAGCACCATGACCTGATATCCCACTCAGTCACATTATCCTGACACTGAGACAACCACTCCTTTGGTGTTGCTAGGATATAAAGCCCCAATCAATCTGTTAGACCACAGCAAGCCTCTTTTGGATTTTCCACGCATAGAAAAAACCCGTCAAGAAGGACATCATTAGGTTCGATCTAAATATGTTTCTTGACCAGTCGAATAAAAGTAAAGATAATCGAATTTCATTCAATTACCAATGTGCACAAATCCAACTATAGTGTTCATATATAAATGCCGTATAAACCATTATATGAGTATAATAAGGGCAGAGGATTCCATAAGATATTGGTGCATTAACTAGTGATTTGCGACAGCATAATCAGAATATTCAGTGAATTTACTACCTCATCCTTGTGGACATCTACTTTGAGAAAACCATCAGACAGGGAAGCCATTAACTAATTAGGTCAATATAGTCTTGCCCTCATTCCCAGTACCACATCATGTTCCAGGACATATCCTGGAAGTTTGATGGCCCCCACCCAACCACCCATAGATGGGTCAATTACTTCCCCACTCCCTCCCATATCTCCTTCCCCTTCCGCCAACAGGGAGTGTGCTAATCAGATATTCACCCATCTAGATAACTGCCACCCCCCATCCCCACCCTCACAATCACTGGGCACAATGGGGGTGGGGGTGGGGGTGGGGGGTGGGGGGTTGGAGGGGGTCAGATGAGTCTTACCCTCTTGATGAACCTTACTTGGCCAGTTGGAGACCAGACTTCCCTGCCATTAGTAGGTCAGCCAAACCACGTGACCATCGTGAGATGTCAATACGGGTCATAGCAAGAGGACTTTTGGAAAGCTTGCTGAAGGTATTTTGGGTTCTTTCTTTGGGTCAAATTGCTTCAAAACTAGCCATTTTTCATCAAAATGACTCCGGACTAATGATAAGTAGGTTATAACGATCAATTTGATATATGTATCTAAAAAATAAAACAAAAAATTCAAATGCCATCGGACCATGCAACCTTAACGGGACCAGGTATAGTCGCTGAGACACTACCTGTACTCCGACAAATGCTCTCCAAGCATACGTTTGCCGGTTTTCAGTTTATGCAACTACATATGTGGGGGGAGAGTGCTGACATTGGTTGCTTCTGTTGTTTTATTTAGTCCAGCAGCACTGACACTTTTAGACAACCATATAGAGAAGAAAATGTTAGAAATTGCAATCTAAAATGATAAATATAAAGTTCAAATGTTTATTTATCATAACCAGCTACCTTTTGTGCGAATAATTGATTAAATCATGTAGATTAAGGGGACACATGGGTGATCGGAACATGAATTTGGGTCAAACTTGGGATTTCTGGTTTTTGGTGTATTCATATAGAAAAACTTCTTGTTTTTTTGGACAGATAATTACTTGACTGGATATTTGTGTATATAATATGGAATTCTAGATGATCATACTGGACGTTAACATTTGAAAGAAACACTTTGTGAACTTTGAAGCTCGTTTTCTCAGAACTGCTTTTCCCAGAGTTTTGCCAATTTGCCCCCTCTAAAAATGTAAGTTATAATTATAGCAGAAAGTTGAAACTTGGCAGTCTTATGTAAAAGTTGCTGCTGAGTGCAATATGATGGTTAAAAACATTGTATCTTTCATAGTTCCAGAGCTAGGGATGGAGACACCAAAATTGACCATTGAATTCTTTTTACCTCTGGTTCGCACATGTTGGTAATGACATATATAAATTAACAAACCACCTCATTGCACTCAACTGGACCAGTTCTTCATATAATAACTTGATTCAGGCAAATCTAGGCACATTCAGTATACTTCCTGGAGGGGGTAAAATTTTGATTATTTTGTCATATGCATATTGTATATCCTTCATCATATGACCCCTACTCAAGATAGAGCTTTGAAACTCTGCAGATATGCTCCTCTTGATACAAAGAATGTGTGCTCCAATTTTCAAAGCTCTATCTTTAATAGATCTTGAGATACGGAATTCACCCAAAAATCACCCGTGTCTCCCCTTAATAGACTTTAAAAGTTGAATTGAGAGCTTTCTGTGGCTGCCATCTTGGTGGTTGCCATGGCTTCCCCTGTGGGTGGGAAACCCCTCTAGGTCATGTGATGTGGGAATCCCACCTATTGATGTATCACAGACCTCAACTCTGCTCCCACATGTTCAGTGGCATGAACTGAACAAACTAAGCAAAGGTATGTTTGGAGAGCTTTTGATGCTGGATTCGTTTGTATCTGGGTGAGGTATACCCGGCGACTTTAAGCCATCTACTGATACAACCTGAGTTCTCTGCACGTGGCGCCACCTACCCGCCCACGCCTTAGCGACCGTTACGCGCCTTCACTGTACAGCTGAAAATAATTCGAAGTTAGGATGATTTTGTGATAACCTCTAAAGCTCTGTTCTATTTAAATTTCTTAGATTTGCATAGATAACTTTCATGGGGTATATATTACGAGACTGATGTGAATTGAACACATCTGATCTAGTTGATAACAAACACATATTGACAGCCTCAGTAGAAAAGCCATGTGGTAATTATTAGATAGATTAGAGCGTGTTAAGATCATTTCCTCTTTCATATTAAATTGCTCACTTCAATTTAAATATCCATGAAACATGTGCTTCATTTGAGGAATTTGTTCACATGGAAATACAGTCTACTCTGTCTATAACGGACACTCATGTCCCTGGAGAAAGATGCCATTATAGAGAGGGATCCGTTATAAGCAGAGACTGACTGACGGAATGGGTTGAAACCAATGGTTTTCTTTTATACTTGACTGTCATGAGGTTATTGACAGAATATTGATCAAATATGTGAAAAGACGGCTCGTTGTCTGCATAAGACAGTTGTCCGTTAGTCACAGAGGCAATGCTATTAAATTAAAGGGGTGCCATGACGGAACCAGCACTTTTTGCCGTTATTGACAGAGATTCGTTATTGACAGAGTAGACTGTTTATTCATTTGGGTGAACAGCTAGGAAGATCACCCAATAAAAACCACCCTACCTTATTTGATTGTATATGGTCTGTATACAACGACTGCCTTAAGTAAGTTTAAAGAACTTCTCTACTGTAAGATAAATTACAGTGAGATACCGCGATTTGACCACGTCCTGATATGACCGTAAATGTTGCCAGGACCTAAAACTCCGACACACGCATGATTTTAGTTCACAATGACCGAAGTCAGTGATGTGTTAGGAAACCCTGCCCCCCGCCGCGTGCGTCCTTCAGCATCCCCACAGGGAGTGAGGTGGGGGACTACATCCTCCACCAACTCCACCTCCACCACCTCTACCTCCACCCTCACCAACTATCTTCACCACCACCACCACCACCACCATCACCATCACCACCACCTCCACCACCTCCACCACCTCCACCTCCAGCACCCGAACGATCTCCAGCACTCCCAACCACACCACCCTCACCCCCACCACCACCACCTCCACTACCACCACCACCACCACCACCTCCACATCCACCTCCATCTCCACCTTCACCACCCCACCATCCCCATCTCCACGACCTCCACCACCCCCACCTCCACCCCCACCACAGCCTCCACCCCCACCATCTCCACCTCCACCCCCACCCCCACAACCCCCACCACCAACCACCGCCACACATCCTTGGTCTTCGATTACCGGCCCAGTCACCGTGTTATCATTCAGTCGCCATGGTAACCGAAGCTAGCGTTGTTGTTGGTGGCAGTGGTGGTGGTGAGGGTGGCGGCATCTGGCGGCCAGTGATTGCAGTCAAAGCCGGAGGCGGAACTCTGCATGGACCACAGCGCAGGAACCACGCTGGGGGGCGGAGTAAGACTGTCAGAAGTGACCACAGTTACAGTGACAGTGCTACGGAGGGTCAAGCACTGACAGGTGGACACGCAGCCTGGCTCGTATTATTATAACCACAACCCGTCGTCGTCGCCACCACGCCGCTGAACAGAACTGTCGGCAGGTGTCGCTGTCAACTCGGCCAAGCCGCGGGAGAAAGGCGCTCACATCCGGTTGGACCTGAGACGGCCCAGAAGCGGGTTGGCGTGGCGGGAGGAAGGTGCAAAAGGAGGTTAGACCAACTGGGAATAAGGCACTGCTGTCAAGTTTCTGTCAACTACCCGTGACTTCTACTGCAACATTCTGTGCGCATTCTTCTACGGGGGACAGCGCATGCACGGATTGTATGTAACTGTTGTATCATACCAGTGATTCAGGCCTACCTACTAGTACCAGTGATTCACTGGTACTATCATACCAGTGACTCACACCTACCTACTGGTACCAGTGACTCACACCTACCTACTGGTAGTATCATATCGTACCTACCTACTGGTACCAGTGATTCACACCTACCTACTGGTACCAGTGATTCACACCTACCTACTGGTAGTATCATATCGTACCTACTGGTACCAGTGATTCACACCTACCTACTGGTACCAGTGATTCACACCTACCTACTGGTATCAGTGATTCACACCTACCTACTGGTAGTATCATATCGTACCTACTGGTACCAGTGATTCACACCTACTACTGGTACCAGTGATTCACACCTACCTACTGGTAGTATCATATCGTACCTACGGGTACCAGTGATTCACACCTACCTACTGGTACCAGCAACTCACACCGACCTACTGGTACCAGTGATTCACACCTACTGGTACCAGCAACTCACACCTACCTACTGGTACCAGTGACACACACCTACCTACTGGTATACGTGACTCACACCTACCTACTAGTACCAGCAACTCACACCTACCTACTGGTACCAATGATTCACACCTATTGGTACCAGCGACTCACACCTACCTACTGGTATATGTGACTCACACCTACCTACTAGTACCAGCGACTCACACCTACCTACTGGTAGTATCATACCAATGATACACACCAACCTACTGGTAGTATATTACCAGTGATGCACACTTACCTACTGGTCGCACCATGCCAGTGATTCAGACCAACATAGTATAATTCCGAGAATGCACACCTACACTCTGGTATCATACCAATGATTCACACGCACTACTAGTATCATTCCAACGATTCATACCTACGATATAGTGAATGGTAGACAGGAAGTGTGAACACTTATTTGTCTCTCATTTTTTTTCTTTTTTTTGATACATTCGTTGTCCCAAGCAGGGGAAATCCCAGTCACAGACGACTGGTCTTCCCCACTCCACTGCTGGTCGATAGAAAGCCCGAGCCTACACTTTTACCGAACCAAGGGATTTTTAACCTCCCACACCACATAGACATGGTATGAGAGCAACCGACCTTTGATGACAGTGGTGGAAATCCAAATTGGCAGAGCTGGGGGCACGGGGAAATCGAACCGCCGACCCTCAGATTAGGAGTCTGACCTAGAAAAAAGTCAGACACTCTAACCCCTCCGCCACAGAGAATGCCACACTTACAAACTACTAGTATCATACAAATGCTTCGCAGCTACCTACTACTGCTACTACTACTTCGCCTGCTCCTATTTCCCCCGTCCTGATATGACCTTAGATGTTGCCAGGACGTAAAACCCCAACAACCAGCTACTTCTATTTTCGACTCACCACTAAAGATACCTGTGCTGATATCACAATACTACGGATATAGAAAATAAGACTTTTCCGCGGAGCATGCGCAGGGAGCACATTACTCTAGCCACCGCCATCAAGAGGGATGTTGGTCGTGGAAATCCCCTATGAAACCTTTTTCACAGAGCATGTTTTACAATGAGCTGCCACCCACAACATTGGTTCTTGCCACTGCCACCAGAAGACGGGCGGGTGATGGAAATGGCATATTGCTGTGAAACCCTTCAGTGAACCCTAGCTATACAGTGGTGTAGAACTTCTGCTCTACATGTTAAGCTACTTACACATGTCATCGCCCAGGACCAGCTATTTTCTACTCCTCTACTACAGATCTTACTACGACTATCACTACGGCTACTACTACCGCTACTACTAACACTATTATTACTACTACAGCTACTACTAACGCTATTACTACTACGGCTACTACTAACACTACGACAAACACTAGTAGTAGTACTACTACAGCTACTACTAACATTATTATCACTACTACGGCTACTACTAACACTACTACTAACACTACTACTAACACTAGTACTACTACTATTATTACTATTACGGCTACTACTAACACCATTACTACTACTATGGATACTACTAACCCCATTACTACTACTAACAACAATACTACTACAGCTACTAGTAACACCATTACTACTTCTATGGATACTACTAACCCTATTACTACTACCAACACGAATACTACTACATCTACTACTACCGCTATTAATACTATGCATATTACTACCCCTATTACTACTACTAACACCAATAGTATTACAGCTACTACTAATGCTATTACTACTACTGTGGCTACTACTAACGCCATTATTACTACTAGTACGGCTACTACTAACGCCATTACTATTACTACTACTACTAACACTTGCTACAACTAACGCCAATACTACTACAGCTACTAGTAACACCATTAGGCTACTACTACGGCTACAACTACGGCTACTACTGTAGTATTAATACTGACACCATTAATACTAATGCTATTACTACTACTAACACTGTTACTACTACTACTGCGGCTACTACTATCACTATTACTACTACAAATGCCATTACTACTACTACGGCTACTACTAACAGCATCACTACTAGTACTACTACAGCTACTACTAATGTGATCACTACTACTACAAGTACAACAGTGGAGACTTTCAATGCATGACCATCGAACATCCTCCACAGCAGAAGGCAGCTGTGTAGATGAACTGGTGGGATGTCACCTCAGTCCGAGCAGGACTGAGCAGGACTGAGCAGGACCGAGCAACTCTGAGCAGCTCAGCATCGTACTTACAGCAGCAGCCATGTTGAAGGTCAGTTGTATCATCTAGTGCGGGGAGCGGGACGTAGCGCAGGCGATAGAGTGTCCACCTATGAAGGTATCGGTCATCTGATCGATCCCGCTCAGTGGACCCATTTGCAGTTTGGGTTATTTTCCGTCCCAACCAGTTGTCCATAACTTGTTCATCAAAGGCTGTTGTGGCATGTCTGTGGGAAAGTGCATATACAAAATTAAAAGACACCTTGCTGCTTATCGGAAAGAGTAGCCTATGTGGCGGCAGTGGGTTTCCTCCAGAAATATGTCAGAATGACCATATGTTTGATGTCCAATAACCGATGATATGATAACAACAAAAATCAATGCTCTCTAGAGGCGTAATTAAATAAAACAAGCTTTACTTTACTTTGGGATGTGCTATGAAGCC
Source organism: Branchipolynoe longqiensis (assembly GCA_030323885.1). Classification (NCBI taxonomy): domain Eukaryota; kingdom Metazoa; phylum Annelida; class Polychaeta; order Phyllodocida; family Polynoidae; genus Branchipolynoe; species Branchipolynoe longqiensis. Next base: position 95,465,904 of record CM059191.1, read on the forward strand.
AATGTCAATATAACCATAGATGGCACAAACATAGAACAAGTATCCGAATTCATATATCTCGGACAAAAGATTACAAATGATGGGAGATGTGAGGAAGAATTTAAAAGAAGGATAACAATAGCCCGAACAACATTCTCCAAAATGTATAGAGTGTTAACATCAAGTAAGATATTAATACAAACAAGGAAGCGTATTCTTCAGTGTTATGTGTGGTCTACTCTAATGTATGGGGCAGAGACATGGACAATCTCTAAGAAAATGTACAAACGTTTAGCAGCATTTGAGATGTGGACTTATTGAAGGATGATGAAAATATCATGGACAAAGAACATCACCAACAAAGAAGTTCTCAGAAAAATTAAAAATAAGAAAAGCTTGTTTACCACTATACAGACAAAGAAACTTATTTATTTTGGCCACATCATTCGTCAGAGTTCAATATACCGTACATTGTTGGAAGGGAAGGTGAATGGCAGCAGAGGGAGAGGGAGACCAAGAACATCATGGTTTACAAATATTTCACAGTGGACAGGCTTGAATTATTCACAGTCTATCAGAACAGCACAACATCGGGATAAGTGGAGAACCATTGCATCCAACCCTCGACTAGAGGACGGAACTATTGATTGATTGATATAAAGCCATGCTTATGGAAACTTAGCTGTCTAGAATTTTACGTCGCGGGGGGCGGGGTGGTGGCTGTCTTTTATCTTCACTAATGCCTGCCAGACAACTCTCGACAACCCCGATTTTGCAAGGGGGGTGTAGTGACCTAGTGTTGTGATGTTCTCCCAAATTCTGCATGTTTGGGGTTATCCGTCATTAATCGCGTGGAGTTTCTGCCATATAGCACTTTTGAAAATGTACTGTAACTGGAAAGAATGGCTAGATATGGGATCTTGTTTCTCTGCAGGAGATTTTGGTTGTTGGAGTTTCACGTCCTGGCAACATCTAAAGTCATATCAGGAATAGCACCGACTTGTGACAGTGCGCACTCATGGTGACTTTATAGGGCTGCGCCACTGGGAGACTATGCCACCAGCACCATGACCCGATATCCCACCCAGTCACAATATCCTGACATTGAGCTAACCAGTCCTTGCCCCATCCTAATAATGCCGAGTGTCACGGGAGTCCTGCACTCTACCGATCCAACCACCGCGCTCTGTGGCAGCACTAAAGCCGTGTTCACACCGGCAAAATGTGAAGCGAATTAGACAAATCGAATCAGGTGAGTCAAATTAGCGGCCCGTTCACACGGGCGCCGTCAGCGCTGGAAATCGATATCTGCGCGTCGAGCAAGTCCAGTCTGACCAGCACCATTTTTCGGTTAGTCGACCAAGATATCGGCGTCAGCGCGGCGCGTATTCGTTCGGAACGGCCAAAACTTCTGCTGGGCAGTGAGAAACAATAAAATAAATGATGGACGAGAAATATCTTTGACCAGCTAGCAGTTTCATAGACATAAAATAACAAAGGAACAGTTTTGGGCAACCGTAAGTCAACGAACGACCCTCCCGACTGCGCACGGCGTCTGCCTAGCGTTCGCATAATCCGCTCTTCAGTGCGCATCCACAATCGCGGCAAACTAAATCGATTCACAGAAATCGCCTCACGTAAACGCACCTTGAGCGCGTCGCCGTTTTTGACAGTATACAAACATCACATGAATCGATTCAGCGCGCCGACGTTGTCCGCCGACCGTCAACGTCCAGAATAATGTACCGATGTGTACTGACACGCGCCTAACGCATGCGTAACGCTTCCCGACTTTTCACCAAAACCGGGCACACGTCGACGCTCGTTGGAGAGAAGCGTCGTAGTGTGACAGGCCCATAAAGAGGGAACATACTATTAATAGGAGTGTTGCGAGATGCCGATGCTAGATTCTTGATAGAGCAGCAAGCACATCAAATAGGCTTCCACCTGAAATAGTCGAAGCTCCATCACTTAAATGTATTGAAAAACAGACTTGATAAATTTCGGAGTCACTATCTGTATAGCCAGTCCTCGCCACATGACCACTATAATTATGACAGCTCATATTAGGACAGGCAGAATCTGTTAACATATAATAGTATTATGGCTAAGTATATAAACATAACAGGATAAGTATATGCATAAGTAAGTATAGGGACCTATCAGGCAACTAATCAGGCTCCTGGCATGGTGGTTGGAATGAAGGAATACTGAATCAATCCAGAACTCAGCTCTTGGGTGGTTTGTAACCTTACGACGGTTAACGGCTGCAGAACTGCAGCAATATAGAAACGCACTGATAAATCGGTCCAATCTTTGGATTGAAGATCAAACTTCAAGTGGGACGGTTGTAGAAACGGAGATCTCTTTACAACAATTTAAATGAAGTGTCATTGGGGTGGTCCCGGATCACTCCGGTCTGGTGGTCACAGTGCACTTGTGTTAAGTAGCCGATGGGTTCAGCAAGAAGGGATGGGCAAAGGCGGGTTCAGCTGCAAGAACAAGCAAGACAGTGAAAAGGTAAAAGGGCCCAACCCAAGCAAACCAATCCCTTGAGCAGGTGGAGGAGTAAGCCTGCGAGAAAAAAAAGAAACAGGTAGTATAGAAGAAAGATAAATGAGGAGAGTTGAGTCAAAGGGCCGTGTCTCCTTGCTCTGTGGTGACCATGGACAGAGTCCTGGAATTCTTTTCAGACATAATCAAGGAGGAGTGCGGCATGGCGGAGAGGTGATAGAAGAGGTGTGGGCAAAGTGGGGTCCGGACAGCAAGTGTCAATCCAGAACTTGCTTTGGGGTTGTTTGTAACCTCACGACAGTTACCGTCTGCAGAACTGCAGCAATATAGAAAGGCACCGATATATCGACCCAATATTTGGTTGAAGATTAATCTTCAGGTGGGATGGTTGTAGAAACTGGGGATGTCTTTACAATCAATCAAACAAAGAGTCATTGGGGCAGCCCCAAATCTGTCTGGTCCAGCGATAGCAGAGCACTCGTATCCTGTAGAAGTAAGCCCAGGAGAAAAAAAGAGAGTAGAGTATAGGAAAGAGAAATGAGGAGAGTTGAGTCAAAGGGCTAGAGACACAGACAGAGTAAGATTAGAAAGTGAAATGATGGCCGTCTCCCCATCCTCAAACTTCAGACATAATCAAGGAGGAGCAAGGCCAGCAGAGAGGAGATAGAAGAGGTGTCGACGAAGTGCCGTCCATACACCAAGTCATTTCAATCCAGAAAACTATGGCAGTGTATATATACGCACGCACAGTGGTAGCATACACAGTGGTAGCACACACGGTGGTAGCACACACAGTGGTAGCACACACAGTGGTAGCACACACAGTGGTAGCACACACAGTGGTAGCACACACAGTGGTAGCACACACAGAGTGGACAGTGTGTGTGGTACACGTGTAGAGCAGCAGTGGACCCTTCTGCCTGCACACAGAAGTGGTGGAAGAGGGGGAGTTACCATGGTTACTAATTAGGACAGGGTGTGGGTGACCAGAGTTAGCTCTCTGAGGCTGTGCTGACAGAGGGTGGGTGGAGGTTGTGAACACACTTACCGGAAGTAGGATCTTATCTAATGTAAAATATTTCCCAGGATAATTTCACTACAAATATGTTTGAAACAAATTTATGGCAAGAATCCTACAAAGTGTGGTCATCAGACAGGATACGGTTATACTTGCAGGGTACGATAGCCATTCGATGCAAGTTTGGAAGGATACGCTTTTGTATATCCGGCATTTCACAGAACAATGAGGTCATATGAAAAGTACATCATGGGATTCCAACCCACGGGTTCAAACCCTGTTCGATTCAAGCCGATGACATACAAATTTATACTTTTCGCTACCTAGCCAAGCGTTCATCATTATTAGGATAGGGCAAGAACTGCTTGGCTCAATATGAGGATCATGTCATTGAGTATGATATCAGGTCATGATGCTGCTGGCCTGATCTCCCAGTGGGACAGCACTATAAAGTCGCCATGAATGCACACTGTCACAAGTCGGAACCCATCCTAATATGAGCTTAGATGTTGCCAGGACATAAAACTCAAACAACCAACCAGCCAACCAACGAAAATTCCTTACTAATTACGAAGATCCTTTCATTATATTTTTTACTTGAGTTCTTTAGTGTTATATTTGATAATAACATCCATGAATTAAAGTTGCATAGGCTGATAGTTTGACATTTCTGTATTTTTTTCTGAGATAAATATATTAGATCGATCATTAGTATCTACTTTACATTAGTTCGAAATTACTTTTATTTTAAATGGTAAACTTTTGAGATCTTTTGAGTGCAAACATGGAAAATTAGTTTTGGCATGCTTGCCAAAACTCTGACACCATAGACTTCTGCAGTAACATATTCTGTTAAATTGACTCAATATTGCCTTCTATGCAGAAACAAATGCTTAGTATCTAAGTTAGATATGTCAAATCAAATCTAGATAATTGGTTTGGTTTTGAAAATTTGATATTTCTTTGGACTATGCAGCTTTAAGGGTGACAAAGTGGTTGTCCTAATGCCTTAATCGTTGTTTCAGTGGTAGCGTTATACAACATACACCAGTTATCTGAAAATATACTTTGACTGGAATGGTGGTGGGAGAGGTCTTTTACAGGCGGGGTCAGAAAGTCTCAGTTTAGCTGACATGGTAATTTCTGCTTCTGATCGGTTGGCTGAACAATGTGGATCCATACAGGGTATGGTGCAAGTGATTATCATTTCCACTAGGTTCTCACTAAACTTCCCTCTGTAACTGACTCTGATTTACTTTTTTTTACTAACAAGACCATCATCGATGCTTGCCGTCATTTTTCTTTCACGAACCGGGCGCAGTGGGCGAATCGGTAGAGCGCAAGCCTCCCGTGCAGGGGATCGGGAGTTCAATTCCTAGTCGAGTCAAACCAATGACTTACTAAATTTATACTTGTCACTTCCTAGCTTGGTGCTCGGCATTAATAGGATAGGTCAAGAACTGGTTACCTCAGTGTCAAGATAATGTGACTGAGTGGGATAAATGGAGAGTGGCAGTCAAGTAATGAAAGCAGTCTTTGTCGCATTGTGACCGACAGCATGATGATGATGATGATGATGATGGGATATCAGGTCATGGGGCTGTCGGCCAGGTCTCCCAGTGGGGCAGCACTATAAAGTCATCATGGGTGCGCACTGTCGCAGTCGGTACCCATCCTGATATGATCTTAGATGTCGCCAAGACGTAAATCTCCCCACAACCAACCAAATAGGGATATCAGCAGCCCGCCACCCAAAATCAACCACACAGGCCGCTCACCCTCCCCTTCCCACCGCATACCCCTCCCACTCCCATGCCCCTCCTACCCCCCATTCTCTTCCCCCCATGCCCCTCCCACCCCCATGCCCCTCCCTCCCCCATGTCCCTTCCCCCCATGCCCCTCCTACCACCCATGTCCCTCCTGTGGTGTATAGGTAACCAGCGAGAGGGGTCACGTGACCGAGCTGACGTGGGAGAGTGAGGTACTGAACAAACACATTTGGTACACAGACTTCAAGGCGTTCGTATCTCTACATACACTACATGGTGTCAGGTGTATTCCCCTCCCCCATGCCCCTACCATCCCGATGACCCTCCCCCATGCCCCTCCTACCGCCCATGCCCCTCCCACCCCCATTCCCTCCCACCACATGCCCCTCTCACCCCCATGCCCCGCCCACCTCCCATTCCCTTCCCACCCCCATTCCCCTCCCCCATACCACCACCCACCCCCATTCCCCTCCCCCCACCCACCTCCATTCCCCCCGCCCCCCGCTGCCCCCCCGCTGCCCTTTTCCCCGCCCCTTCCCCCCTACTAATGTTGCAGTCACACTATGACGACAAGGGCGACGACACCCCAACGACTTGAAGTTTTGCTCTGTCATCGGGTGTTGTTACGGTGTCGTTCGGGTGTCGCTGCGACACCTCCGCGACACCTCCAGTTTCTCCTCTCGTGTCGATTGTTGCCGGGTTGTCGTCGGCATTTTGGGCATGTTGAAAAAGCTCGACGACAGCACAAGTCATTCGCATGTCGTTACGGTGTCGTTACGGTGTCGTTACTGTGTCGTTACGGTGTCATTACGGTGTTGTCTTTGCCGTTACGCTGTCGACACGTCCAGTTGGCCTTCTCTCTCCATAGCAGCTCAGGTCTTCACAGCAGACAAATCTCCAGCAGACACATCTCCAGCAGACACATCTCCAGCAGACACATCTCCAGCAGACACATCTCCAGCAGACACATCTCCAGCAGACACATCTCCAGCAGACACATCTCCAGCAGACACATCTCCAGCAGACACATCTCCAGGAGTGCATCATGCAGGACTCTCAGGACTCTCAGCTGGCTGTTTTGAAGTATGCGCATGACACAAATGTGCTGTTGCTCACCTATGTGGACACTATACGGAGACGGAAGAAAAAGCGGGCCGCGAGGCGAATGTGGGTGCGCAAGTGGATCGCGAGGTGGCAGGAATTTGGGCTGTACGACCAGCTTCTTGACGTGGCTTCCTTCGTAAACTTTCTGCAGATGCCTCCGCAGATGTTTGACGAGATGTTAGCACGAGTGGGTCCCCGTATCACGAAAACCTACATGACCTACAGGAAGCCGCTCGAGCCTGGCCTGAATCTTGCGCTAACACTGCAGCACCTAGCATCCGGAACCAAGTACGCATCAATGAAGTTCGGGTGGAGGGTGCCACACAACACCCAATCTCTGATCGTGCGAGAGGTGTGCACGGCTATCGTTGCTGAGTACATCGACGAGGTCATGATCTGCCCCACCACTCCGGAGGGATGGCATGCCATCTCCGACATGTTTTCGGAAAGTTGGAACTTCCCCCATACCTGCGGGGCGCTCGATGGGAAGCATGTGGCCTGCCGGTGTCCCCCAAACAGTGGATCCCTGTATCATAACTACAACCATAGTTCTGATGGCACTGGTGGACGCGGACTATAAGTTCATCTGGGCGGACATTGGAGGTACAGGCTCAGCATCAGATGCACAGGTCTACAATGCGTCAGACCTGAAAGCCAGGATTGACGATGGGACAATAGGCTTCCCGGAACCCGAGGCTTTGGTGGACGGCCAGACGCGCGTTCTGTACTACTTCATCGGTGACCATGCCTTCGGCCTGCGCCCGAGCATGATGAAACCATACAGCAGGAGGGGTATGGCTCACGAGGAGTGCATATTTAACTACCATCTCTCCCAGGCTAGGCGAGTAGTTGAAAACGCATTCGGGATCCTGGCAAACCGCTTTCAGGTTCTGCTGAGCACGATGGAGCACCGCCCCTCCACTGTGAAGCTCATCGTGACAGTGTGCATGGTTCTGCACAACCTGATGCGGATCAGATACCCGGCTCTACAAAACCAGCAGGTAGACCGCCCTGAGAACAGCAACAATGAATTCGTCCCCGGAAAATGGAGGGAGGGGGCACACCTGCCAGACATCGGACGGCAAAGAGGTTGCCAGAACACTAGCTCGAAGGCAGGGAAACATCAACGGGAACTCCTAAAAGACTGGGTGAACTCACCAGCGGGTGCTGTCGAATGGCAGGACCAAATGATTTAACTTTCTCGGGCCTGTCTGGCATATCAACTCTATCCAACAGTGTTGATGCATGTAGATATTTTGCCTGTATATATTTGTTATTATTTCTGAATTGATGTATGCCTGTACATATGTATATTTCATTTTTATATCTTGTAAATAAAATGAACATTGTATACTAGCTTTTGGTCTTTGAGTATGTTTATGTTAAGTAGTACAATAATGGGTTTACCTATACAGTAAGACATTATGTGTGGGTTTACCTATACAGTAAGACATTAAGTGTGGGTTTACCTATATGGTAAGTCATTAAGTGTGGGTTTACCTATATGGTAAGTCATTATGTGGGAGTTTACCTATACAGTAAGTCATTATGTGGGAGTTTACCTATATGGTAAGTCATTATGTGGGAGTTTACCTATACAGTAAGACATTAAGTGTGGGTTTACCTATATGGTAAGTCATTATGTGGGAGTTTACCTTAACAGTAAGACATTAAGTGTGGGTTTACCTATATGGTAAGTCATTAAGTGTGGGTTTACCTATATGGTAAGTCATTATGTGGGAGTTTCCCTATACAGTAAGTCATTATGTGGGAGTTTACCTATATGGTAAGTCATTATGTGGGAGTTTACCTTTACAGTTTACCGATGTAGTCAGTCATTAGATTTATAACACACACGTAAAGTCAAGGTGCGATATCAATAACTATTTGATATCTTTTATTAAGGTAAGGTATAAGTACAGGCATACATCAATAACTATTTGATATCTTTTATTAAGGTAAGGTATAATTACAGGCATACATAAATTCAGAAATACTTAGCAAAAATAAAGAGGCACAATATCGGCAAGCATCAACACTGTCACTTTGGTGGTGGGGGGGGGGGGGGTCTCCAGGTCCCCGGCCTCCTCCGCGGCCCCAAATATGTCCGGTTAGATATGCCAGACAGGCCCGACAAATTTAGAAGTCCTTCTGGTGTCCCGGCTCCATGTGGGGTGCTTGCACTCTGGTTCGCCACCCAGGCCGCAGTTGCGCTACTAGCCTGTGCTGCAGTCTGTGACTGTGGTGAGCGAGACATGGCTCCAGGGATCCTGAAGGTTCCGGGGACCATTCCCTGCAGCAACGGCAGCAGCGGCCCGGTGGGCAGCTGGACAGGTCACAGCTGGGCAGGTTGCAGCTGGGCAGGTTGCAGCTGGGCAGGTTGCAGCGGGCAGGTTGCAGCAGGGCAGGTTGCAGGTGGGCAGGTCGCAGCTGGGCAGGTTGCAGCTGGGCAGGTTGCAAGTGGGCAGGTCGCAGCTGGGCAGGTTGCAGCTGGACAGGTTGCAGCTGGGCAGGTTGCAGCTGGGCAGGTTGCAGGTGGGCAGGTTGCAGCTGGGCAGGTTGCAGCTGGGCAGGTCACAGCTGGGCAGGTTGCAGCTGGGCAGGTCGCAGCTGGGCAGGTCGCAGCTGGGCAGGTCGCAGCTGGGCAGGTTGCAGGTTGGCAGGTAGCATTGGCTGCTGCATATATTGCTGCATGTACTCTGCACTTTGTAATGCCCATGGCATCCCGGTGGGTGGTTGGTGCCACCACATGTATGGGTGGGGCTGGTAGGTGTCTATCGAAGACTGGCATGAGACCTCAGATGGGGACGGCGATGAGTAGATGGATGCCGCAGAGGGCGGCCGCACCATCAGACGCCTGGTGACTGCAGGGCCATCGACCTGTGACAGGGCCGGCCCCGAGATCACAGTCCCGTCCTCCGAAACCTCGGACACCATCACCTGGTCCAGCAGAATGTTCATGGCCGACCGCGTGTAGGTAAACTGGCCCTTCGGCATGGACAGGAGACAGTCCTTCACATAATTGGCGAAGGCCGTCTGAGGTGTACGGACGCTGAGCGCATCCAACATCTCGCCCGAGACCTCGACGCGTTGTTTCAGGGCCTCCAGCAGGTCCTGCTCCATCGTCTTCGCCTGCTTGCCCTTGCGTCGCCGGTCGGATACTGGTTCGTGAGGGTCGTCCCCGATCTGCTGCTCAGCGCACGCAGTATCCGCAGGCCCCAGATCGCTTCGCGCTGCGTCTACCATGGCCAACACCTGCAAGACAAAATAATAAAGCAACATAAGTACAATGAATACAAGACAACCTGACATTACATAAGGCCAATAATAATAATAATAAATGAATGCATACAACAAAGGCATGAAACCTATACAATAATTTACCCACAATAATTAAATACAAAAATTAGCAATGAATGCAAATTAAAAAAATATAGGTCTAAAGGATTTAAATAAATCAATAATTAAATACAAAAATTAGCAATGAATGCAAATTAAAAAAATATAGTACTTACACTTCTGCAGGGCTCCGGCCGGTGCCGGACGAATGAGCGGAGGAAGCCGAACTGGTCGTGGATCCACTGCTCCCTCTCTGTCCACTCGGGCGCGCCATCTCCGCTTTTCTTCCTGAGAAGCCTGGTGTGGCAGTCACGCATGGACTTGAACCACCCCTGGAGATGTGTGGTGGTTCTCCCCATCTTCTGGGCCTGCTCCTCCCAAAGCCTGCCCTTTTTGTCCGTCCGGCGATAATCGGTCAGCTTGACATTCCACAAAATTGGCGTCTCAAGCAGAAACTCGAGGAGGACCTCCTCCTCGTTTGCACACAGTGTGCTGTCAATCGGTGCCAACCTCTTCTGTCCTTTACCTCTGCCTCTGCCTTTGCCTGCCAGACTGTGTGAGGCGGACGAGGTGGAGGCTGGAGATGAGGCATGTGAATGGGCCGAAAAAGGAGACAGGGACCGTGTGTCCATAATCTCGTCTGTGTCCGGGCGAGGCGGTGACGAGACCATCGCAGACAGTGGTGATGGTGGTGTTGGAGCTGGAGGTGGAGGTGGATGTGGTGTACACAGCATGGTCTTCCTGACCCTCCCTCTTCCCCTCCCATACCGGGGGGTAGAGCAGGAGCTGGAGCTGGAGCTTGTAGGTGAGGTCTGCTTTCCTGGCATGCTGGAGAAGTTGTGAGGAGACAGCAAGAAAGAGATCATATATATACCTAGGCACTGTGTTTGTGGAGGCTGGGTGTGTTTGTGGAGGGATTGAAGCCCCCATCGCGAAGCCCTAGCCCAAAGCCCTATCCCGCTGTCGCCGCGCTGTCGCCGCGCTGTCGCCGCGCTGTCGCCGCGCTGTCGTCATTCGCTCGTCACAGAGTCGGAGGTGTCTGCCGCTATCACGCCTTCCAGCGGGCGAGGATGTCGTCCGGCTGTCGTTACGTTGTCGTTATGTTGTCGTTATGTTGTCGCTATGACGTCGTTCGGCAAAAAAATATCTTCGCCCTCGTCAGGCGTTCCGATGTCGTTAGAGTGTCGTTACACCCACGCCGATCTGTCGTCCGGATGTCGTCCGAGTGTCGTCCAACTTGGCCCAAATTTGCATATGTCGCTGGGTTTTGGTCGTTGGTCAGTCGTCGTCCTTGTCGTCGTAGTGTGACTGCTACATAAGCTATCAATGCCACCTTCTGCACCCGGCTGGTTTCCCACGTGCACCCCACTAATGTGGAACATGAGCCTTCCAATATGGCTGGTTCCCAGCATGCAGCCTGCTAATTGGTTCTTTAGTTGTTGGGAGTTTTACGTCCTGGCAACATTTATGGTCATATCAGGATGTGTACAGACTTGTGGTAGTGCCCACTCATGACTACTTTATAGTGCTGCCCCACTGGGAAACCAGGTCACTGGCACCATGACCTGATATCCTACTCAGTGACATTATCCTGACAGTGAACCAACCGGTTCCTTCCCCTGTCCTAATAGACCCCTTTCAATGTTTAAAAACATTGTGTGTGCACACGCAGCTTGGCTGCAGAACGAATGCACACTGCCCTTGAGTTTGCCGGTATGCGCAGTGCAAAAAGTAAATTTTATTCAAAATTACTAGAAATGCAGAACCCTAACCTTATAAATTTAATATAATCTGTGTGTTAAACATGTTTTATATATGTATTCCAAGCGGTTTGTTTCTAGGTGGTGTGGTTTTAGAGAGATTTCACTTTTTCTGTATGAAGATTGCTCACGGCCATTGACAATGCATTGAGTTTGCCGATACGCACAGTTCAAAATGTCAGTTTTATTCATAATTGATAGAAATGCAAAACCTGAGCCTATAAATTTAACATAATCTATTTGTTAAACATGTTTTCTATATGTTTTCCAAACGGTTTGTTTCTAGGTGGTGTGGTTTTAGAGATATTACACTTTTTCTGTATGAAGATTGCTCACGGCCATTGATAATGCATTGAGTATGCCGATACGCACAGTTCAAAATGTCAAATTTATTCAAAATTAATAGAAATGCAGAACCCTAACTGTATAAATTTAATATAATCTGTTCAATGAATATGTTTTCTATATGTGTTCCCAGCGGTTTGTTTCTAGGTAGTGTAGTTTTAGAGATATCTTCACTTTTTCTGTATGAAGATTGCTCGTGGCCATTGACAATGCATTGACTCATTGAGTTTGCCATACGCGCAGTTCAAAACGTCAATTTTCTTCAAAATTAATAGAAATACAGTACCCTAACCATAGGAATTTAATATAATCTGTTCGTTGAATATGTTTTCTATATGTGAAGAGGTCAGGCGCAAAACCAGGCAAACACCAATCCAAAAATCTAATTAAAATTAAAAGATTTACCTGAAAATAATTTTAATTCTCACTAATTCCACTTTTCTTGTGATGCCTTGATTATCTAGCAACGAACAAAATATGTAGGAATGTAAAAAATTTACTTTTTGAGGGTTTGAATCCAATGTTTACGTCAATTTTTGGATTGGCGCTTACGTGGTTTTGCACCTGAACTCTTCACATTGTGTTCCCAGCGGTTTGTTTCTAGATTGTGTGATTTTAGAGATATTTCACTTTTTTTGTATGAAGATTGCTCACGGCCATTGACAATGCATTGAGTTTGCTGATATGCGCAGTTCAAAATGTCAATTTTATTCAAAATTAATTGAAATGCAGAACCCTAATCTTATAAATTTAATATAATCTCATAGTTGAATATGTTTTCTATATGTGTTCCAAGCAGTTTGTTTCTAGGTGGTGTGGTTTTAGAGATATTTCACCTTTTCTCTATGAAGATTGCTCATAGCCATTGGATTTGCAATGTGACAGTGTGTCGTCCTGCAGCCAAACAGCATGCGCACTGACCTAAATATCTATGCTGACGTCATATGAAATAGGTCTATAATGCAGAGCGCCCGGCTAGGTAGATAAAGGATTCACCCGGTACTCACAGTACCCGGGTGAAGACCAGCTCTATATAAAAACGGTAGAAAAAGCGGGTTAATGAAATGAGAGCCTAATTTCACAATTTAAGAAGCAACATTTATTCTTTGTATATGTCTTCATATTTCCCCGTTACCTTTGAGTTGAAAAATATAATAAAACATCTAGTTTAATAAGATTTAAAAGTGAAATCGATGGCATTCCATGGCTGCCATCTTGTATTTTTGTATTCTCTCCCATTTCACCAACTCTATGCCGATATAAGTATCCATTTGATATTGGAACCAGGCATTCTACTTCCTGTTCCGTACTAAAGCTATTCTCGCCCGTATTTACACTACGTTGTCGTTCACCTGTGTACTACAATTTCATGGTGAATCTTTTATCTACCAGCTAGGACATGATAAGTATAAATGTTATAGCAAAGACCCTATAATACTAAGATGGCTCACTCAGCCTATACTGTGTAATCAAAATGATCAAACCCACCACAAGGTGGCACTGCGAAATTTACATTACCATGGGAGAGATAGGGAGTGAGCCATCTTAGTATTATAGGGTCTTTGTTCCCGAGCTGTGCACACAGTTGGTTAAGGCCCTGTCACATTACGGCATATGGCGGGAGCGTATTGAAAACCTACGTAGGTCCTGCGCGTGCCGGCCTATGATGACATTTGGTGACCTTTCGGGTGGTTTTGAGCGTATGTGGAACCTACGAGGAGCGTACGAGGAGCGTATGAGGAGCGTATGGGAGCGTATGGGAGCGTGCTGTGACATTTTTTGACAGTATGGGCCATACGCCCTCATAGGTCGAATACGAATGCGGCAACTCGATCGGTCCCTGTAGCGATCGGTGTGGCATGCGGCATGCGGTATGTGAATAGAAACCTCAGTCGCATGTGTCCATTAGTTTTAGACTAGGAGAGGCGACTGATCATTACGGAACGGTCACACACAGGGGTGCTGAGTGGAAACATATGGTAGTGGTGGTGGTGGGGAGACGCTTGCCGCTTACCGCGTAGAAGGAATCCTCCCATTCGCATACTGCATACCGCATACCACATACCGCATACCGTGTATAAGGAATCTTAGCTTAAGGACTGCCCGGTTGTCCGGGCACCTAGTTTACTCGGTCGGGCAGGTGAAGTTCTCAATGACCTGCTCTAACGGCAAGTCGTTATTTTTCTGATCTGCATTAGCAGATTTCAGTTTCAATTAGCTGACTTGGGCTTTGGGCAAGTAGTTTTGCCACTCGGGCAAGTAGAACATTCAGTCACTTGCCCATTTCGGCAAGTGGGAAAAAACATGACTGTCCTACCCTGACGTGTGTCCAAGTCCAAGTGAGGTATTCACAAATCATACCCTATATCTACAAGCACTGGCGATGTTCCAGGGGGGATGACTGACCCTGAGAGAGGGGAGGGAGTGGCCATCATGCTGTGCAAGTTATCAGACACAGTCGGGTAACTAGCTATTCGCTGATCTACATTTACCAAGAATTCACTGGAACTAGCTCCCGGCAATGCTTTGGTTGGTTGGTGGAGTTTTACGACCTGGCAACATCTAAGGCCATATGAGGACGGGCTTATGACAGTGCACACTCATTGTGACTTTATAGTGCTGCCCCACTGGAAAATCAGACCGCTGGCACCATGACCCGATATCTCACTCAGTCATGTTATCCTGACACTGAGCTAACCAGTCCTTGCCATATCCTATTAATACCGAGCACCAGGCTAGGAAGCGACAAGTATCAATTTGATAAGTCATTGGTTTGACTCGACCGGGAACCGAACTCCCAATCTCCCACATATCTGCCAATGCAAGTATATAAAGCGAAGCTCTCTAGGCAATTCAAACTACACTACGAAACAATACCTAAGTTACTATTAAAAAAATGCTCTGCTGCAGTATTGACGCTGTATAGGTATGCCTATCGTGACCGGGCGTGAATTGGCAGAGCGCATGCCTCGCATGCGGGAAATCGGGAGTTCGGTTCCCGGTCGAGTCAAACCCATGACTTATCAAATTGATACTTGTCACTTCCTAGCCTGGTGCTCCGCATTAATAGGAAAAGGCAAGGACTGGTTAGCTCAGTGTCAGGATAATGTGACTGAGTGGGATATCGGGTCATGGTGCCAGAGGCCTGATTTCCCAGTGGGGCAGCACTATGAAGTCACTGTGTGCACTATGTGCACTGTCACAAGTCAGTACCCGTCCTTATATGACCTTAGATGTTTGTTTCTTTGTTGTTTAACGTCCTAGCAACATATAAGATCATATATGACCTTAGATGTTGCCCGGATGTAAAACTCAAACAACCAGCCAACCTGCCTTTGGTGGTGGTTTTTTAGTGCGACATGCACCAGGTATTGCCTTGCTGACTTCACCTGTTCACCGGTAGTGGTCGGTGGCCGGCGGGGGGTGGGTGAGCTGAGATGGGGGTAGAACAGGTGTGCCTGCGTCTAGACTACTTAATTCTAGATCTCTCCGGATGCCGTGGCCGAATAGGTAAGACTAAGAGCGCTGGCTTCCCTTCTGGAAGGAAGGTCGGAGGTTCGAACTCTGTCCGAATCAAAACAATGAAATTACAAAACAAAATTGATACCCAGCCTCGTGGTCTGCATTAATATGATAGGGCAAGGGATGGTTAGTTAGCTCCATATCAGGATAATATAACTGTGGGTTATCGGGTTACGGTACCCCGTAAACGCCATTCTAAAAATTGAGATAAACTTTGGAATCACACCTTCAAAAAAGTCATTCTTGTATAACCAGATCTTCACAACCAATGTGAAATTAGAGGGGATTAAAAAAATGTTATGTCAATTTTTGGATTGGCGTTCATGGGGTTTTGCGGCTGAACTCTTTACTTGATTAACTCAGGTGTTATGCTATCCTGATAACTTCTGTATGCGTGTATGACCGTTCATTCCGTATGAACCTTATACGTTGATATTGTTGGTACCCCTTTGATAATAAAGCCTAATGCTAACCACCATTTTCAGTATTCTGCATTGCCTTCTTGGCTTACATGTGTATATGTCAGATCAGAAAGGACCGTTAGCTCACGGTGCCGAGGAGGTGGGAAGGAGAGAATGGCGCTCCGCAGTGAATATCTTGAAGGTTAAAAGCTGCATGGTCCGATGAAAACATAAAATTGTCAAAACTAAAATTTGATTCTACATATCTAACTTAGATGCTGATGCACTTATTAAACATTTGTCGTCATAAATAATAAGGGAATACAGAGTCAATTTCATAGAACCCGTTACATATTGGCCACTCGTGGCTAACACACGTTTTTCTGCTCAAGGGGGAGCCTCCCCATGAATGTATTGGATGTCAGTCCCCACTGACATTAAAACACACTTATTAAACTGTGTGGATTTCATGGCCCTGCGCCAACAATTTTACACTGCAAGCAACATGCATGACCTTTTTACTAAAGTAAAACAAGAAAACATTTTAGCCTTTTTGAGGGCAGCTGGTTTGTACCAACTCATATACGTTTTAAAACAAATTTCATCAGTGAATAATACTATAATTTAGACTTTTATTTAGCTATTATGATTGTGAGTTTACAAAATTCATGAGTGTCCATTGACACAAAATTGATTGTATGCTTTTACATGTAAAAGCGACGGTTTGAACAAAACCAAACATTTCTCACCGTGAATATGGCCTATGCTGCCGACACGGCGTAAAGCAACCACCAATCTAGAACCCGTTACTGCAGAAGTCTATGGTGTCAGAGTTTTGGCATGCTTGCCAAAATTAATTTAGAACATTTGCACTTCAAATATCTAAAAGTTAGCCATTAAAAATAAAAGTTACTTCAAAATAAAGTAAGGTGGTTTATAATGATCAACCTAATATGTTTATCTAAAAAAAAGAGGGAAACTCAAAACCATCGGACCATGCAACTTTAAGATGGACAGAGAGAAACATTAAGGGGGGCTGCCATTATTTATATCCGCATAATAAATGATATTGTACACATATATGCATCTATATATTATGATGTACATTCTCTTAATTTAAAACTTTTTTTTTATTGATGCTGCATTTATACTGCCCATAGCATATAAGCCCGGGTACCCAGGCTTGTTTTCAATGCTGGCCAGTTGTAGTGTTGGTGTTATCTTACCACACAGTAGCTGCTGATAAGTTATTTGATTGCCTGCATTAGAAGCCTATGTTAGTTTTGTTTTATTTTCTTGGCATATATGTATTTTATTTTGTTCTACTCTTATTACTAGACTAGCCTACTCCTATTTACATATCATAGGCTTGTACGTAGCTGTGTGGTGTGTTATCTGGCTACTCTTGGCATGGTTACATATACATATATACCGCACACGGTGGCCAAATCGGTAGAGCGCAGGCTTCCCGTGCGGAAGATCGGGAGTTCGAATCCCAGCCGAGTCAAACCAATGACTTATACAATTGATACTTGTCGCTACCTAGCCTGATGATCGGCATTAATAGAATAGGGTAAGGACTGGTTAGCACAGCATCAGGATAATATCACTGTGTGGGATATTGGGTCATGGTACCGGCGGCCTGATCTCGCAGTCTGACAGCACCATAAAGTTGCCACGAGTATGCATGCACTGTCACGAGTTGGTTCCAGTTACGATGTGACCTTAGATTTTGCTAGGACGGAAAACAACAACAAACAGTGTATATATATATATAGGATCATATTTAGAGTTATGTCTTTGCTTTGAAAATGTTATGCTTATATCGGACTATGCAGCAATACTACATGTGTAACTGTGCCTTACATCGTTGTAATCAAACAGAATATGCTGCACTTCAAGATCTACTTTCGGCTTTATTTTCAATACTGAAATCAGTGGACTTAGAGATAGAGAGAGAGAGAAGAAAACCCCATATAACGTCACCTATCAGTTCCTTGAGGCGTTGACTTTCTATCGAGCTGTTCCCCACCTCTATATATCTGGTGAAGTCTGAGATGCACGCATATGTATTAGCTTACATTTCACTTGAAGCCTGTATATCGAGACTCTCCCCATCTTCGTCTCTATCAGCTCAGGTGTGTTCTACCCGAAGCCCACCCACACAACAAATCGCCGACTATTTTTGCCGAAATTACCCAAACCGAGTAATAGTTGGTTTTCCGTTATCACTGGCTATCAACTTCATAGGCTGTCTGCGTGAAACCTATTTTGTTGGTGCAGTTTTCTTCCTAGAAACATCTAAGGGCATATCATTTGTTGGGGGTTTCTTCCTAGCAATGTCTAAGATCATATCAAGAGGGTTACCAAACTTGTGAGAATGTGCACTCATGGCAAATTTATAGTGTTGCCCTGCTGGAAGACCAAGCTGCCGGCGCTTTGACTCGATATCTTACTCAGTCACATTAACCTGATATTGAACAAACCATTCCCTGCTCTACCCTAGTGATGCTGATTACCAGACTAATGCCAAGTACACACCTACCGTTTACGATTCGCGCACTAAAACTCGCGACTCGACCCGACCCGCTTAAAACTGAAAACGGGCCGATTCATTTTTCGAATCGCGAATCGCAATCGTAATCGGCCCGTTTTAGCCCTAAAACTGAGTTTTTAGTCGGGAATCGCAATCGCTAGGTGTGCTAGGGGAGTGCACACCTCACGACTTTTGAGGAGTTTTAGATCATATACGGTAGGTGGGTGCGGAAAAACGGTAGGTGTGTACCTAGCATTAGTAGTGACAAGTGTCAATTTGATGAATTCACTGGTTTGACTCGGTCGGGGATTGAACCCATGCTATCCCGGACTGGAAGACACCTGCATCTTACCGATTTGCCACCGCGTCTGGTCCTTGTTTCAGTCGAAAGAAAATCGCTATTAAATTGTTTTTGTGTGTTTGAAAATGAACACGCAAACAATGGTGACACTACACACGATCGAACATATGATTGAATGTGAGGTGTACTCAATAAAGGCATTAACCCAATATGGGCAGTCTCAGTTCTACTGTCCTGAAGATCGGGCCACAGGCTCAGCTTACATATATGAGCTTGGGATTTTACTGAAGGGCCTTCACTAAGATCCTACTTTTTAAACTCACCTTGCAAGTGTAGTAGTCTGCTCTAACCTCTCAGGCAAGGAACCGCATACATAGGTAGGCGTGGGGATGGTGGTGACATCAGGGAGCCCATGTGGTGTAATGGTTAGCGCACTGGCCCGGAATGCAAGAGATGTGGATTTGATTTGAGTCATGCGCTAGCCTCAAGAAAGCTGTTGTCCATAACACCAGAGAGCGTGTATATAAACAGATGAGAGGGACAACTGTCATACTAGACCCTGTAACAGCTGCCGACTGTGGCGCTCCAAGTGGTGGTTGTTGAACAAATGGGCAAACTCAAGGCATTGTCAATGGCAGTGAGCAATCTTCATACAGAAAATGTTAAATATCTCTAAAACTACAACACCTAGAAACAAACTGATTGGAATACACATAGAAAACATGTTTACCAACAAGATTATATTAAATTGATATGGTTAGGGTTCTGGATTTCTATTAATTTGGAATAAAACTGACGTTTTTCACTACGCGTACGGCAAACTCAAGGCATTGTCAATGGTCATGTGCAATCTTCCTACAGAAAAAGTGAAATATCTCTAAAACTACACCAAATAGAAACAAGCCGCTTAGTACACATATAGAAAACATGTTTACCAACAAGATTATATTGAATTTATAAGGTTAGGGTTCTGGATTTCTATTAATCTTTTTTATGAAAATTAATGTTTTGCACTGAGCGTACCGGCAAACTCAAGGCTTGTTCAACAATAACCGCCAGGATCGCCACTGCAGCCTGTGTTACATATTTTCGCGGGAGTTGTCCCTCTCATCTGTTTATATACACGCTCTCTGATAACACGCAGAGAGTGGTCTTGAACCACACAGTTCAGAGCAGGGCTCCTCGCTCCAGTACTGTATGCAGTGATGTGTACTTTCCACAATTGAATGATCCGAGACCAACATACTGTCTATATATTGGCAATTATTATTTTTTGTTTCAGATTACAGTGTTGTTTTTAGTCATTAAGTTTTTCGAGGCTGACAAATGCTTAACCCTATCAGTCACAATTTAAGAAGGTTGGGGTGCAGGGGCATAGCTAGACCTTTAACGATGTGTACTCCTAATTTCGGCAAGGGGTTTAGGGGGCCGCTTAAGCTTAAGCTGGCGGATTTTACACATTTTAGACTTGCGTTTTCGACACTCCGGACTACTACATGCCTCCTCTCTCTCTCTCTCTCCCTCTCTTTATTATTTTTTAATTATTTTTTTTGACAAAACGATGTGGACTTTTGGCGTACGCGCGTACGCCTAGCTATTCCCCTGGGGTGGGTGGGATGGTAAATTTAGGCAGTTTATGTATATGTCTTGATGGTTCGGATGTTAAGGTCAAAGTGATTCAAAGTCTGCTTTCAGCGGTTAGTATGCGACTATAGGCTAGGTGGCGTGCAAGTTGTATCAGCAGCAGCGGTAGTTCAGTCCATTACCACCAGGTGGTGGCGGGTTTAACGTCTATATTTACGTTATGTCACCAGTTCGCACATTCAATTAATACCCCTGTCACACTATGATGTAATGTGGTAGAGTAAGCCAATGTAGGTGAAATCTGGCCATTACGTTGAGATACGTCGAGATACATTACTCGTTCATTAAACCTACATTGAGATACATCGAGATACATCAAGTTATGTCAAGTTATGTCAAGTTACGTTGAGATATGGTGACACACGTCAAGGTTTTGGACATACCCAAAACTTTTGACATAGCTCGACATAGCTGATGGAAGGCCTTTATGTTGGGTTATGTTGGGTTATGTTGCGCTTATGTTGTGCTCATGTTAGGCTTACGTCGAGATACGTTAGACGTTCATTAGAGCTATGTCAGTTTACGTTGAGCTACATCACCTGGAGGAACGTGCAGCCCACGCGCTGACAACGTGGTATTAACGTATCTCAGCATAGGTCTTATGTGCCTCTGACGTGTGTCTAATGTTAGTCTAACGTAAGTCCAACGTGTCTTGACCTATTCGACGTAGTTGACGAATGGCTGGTGCGCTCGTAACGTATGTAACATGCGTCAATGTTCTTCAAACATACGCGAACGTGCTGTGAACATGGTGCAAACGTTTTGTCTTCGAGTATATAAAGGCATCCGTTACGCTCACGTCAAGTGCTTTGAGCGCTCGCTCTCCTTATGATGAGCACGATGGACTGTCTTTAGACTGACACTGCTCACTCGCGGGCCTGACGTTGACTCACATTACAAATTACGTCAGAGTCACACATATCTACATTAGGGCGGGCGCAATTACGTGTGTCCTACGCTAAGCTAATGCTAGGGTTTCGCTAGGCTGACACCACACGTGCTGGAGGCTCGTTAGCCTTACATTGGGCCATTTTTATTTGTTGACATTCTAACTCATTGAGACACATTACAACTTTGTTGGACCGACGTTTATCCTACATCCACTACGTTGCACTGACGTCCAATTTGGCCCTGAAATGCTGAGAATTTTTACGTATCTTGACATATCTCGACATAAAAAAGTGATTTTTACATTGTCCACTCAGTGACCTGTTACGTCGTAGTGTGTGTGTTTGTATGAAAACATGCAAAATGCAATACATAATGCAGTCCCATAATATGTGTAACTGACAATGATTATTCAACGGATGGAAGATAATTGCATCGGTACTAATGAAATGTATGTTCAGAGGAATAAACACATTAATAAGTATAACAATGTAAAAAAAAGAGAGTAGAGATCGAAAGCAAATCCCCCCAACACACACAGATACTACACATGCAAGGCAGTTTAGAAACTTTATACACTAAAAAAAAATCTTACACCATTTAAGGGATCATATAACAATAATAACCATAATTATTAAATCCTGCTATAATAAAAATAGGAGACAAGACAGATATGTATGGATCGAGGCTATAACTCTGGCTGGCCCGTAATACCTACCTTTGATTCGAGTAAGGGAAGCCGGAGACTGTGTGGGAGAAAGAACAATTTATTTCACAAGTGAGGGAGGGTTACAGTGTGAGGAATCAGTCCAGCTCGTCGATGTCAATGGGGGCCTCCCGGAGTGCCGGAAGCTCTGAGGCCGCCGAAGCCGACCCCTACATAGTAGTCCTTAAATAGAGGTTGGGTGGGAGTGGTGAAATGTTGCCGGTCTGAGGAAGCGAAACCGAATGGTTAGGTGCGGGGGGAGGTTTCGCTGAGTGTTCATCGATGCCGCTTAGGGCCTGGCGGGTATCCGGCTCCCCTCGCCGAATCAACCACAATTTGGAGATTATGCGCCGATTTGAGTAAGGGAAGCCGGAGACTGTGTGGGAGAAAGAACAATTTATTTCACAAGTGAGGGAGGGTTACAGCGCGGGGAATCAGTCCAGCTCGTCGATGTCGATGGGGGCCTCCCGGAGCGCCTGAAGCTCTGAGGCCGCCGGAGCCGACCCAAAACACAAGGCTAAGGCTCGGGGGGGCCTCAGAGGGGGCGAGGCGGGGGATGTAGTTGAACACCGCTATAAACATGGCTATAACTCTGGCTGGCCCGTAAGACCTACGTTTAATTTTATTGAGCTACATCGGTGGCAGGTGGGCAGATAGCAGGTGGGTGAGGCGCCACCTGGAGGGAAAGAGGGGAATAGACCCCGCCAGTTAAGCTGGAAAGTACCCGATTAGAGTGGTTCCAGATTTTGCCGACAGATGTCACTAGCTTAATTAACCCTCTAGTAACCAAGGTGTCACATATGATACAAACATTTGCTAATCACCATAGCTAAAATAGCTGTTATTAATGTACCATTTTCTAACCATAATACCATAGTACTACAACTATATCATAGATGGTACCGTGGTTATAAGAAGGTACATTAATAATGGAAATGTTTGTATCGTATGTGGTACGTTGGTTACTGGTGGGTTAACTGGAGGGGTGTAATACATGAAGAAAGCGGCGGTGAAATTCCAGAAGAAAAATACAATATAGTTGTCTTCTTTTAAAGATATATTACAATGATAAGATCTTGAATCCTGTTGCGATATGAATATCTGAATATAATCAAGCATTTTAATATTTTTCCGAGCATTCTTTACGGAGATATAGCGTGTGAACTCATACATCATAGGCAGTCGGGGAATGCACCCGACTAGAGTGGTTCCAGATTCTACTGACAGATGTCACTAGGGGAGCTGCTTGGAAGTAAGCCTCCCGCTCTATAGGCCACATCCCATCCTCCAGTAACCCAGAATACAAAAGAGCACATCAAAAGGAGGTTGCAGGAGCAGTAGTTGAGTAGCAAAACAATAATAGCAGGCAGGAGGATTACATACATGAATAATATTTGCATAAGTAATTTATATCTCACATAACCCATCGAGCCATTCATTTTGCTCCAGACTGAAAATGGAAATGACAAGTTTCTCATTTCCCCGAGCGATAATACAATGAAGGTTCTATTCAGTGCTGCTTATTCATGAAGTGCAGTGTATGACTTAAATTTTTTTTTTTTTTTTACAACAGCGGAAGTGACCTATATATTATGAAAAAGACAACTTCAAACGCTGTGATTTGCGCGCGCATCTACTGAAGCTCACTTGCTTGGAGTTTGGAGCTAATGACGTGACGTCATCACCGGCATTAATGTGTCTTTAAATAACTATTCCAGGACGTTCCAGAGCAGCTGTTTGAGGTAACTGTTCACATAGCAAGCCTTTGTTTGAAATGAATTCAGTCGAGTTATGTGCAATTCAAGTCGGATACGCAAGCGCTTAACACAGTTTGACTACATGTGTATTGAAGGTTTTGATTGATTGATGAGTTGGTGCTGCATTTATTACTCTACGTGATTGATGAGTTGGTGCTGCATTTATTACTCTACGGTCTGTGGAAGTCAGTGGCGTGTGTGCTTTTGGTATTTGATTTCTTAACGCAGTGAGCGCTTCAACGAGAATGCTTGGTGATGGCGCGTTCCCGGTCGGCATGGCAACCGTGGCTACAACACACCTGTGTACAGTGTGACGTGTATGCTACGTCAACGCTGATCGATGTAGATTGCTGCGTCATAAGTCCGCCTCACATTGCAGGATATTTTTGTCCTTGAATTTGTCTCGATCGGGAATCGGGAACATGAAGGCACACGCTTGAGTGGTTGGCCATTCTATTCACATGAAGGCCAATGGTTTAGCTTGGAGGCAGATCGGTTGATTTATGTTCACTGAACCTTTGGATTTATTTGGGGGGATTTAATTTTTAAAAGAAAAAAAATTACCGCTTAGTGTGAGGCGGGCTTTAGTCAAATTGAATAAGCTCATTAGTTATGCACTGCGCCGGTTATGCACTACACATTTCTGCCATACACTACACCTTTTGTGATATTTTCTTTTCCTTTTGCTTTTGCTTTTTTTCATTTACACTCGTTTCACTTCGGGTACATCGAGTGACAACTAAGGCAAAAAAAAAAAAAAAGTTGGCGATCGTCCTTTTGAAATAAAAAATCTGGGTCAGGTGGGCGGTTCATCTCCCCCCCTCCACTCTCGACCCTGCTCCCTCTCCTTCCCAGTTCCCTCCATATACTCCCCCCCCCCCCCTCAAATCCCTCTTCATTCCTCCCCCGGCCCCTGTCAAGTCCATTCCCTCCTCTTCACTCCCCTTTCTATTTCTCACTCCTTTCACCCCACTCTCCACTCCCCTTTCCATTTCTCACTCGACCCGCCCACTCCATTTAATAGTTAACAAAAAGAAATATCAGGGGCGGGCGATTTTTCAGCCGCGGGCGGTGACGATCACCAACTTTTAAAATATCTATTTCACCTCAATAGTACAAAGTGTTGCCATGAAAGACAAAGTGACATTGGTATGTACAACACAATCTTTCGGTTATGCTTACAAATGCTGCACTTGACAACACTCCACATCAGTACACATGTAAATATATGCTGTTTAAGAATTATACGAGTATAATAACACGGAATATTATACTATCCTAGCACCCACACACCAGTGATCGGGTGCTTGAACCTCACCTGCTCATCTACTACTCATGCCGCAGCTCTGACGGTGGTGCCACCGCTCGCCTGCTCACTGTCCTACTCACTTGCCGCTGAGCATTTTTTCCTCTAGCCAGAGAAAATACGCTCTAACCCACTATCATGTCTTCCTTGTTCATTTATGTAGATAATTATTATATATGTATATGCTCCATTGCTGACGCGACACAGAGAACGTGAAAGCAAATGATGGAGAAAGGAGACATTTTATCCCCAACTCTGTCAGCATCTAGTTGCACACGCCATTGTAGTCATGAAGGGATTTTGTTTTTACCAAGCAGCTAGCTGACAGAGTTAGGAAGTCAATTGTAAATGACAAAGCAAGGTTATCCATCAACACTCTGCACACAAATGTCAAATAATGAAATGCAGTAGTTATGGTGGTGATTATGGTTACTCAGATGTACCGAGATTATTTTGATGCAGTTTTGCACCGACTACTGCGCACTGACCGGTGATGATTGAATATCCACTAATATCCACACCATGGATTCTTAGTAATAAATGTGGATCATATGTGCATAGCAACATATACATGGAAGCATGCGTGTGGCAACATGCATGTGGCAGCATGCGTGTGGCAGCATATATGTGCCAGCATATGTGTGGAAATATGCATGTGGCAACATTCATGTGGAAAAATGCATGTTGCAGTATGCGTGTGGAAACATTTAATTTTAATTTTATTAATTTGTTTAATGCTGTGTTTATACTGTCCATAGCATGTAAGCTCGAGTGCTCGGGCTTGTTTTCCATGCTGGCCAGTTGTAGTAGTGGTTTAATCTTATCACACAGTAGGAGGTGATAAGATGTTTTTGTTTCTCACACAATAGCAGGTACATGGTGATTATGTAGTATCTGTAGATGTTTGAGCTTGTTTTGTGTTGGGGTTGGCTATCCAAGGTCAATCCGAAATAGGGAAGGACTGCTACAGTGCTAGGTAGCTGTTAGGTGTGGCAGTTAAGTGTGTTTTTGGCTCGTAGATGTTTGAGCTTGTTTTGTGTTGGGTTTGGCTATCCAAGGTCGATCTGAAATAGGGAAGGACCATTAGATAGCTAATGGTTTTAGTTCTAAGTGTAGGCGTTATTGGTTTTATTTTCTGATCACCCTTGTAGTTGGTGCGAATAGTATATTAGTTTTTTGTTTTTTTTTAGTTTTTCTTTTACTACTACTTATGAAATAGCCTACTCTACATTTATAGGCTTGTACATACTTTGTAGCTGTTCGCTATCTACTGAGGGTGGTCCAGATTATCCCCTTGGGGCATCCCAGTTTGTGGGCTGTGACCTATCACATGCCCTTCTGGGGTTTTGCCCCAGGGTGTTTTCAGGGTCTCCCTTTTTTTTTTTTTACATATATATATTATTGTATGTTTCCAGATCGGGAGTCGATGTTTTTGATGGTTTGTGGTTTTTTGTTATCTGTTATTCCACATGTCTAACTTAGATACTGATGCACTTATTAAGCATTTGTTGCCACATAAACGGGAATACTGAGTAAATGCGATAGAACCTGTCACTGCATAAGGCTATGGTGTCAGAGATTTTGCAAGCTTGCGAAAATTAATTTCGCATGTTTACATTTCAAATATCTCAAATGTTAGCAAACTTCAAACTCAAGTAAGGTAGACTATAGCAATCAATTTAATATATTTATCTCAGAAAAAATGATAGAACTCAAGACCATTGGACCATGCAACTTTAATTGAGTTGTCCTTATCCATACCGGGCTGACACACATGTGCTTTTATTCCAGAGCTGAATCGAGTTTCCTGAGCTATTGACATTCCCATCAGCTCCTGTTATAAAAAAGAATCTTCGTTTTACTGGTTGCGTTTTACAACAAATTAAATTGCCTCAACTTGTCAGTTAATATACTCCATCACTATAACCTCTGTTATATCTGTATACAGTAAAACCTCTCTAAATCGAGCGACCATGGGACCGACTTTAAATGGTCCATTTAGGGAGGTGGTCGGTTTAGGGAGTCTTTTTAAAATTGTTACAATGATATTGTATGGGAGGTCGTTAGGGACCCAAATAAAGCAATCGATATAGGGGAGTGGTCGATCTGTGGAAGGTGGTTGGTCAGTTAGAGATGTTTTACTGTATATGCTATCTTTGAGAAATTTGGAAAAAAAACCTCAATTCAATCGAGGAAAGAGGAGCTCCTATAAACACGATGCACGGTTCTTATCTGATTATCTGTGACTTGGTGACAAAGCAGGAAAGGTAATTTATTTGTTATAAAAAACTATTGCTGTTTTATTTATGTTATTTTCATATAGGAGATCGACAACTGGGGAATGTGACTGAATTTTGTAGATAAACTGTGAACATATGTATTCCAAACTTCACAACAATATCCTGGACCAATAAATTACGTCCTACCACCTAATTGTATCTATGCATACCTCTCCACATTCTGACACTTTTGCTTATTCTTTTGGATAGTAATTCACAGATTAAAATTGTATGGTTTGATGGTTTTGAATTTCTGCCATGTTTTAGACAAATATCAGTGCTGCTGGACTACCTACAACACAACAGGCGTTAACCAACATAGGCACTCTCCTCCCCCATACTCGGTTGCACAACTTGAAAGAACAAGGCAACGATGTGCTTGGAGAGCATTTTTCAGAGTACGGATCCAGTCTCAGTGGCCTATACCGAGTCCCTTTAAACTAAAGTGACGTAAATAATACTGATTAGCCTAATATAATTTTCTTTTAAGTTGCATAGTCCGATGGTTTTAAGTTTCTGTCATTTTCTGAGATCAATATATCATGTTGATCGTTATAATCTACCTTTTGAAGTTTGAAGTAACTTTGATTTTAAATGGCTAACTTTTGAGATATTTGAGGTGACAACATCGTCAATCAATTTGAGGCAAGCATGCCAACACTCTGACTCCATAGGTTTTTGCAGTAACAGGTTTTGTTAAATTGCCTCACTCTTCCCTTTTATGTGGTGGCAATGTTTAATAAATGCACCAGTATCTAAATTAGATACGTAGTATCAAATCTAGATAATTATCTTGGTTTAAAAAATTTGATATCTTCAACGGACTATGCAGCTTACAGAAAAAAGGCGGAAATTAAAATTATGAAATTTCAAGATGTATGCTGTGCAAGTAGGTTGATTGATTGGGTGTATTGACGTTTGTTTGTTTGATGTTGCTTTGCATCCTAGCAACATATAAGGTCATGTCAGGACGGGTACCGACTTGTGACAGTGCGCACTCATGGCGACTTTATAGTGCTGCCCCACTGGGAAACCAGGCTGCCAGCACCATGACCTGATATCCCACTCAGTCACATTATCCTGACACTGAGCCAACTAGTCATTGCCCTATCCTAATAATGCCAAGTGCCAGGAAGCGACAAGTCTAAATTTTAAAGTTATTAGTTTGACTCGACCAGGGTTCGAAACCCATGAACTCATGGGTTCGGGTCCCCCGATCTTCCAAATCAGGAGACGGACGCTCAACTCATCCCGTCTGGTTTATTGAAGTGATGGACAGAGAGTACGACTTGGTGTGAGATCTGAGGGGATCTGTATATATATATATATATATATACATATATATATATATATATATATATGTATATATATATATATATATATATATATGTATATATATATATATATTATGTACACCCAGTCTATCAATACGTACCCTCCTCTAGTTCTCTACCACTGGCTCTCAGTATATCGGTGTCACTAATCGCTGTTAGTAATTTCAATATAAGTCAAATTATCTAGCAATTGCCTCGAAATGTTGTCAGGATACTAATCTGTTTTACTCTCACTTTAAGGTTGCATAGTCCGAGGGCTTTGAATTTCTGTCACTTTTAAAGATAAGTATCAATTGTTAAGCTATCGGTTTAGCTCCACCAGGGTTCGACCCTGTCCGTTGCTTAAACCTAAAGTATAGTGTATTATAACAATCAAATTAATATATTTATCTCAGAAAAACCCAATCATCGTATAATATATCTGGAATGCCCGGCCGTCTGAGCCCCAGATATACCACTTACTCTCCCTAGGTGCGTTCTGACAACTGTCTGTCAGTTGACACCTGATGGCCCTCTCCAACAAACTCATAACTAAGAAAGGGAAGACAAGTCGCGCAAGATTGACATTGAAAAAGTTGTGCTTTATTGGCATCAATTCCTGTTCACCTACTAGCGACCTGTCACCTTCACTCCTTACCTTCTATCCACACAGAGCCTCATTACT
Source organism: Branchipolynoe longqiensis (assembly GCA_030323885.1). Classification (NCBI taxonomy): domain Eukaryota; kingdom Metazoa; phylum Annelida; class Polychaeta; order Phyllodocida; family Polynoidae; genus Branchipolynoe; species Branchipolynoe longqiensis. The sequence goes on from CM059191.1 coordinate 95,495,070, forward strand.
CTCTTTAGTATGTATAGGATTAGGAATCAGTGCCTACAGCCCATTGAACCGGAGTCCCATGGTTATTGCACACAGCTCAGTTTGTATAGGAAAGGTGGAGCCTCAGACAGAGTATCTGGGTGCCTGGCCAAGAGAAGACTGTGTCTCTCTCAAGAGTCAAGAGTAGAGTTTGTTCACTTCAAGAGTCCATCCAGAAGTCCCCTTCCAGAGTGTGTGGAGAAGTGTGTCTATAATAATCGATATCAGAATGAGGCCCATGTTGTCAGGTTTGGCAAGGGGGTGCAGGTGACTGGGCCTCCCACAGCCAGCCAATCAGACACCCTCTACAGCCTGGGGGGGGGGGGGGCGACACCCTAATATGGGCAGTCAACTCAAGCCCAGCTGCAGGTGGTGTCCATAATGTATGCAGAGTGGCTGGGTGTGCTGACCCATTGGCCCTCTGGTAACAGGTAGTTGCAGACAGTTACAATAAATATATATATTAAAAATGTCCCTTTCCTCCACTTGCACACTTACTGGTGCATAGAGGAAACATTTAACTGTCTCTTATATAGGAACATCTCGTCATAATCTTGGGCACCATGTGTTATCATACTTTCCACATAATCTCATAAGTCACACATCGAGTGTGGCACCCATTGGTTTTCTGTAACATAACCTTGGTCCCCACTCCGTCGCCCGACAATAATAATGCTCTCTGACAATATATAATTCTGAACCGAAAATCCGTATATTTTTACAATTGGACTATGCAACTTTAATAACGCAGGATGCGGGTTTTACTCGTGGACATGGATCACATGCGCATGACAACGTGTGCGGGACAACACGCACGTGACGACATGCGTGTGACACCAGACAGGATGGCCGAATGAATTGAGCGTCCGTCTCCTGTTTTGGGAGGTCGGGGGATCCAAACTCATGGGTTCGTGGGTTCGAACCCCGGTCCAGTCAAACCAATGACTTATAATTGATACCTGTCGCTTCTTAGCCAAGCACGCGGCATTATTAGGATAGGGCAAGGACTGGTTGGCTCAGTATCAGGATAATGTTTGCTGAGTGGGATATCAGGTCGTGGTGCTGGTGGCCTGGTCTCCCAGTGGTGCAGCACTATAAAGTCGCCCTGGCTGTGCACTGTTACAAGTCAGTACCTGTTCTGATATAACCTTAGATCTTGCTATGAGTAGTATGACGTAAAACAACAACAAACAAACGACCATGTTCGTGACAAATTGCGTGTGACAACATGCGCGTGGCAACATGCGCGTGACGTGGCGTATCTGCGCAGTCTCGTGCCTGTCTGCTGGTTCCGGTGTGACCCGGATAGCGAGGTGCCAGGATGTTATCCGGTGCGCGTTTGAAGTTATAATAGCCCACCTGCTGGTACCAGCGCAGATCTACCTGTCTGTCCCATACTCACCTGGTGTGGGAGCCACCGTGTGTGTTCGCGTGTGTGTGCACGTGTGTGTGTGTGCTGAATCGCACTGTGGTAATCTGAGCCAGCACGCTGAGTGCAGATTTAGGAAGCTGGGGCCATGTGCATGACACGGTGTTAGTGAGCCAAAACGCGTTTAGACTGGATTTCTGGTTTAGCGCCGAAAAGTCGCTATGCATGAGTCAGTGATAGGGCTAACACGACAAGCGTAAACTAGGTTACGGTAAACCCGATCCATAGGTGGTTTAAGGTTGGTGTTAGGTATCGATTAGGCCCAAATCTATTCAATGCTATCATATTTAGCAGAATAACATGCTCAAAAAGTGAAATTTTATCAAATTAACCCTAAATTCGAACCGATATTAACGCCGCCGATTTAGCGGCAGCAATATTAATATTGTCGAATTGACGAATGTACACTAAACAAATCGCCGCCGCCGTCGCCGAATCGGTGGCGATATTGTCAAATAGTGGGGCTCGCCAGGAACAGGCTCAGCAATAAGGCTTGCTGGTGCCCGGCGGTGTTACGTACCGATTAGGCCCAAATCTATTCAATGCTGTCATATTTAACAGAATTACATAGTCAAATAGTGAAATTTTATTAAATTAACCCTAAGATCAAACCGATATTAACGCCACCGCCACCGAATCAGCTGTGATATTGAGAAATAGCGGTTCTCGCCGGCAACAGGCTCAGAGGGATTTCCCAAATCTATAAATAAATTCACGTTCAGCTATAATGAAAGTGTTAGGCGCCTGTACATACCGCGTGACATAATTCCCGACCTCGGTGATAGCTAAACGGTGTCAGGCTGTAACACCAAACGCGTCATGCATATGGGCCCTGATCTGTGTTCCGCACAATGGAAATCTGCTCGGTTTGAGTGGAGGCCCCCCCCCCCCCCTTCCGATGCTTCCTTGGAGAGTTTCTTTATTTTTGTGTTTTCTGTGGTGGCAGAATGGTTAGAGTGTCTGACATTTTTCTAGGTCTGACTCCTAATCTGAATGTCGGTGGTTCGATTTTCCATGCTATCACCTCTGCCAATTTGGATTTCCACCGCTGTGTATAACTTACAGCATTATCAAAGACCAGTTGCTCTCATACCATGTCTAGGTGGTGTCGGAGGTTAGAAATCCCTTAGGATTTCCACTGCTGTGTATAACTTATAGCGTCATCAAAGGCTGGTTGCTCTCATACCATGTCTATGTGGTGTGGAAGGTTAAAAATCCCTTGGGTCGGTAAAAGTGTAGGCTCGGGCTTTCTATCGACAAGCTGTCTAATGGTGAAAACAAGTCTATTCAGACTTATCCCTGATAGGCAGTATAAATCTTCAAGAAGAAGAAGCAGGTCGGGAAAATCATAAGCTCATGATTTCTATCGATTAACTCTCTAATGGTGAAAACAAAACTATTCAGACATATCCACTATAAAAGCTATAAATAAGCACTATAAATCTTCAAGACAAAAAAGAAGGTTGGTCGCTATGATCTACCATCATACTCTGTAACTTTAAAGTTGCATAGTCCGATGAAATATCAAATTTTCAAAACCAAACCAATTATCTAGATTTGATTTTACATATCTAACTTAGACACTGATGCACTTATTAAGCATTTATTTCTGCATAGACGGCAACACTGAGTAAATTTAATTGAACCTGTTACTGCAAAAGTCTATGGTGTCAGAGATTTGGCAAGCTTGACAAAACTAATTTTCCATGTCTGCACTTAAAATATCTCAAAGGTTTACCATTTAAAATAAACGTAACTTTGAACTAATGTAAAGTAGATACTAGTGATCGATCTAATATATTTATCTCAGAAAAAAATACTGAAATTCAAAACTATCAGACTATGCAGCTTTAATTGAATGAATGAAATAAGACTTTTTTGTGTCTGGGTTACTTCTGCAATAATATACTGAATGCATTTTTAGCTATGACAGTATTCTTTAAAGTTGGGCCTATATTCAATGAAGATCATATACATATATAGAGTTATGAATAGATTTAGTAGATTTAGAATCTTCTGTCTGGACAAGTGGAAATCGGCGATAATATCTATACACGATCTGTGAATTTTCTGATTAATTTGTAATACTGGAATTTTTATGTTAACATGTATGTTACCCGATTCGTGGCATTGCCACCTGTAGCGTCTAATGCTCGAATCTGTGGCTGTGTAGGCAGGCTATGGTGAAAACAATACAGACAAGAGAAAGGAAGAGTATACAGTGTAAAGAAGAAGAGAGAGTCCAGCCCTCTGGTTTATTGCTTATATAGTTACATGGGTTGATTGTAGAGTATCACCCCACCCCTTTCCCCCAATGCGAATCAAGCATTCTTGGCCCTACCAATAGGGATCCAGCATTCCTGGTCCCCATGGATACCAGTATTCTGCCCACCACCACAAGCTGTATGGCCCCATCGCCACCACCAACCTTGACCGTTTGAGTGTGGTGATCCCTATCCCAGCAGAGGGGGTAGGCCCTGAGTGCCCTCACACCCAGACCTGGCAGCACCACTATGTCTATTTACATCCCACTCAGGCACCACCAACCCATATATATATATATACATACATGCGCCTGGTCATGTACACTGATCAGCAATAGAACATTTGCATTACCCCCTATGTCAAATATCGGAATATTTTACACACCGTTAGAAACAACCCATCTTTCATACATCCATCAGAAGGGCTCGTATGTCTGAAACTATGAAAGAGCTGATCGAGGTATCAGGGCATCTCTCTTGGCCCGAAACTAGACCGATACACGCGATTGAAAGGGGGTGTCACTTCTTAATTCACTTCCAGAGTGTCTTATTCTATGCAACCACCATAATTAGAAACCATCACCAATTTGTATGTCCCTGTAGCTTTTGGGGAATGCTATGTAAGTTGTGACTTAGAAAGGGACCGAGCTTGAGATGTTCAGGTGGTGCGCATACTTTTTCGGGGATGGAATAAAATGTTATTGGCTGTGCGCACCTCTCCACCCCCACCACACACAAAACATGGGTAGTCTGAGAATAGTTCTGAGTTGCTATAGGCCCTGTTCAGACTTCATTTAAGGCTTATTTTGTATTTACAAAAATAAGTACATCAGATATTTTAATAATAATACAAAATTGTAATCTCAGCTGGTCCACAGCTGCGAACCTGTATACATGGAAGCTAGCATTCTGCTTAGCTCTGACTTGAAACTTAAGTCTCTGTCACACCTCGCCCGATTGGGGAAATGGACAGAAACTGAACAAAGTACATTGATATCTGGTAAAGTCCGGTTTGTGTCTGTTGCATATCCATTGATATCCGGCCCGATCCATTACAAGTTTTGAACATGCACAATACTTGTAATGGATTGCACTGGACTGACGTATGCGGTTAGTATCCATTACCGTCAGTTCCCCGTCCATTACCCGTCTGTTCCCCGTCCGTTACCCATCCGTTCCCCATCCGTTACCCGTCTGTTCACTGTCCGTTACTGTCTGTTACCCGTCCGTTACCGTCCGTTACATAATCGATACATTTCATGTTTGAATCACACCGGACTAGAATATTTTTGTCCGGCTCTATTCGTTTCCTCAATCCGGCGAGGTGTGACAGGGGCTTGAGGTCCATGTGATCACGCAACATCCATTTATGTCTTACCAAATACAATGTATGACAAGATGCACCACTCAGCGCTTTCCCGTGAAATAGGCCTACAGCAAAAAGGTAATTGGACAGGTCCCCTAGCCCAGTCTGACTGCTGTACCATTGAAACAAGGAGAAAGGTTCCTTAGCTCACAATGACTGCTGTACCATCAAAGATAATGTATGACAATTATAGTGTATTATCTCCTAATATTAATAATGAAAACAATATGGAATAGTAAAGTTCAAACATACTTTAAGCACTTTAATCTGTGCCATACATAAATACAGTTTGTGATTATGTCTGAGTAAAGCCGTGTTTACACGGGAGAGTTAAATCGCTTCATATAAATCGCCTTGCCTAGTTTGCCTCACATTCGCCACTGAAGCGGATTAGGGCTGATTCGCTTCATATGATTCGCTTTATGTATACCTGGTCGCTAGGTGGTTTATGTGAAGCGATTCAGCTGGTTCCCGGCAGTGTTAGGGACCGATTAGGCCGAAATCTATTGAATGCGATCATATTTAACTGAATTACATACTCAAATAATGAAATTTAATTAAATTAAACCTAAATTCCAAGCGATATTAACGTAGCTGCTACATTGGTGTCGTTATTCATATTGTGAATCGACGTATGTAAACTAAACAAATAGCAGTACTCGCCGGCTACAGGCACCCCACTAAGGCTGCTGGTTCCCGGCGCCGACACACTTTCAAACTCCGTCCGTGTAAACGAGCCACTACATCACTTCATATAAATCGATTTGCCTAATTCGCTTCACAATTGCCCGTGTAAACACGGCTTTAGACAAGTACTACTACTGATCAATGTTAATGCACCTTGTTTTCTGTGGGATGGCGCCATTGCGTGATTATTTAAAGTTGCATAGTCCGATGAAAGCATCAAATTTTCAAAACCAAAACACTGACCTAGATTCGATTCTACATATTTAAATTATATACTGATACACTTATTAAGCAGTTGTTGCCACATAGAAGGGAACACTGACTCAATTGGTCACTGCAGAAGTCTATAGTGCCAGAGTTTTGGCATACTTGCCAAAACTGATTTTTACGAGTGTAGTGGTCTGCACTGACCTCTCAGGCAAGTAACAACATAGACAGGTAGGCGTGGGTAGTGTGTTGATATCAGGGAGCCTAGGTGGTGTAATGGTTAGCACACTGGCCCGGAATGCAAAGAGATGTGGGTTCGAGTCCCACTCTAGGCACAATATTTCCCATTTTCATCACTCCCATGACACTGGGGCCATGACCAGGATCCTTTACAAGCTATGCGCTGTACAGTTGTTGAACCTACCCTGTGTATGTATGTGCTAGTGCATTGCCTGTATGTATGTAATTGTAAGTATTAAAAGACTTACAATTCCAGGGGGACGAGTGTAGTGGTCTGCACTGACCTCCCAGGCAAGTAACAACATAGACAGGTAGGCGTGGGTAGTGTGGTGATATCAGGGAGCCTAGGTGGTGTAATGGTTAGCACACTGGCCCGGAATGCAAAGAGATGTGGGTTCAAGTCCCGCTCTAGGCACAATATTTCCCATTTTCATCACTCCCATGACACATGTTTAGCCTTCAAATATCTCAAAAGTTAGCCATTTAAATAAAAAGTTACTTCAAGCTAAAGCAAGGTACATTATAACGACCAACTTAATGTGTTTATCTCAGAAAATGTCAAAAACTAAAAACCATCGGACTATTCAATTCAATTCTTTTATTTTAACTCTCTGCAAGGTATGTTTACAATAAACTGAGGTGATACAATAAATGCAACTATGCAACTTTAAGAAATTCCTACATGAAAGCGCTGAGTGGCGCGTCTTGTCGTACATCGTCTTTGATCCGTAGCAAATATAATTGACATACTTGAAACCGCACTAACTGTTAATTCATCATCGCGAATCTACTGCGCAATACCGTTCTCTTCCCACGCATGCGCAATCCACTAACCCTTCGCGCCTGCGCAACAAGGTCATTCATTGTCTCACACACTATTTCGTCACCCGATACGAGTGATAGTAAACAGCCGCTGATCAAATCCGGTTTTGTTCTGGGACTTCATTCTTAGAACAATAGATTTGTCTAAATGGTCGCATTGCTACTTTAATTTCCAGGTGCCATGATGGCCGTTGTTGTATTTCATATGCAATAATTAAATCGCTGTTTAATAATATTAATTTGCATTGGTAAAATAGGCCTAATAGCTGTATTCAATCTTATCGCCTATGGCCCACCCCCACATATCGCAGGAGATATGGAGCCCGTTACTGAAAACCCTGTGCTGACTGCTGGTTTGTGGTGTTATTATTCCCACTGGCCTTCTTCTCGAGGAAGCGCTTCTTATTTATGCAATCCTTCTCCTTGTGCTGGTTCACCTGGTGGTACTTATTGGCGGACAAAGCACACATGCATGCTTTCTTGTCAGGGTTCTCACCGTGAGTTGAGGAGAAGGTGCATTCACTCCCCCAGTTCCATGGTCGGCATGGCTTCCCATCCGTTTAGCGGTTGAAATCTTGTCGGCTGTCACTGTAGTTGTTGGACGTGGAGGCTGCCTGTGCCTGGGTGCCCATGGCGAGCTGGGCCACTGAGTTGTTTTGGCGATTAGTGTTCCGGCTGTTAATCCTAGTGCCTTTTGTGAATGCGTCAGGCTCGCCATCTTTTATCGCATACTGATCTCCCCAGGCATATGGGAGGTGGCCATCATCAATCATATTAAATACATCCTCTGACCAGTGCCGGCATGTCTCCCACTCCCACATGGAGGCCATAGTGGCTATCTGATGAATGTGTTCAATTATCAGGTCACTCCAGCTGGCAGGCACCTCAACAACCTTGGTCATGTTACAGAGTGCTACAAAATACTCTGGCATTGTGGCTTCTGCTCTCACCACTTTCTGTGTCTTTTCACCCCTAACCATGAACAAATGAGGTAATAGCACAGTTTTACCTCATCTCTTTCCGATTGCCATCCCAGCGGCATTGAGGATGTCTTGTATGGCCTCTGGGTTCTCGCAGTCATTGTTGTCGGCTGTGAGGCGTGCTGAGTGAAACCAACCACATGTGTTGGTGTGGCTGTCACTCCTGTCGTACATGCTGTTATAGTCTGTCTCCTCCTGGTTAAAGTGTCTGGGGTCATGAGGGTGTGCTCGTATCGCACACCTCGGTGCAGGGCCTGCCCCGAAGCTGTTGTCTTCCATTGTTGGTGGGCACACAGGCGGCATGATTCATGGGAGGGGCGTGGGTGGTGGCGCATCAGAGTTTTGTGTAGTTGTCAAGTCTACGCTGTGAATTGTTCATGTTGCGGTGGCAACATGGGTAATTTGGAGCTCAGGACCGTATAACCTTAACCACTAAACTCTATGGGACGGTGCCGCCACCTATACTGTATCACGGGCGACAACCACCCAACCGCCTAGCGGTTCGGGCTGGCACCATGCCAGAGCACGGAGCAGCTCACTTCCGCCAGCGAACCCGAACCTGCCGCGTGGTTGCTGCGAGTCTCCGCCCGATTTACTCACTACGTACAAAATGCCGTCAACATGCAATAAACGACAAAAGGAGGATACACCACCGACACCACCAGCCCCCACGACGGCGAAAAAATCGCGCGGACGACCAAAATCAGTAGTCCTGCACGAAAAAACAACAAACAAAACACTGTCGAGATCTAGTCGCACCGAGGAGCGACACGCGGGCGCACGCCCCAACGACAGCCCAGCCGGGGCCGGTGAGAAACGGGGGAGATCCGATACATCGGCACTACTGGAGGCGTTCAACGGATTCCAGGAGAGGATGGACGACAAACTGGGCAGAATGACCGAACGCCTCGACGACATCGAGCGTTCGGCGGCGAAAACGCGTCAAAGCAGCACGCCGCGTGCGGAATTCCAAGATGGCGGCCACGAGACGCGTCAACAGACCACGAGGCCGGCTACCAGCAGCAGCAGACACCGGTCGCCCAGTGGGAGGAGGAGGACCCGTAGTGGCAGCCGCACACGAAACAACGACGGCTACACCGGGACGGCCACACGCCCTGAGCAATACTACTACGCGACCCCAAGGGACGACACCAAAAAACGTGAGTTCGTTCCATTTGTAAACCCGTTCCGCACCCCTGCTGCCATTGCTCGTGACCGCGCAACAACCCGGAACCCATTCTACGACGTCGCATCAACCGGCGACCAGGAGGATAATGACCGCAGTGATGTAGTCAACGAGCTGCTGGCGGCAGCTGGCACCGCGTTAGGAGACAAACGAGGTAGCAATGTGATAGCGCCCCATAGATACGTGATCCGAGGCCATCGGAGCACAAAAATCGGACTCGACCAGGCGACATGGGCTGAGTATGTGGCCGCGCTGTGCCGCATGATAAAGGGTCAGGCGATGCCAACGAGTTGGAGAGAACCTCTCCTAGACCACCAGCTGCAACTGGCAACAATGGCAACGCTATATGACTGGCCGACATGCCGGCGCTGGTCAGAGAGCGTATTCACCATGATTGCTGATGGCCGGCTGCCGCACGGCTGGGCAGACCAATATGCAATAAAAGACATACAACGAGACGCGTGCGTGGAAGGCACGCGCCTCGATGGTAAAAAGCCAAACCGCAGCAATGCCGACGACACTAGGGCACGAAAACACGATAACACCACGAGCCGATCAGACAGAGCCGACTATGTCCGCCCGGTATACAACAAAGAAACGGATGGAAAGCCGTGCTCCAAGTGGAACCGGGCGGAGGAATGTGGCTTCACCACCACCCATGGGATACAACCAGACCGAAAATGCCACCTCTGTGCCTGGTGCGCCACAAAGTATGCAAAGGCGAACCCACATCCTGAAAAAGAATGCCAAAATAAGAGGAGATTCTTCGATCGGAAGAATGGTGCAGAAAAAGCGGTAAACAAGGCGGATTTTTAGAAGGCGGCCGACCCGTCGAACCGACTGGCGACGGCACGGATTCCGCACACCACACAGCTGCCGGCGCGTATCTAGACGACACGCCGACAACAACGCACACACAAGAAAATCAAAACAACTTTGACCTACTTACACACAGTGCGCACACCCCCACCGCGGAAGCCATGCACGCTGGCCCCCGCCGCGTGGCGGAAGGTGGCGCCACAGCTCTGGAGCCACAACCACGTGCGCTTGTTGTGGTCCCACACGAGGGACGCGACCCAGTGCACGCCGCCACCACCCACCGCGACACACAAGGTGGCGCCACTGCCGCTGAACACATGGCAGACGGCCATGCAGGCGGAGCCATCCCGACCGACACGAGATGTAAACAAACACAAACACACACACGCGGTCGGACGGTATGCGTGCCTGAGGACACATACACCAGCGCACAACAACAACGAATCAACACCACACACGCTGCCCACCAACAGACTCGTAGCGTAGCACAACCACACGCAACACGCCCATGCACCACCATCACACCACTCATAGAGAACAACACGCACGACCACCACGCACACGCCACTGCGACGGAAGCACATTCCCATGCGAACCCAACACCCGTCGCCCCTATAGCGATCCCCGGCCACGGCCACATCACCGTCACCGATCGCACACAAACGGACGGCCTGCTCCGCCACCAGCAGCCGGACGACATTGAAACCATACTCGACGAGAATGGAGACGACCCTGCCCTGCCATACAACCCGCCCCTCACACACACGGCATATAGAGCCACACTACACGCTATCTGGCTATACACGATACCAGCACTCTGGACCAACAATACCCCGTACATGAAGTTGTACGACACTGTCCGGAGATGTGCGCTGCCTAACTACATGGGGATGCGCATTCCCGTCCCCTCAGGACTGAACATACCCGCATGGCGCCACCTACTGAAAGACTACCACGACCGACAGGTCGTGGATTTCCTAGAGTTTGGATGGCCGGTGGACTACACGGCGCCACTACCACCAATCCCGGCCACCGCCAACCACACCGAGGACCCCGCCTATGACGTTCACATTGCCGAGTACGTGCGGAAAGAGGTCGAGTACGGCGCCCTAATAGGCCCATTCAGCAGACCCCCCTTCAAGCCCTGGACACAGGTCAGCCCAATGATGACCAGACCCAAGCGGAACTCGGAGGCGAGGCGAGTGGTGGTAGACCTCTCGTACCCTGGCAAGGCTAGTGTGAACGCGGGCATAAGGAGGGCGCAGTACCAGGGTGCACCCATGGCATACACTCTACCAGGCATGCTCGACCTGGCACAGGAGGTAACAAGACTTGGCCCCGGCTCATACATCTGGAGCGCCGACCTTGCGAGGGCGTACAGGCAGCTTCGCACCTGCCCGCTCTCAACCCCACTCCTCGGCATACTCTACGTGGGACAGTACTACATCGATGCGGCACCGCCGTTCGGCTGTAGGACATCCTCGATGGCGTGCGCCAGAACCACAAACGCAGTGGTTCACTTGATGAGGAAGAAGGGGCACCACATACTGTGCTACCTCGACGATTTCGTCGGGGCCGCTGCAACAAAACAGCAGGCGGCACAAGCCTACGACGACCTCATCCACACCGCACACACATTGGGCCTGGAGCTTTCCCCACAAAAATGCGTGCCACCAACCAAGCAGCTCGAGTGGCTGGGCTTCGAGATCAACACCGATCGGATGTGGGTCAAGATACCCGAAGAAAAGCTCGCCGAGGTCCTAACCGAGTGCCGCCTGTGGACGGTCGGACGGAAGGCATCCCGGAAAGACATACAGAGACTAGTGGGTAGGCTACAACATGTAGCAAAGTGCGTCAGGCCTGCAAGGAGATTTATCTCCAGGATCCTCGACGCACTCAGGAATGCACCCATGAACGGCAAGCACATCGTGCCGGAAGAGATGCTGCAAGACATCGCATGGTTCAAGCTGAAGCTTTTAACGGGTACGTGCTACTGCACCCAAACCCCAAAGATGAATGGCGCATAGAGTGCGACTCATCCCTGACCGGCGCTGGAGCTCACTCCCCTACCCACTACTACGCCGAACGGTACCCTGAAATGGTAACGAGAAAAAGCATGACCATCGCACAACTTGAGGCACTAAACCTGGTTGCGGCAATTAGGGCGCTCCTTCCCCTCAGGCCACACCAGCATACCATACACGTTAGCACCGACAACTCGGCGTCACAACAAGTGATGACGGAAGGAAAAGGCCGTGACCCGGTGCTCACGGCGTGTGCTAGGGAGATCTGGCTCATGGAGGCCACAATGAGCACAGAAATACAGATACACCACAAGCCCGGAAAAGATCTCGTGCTCGCAGACGCACTAAGCAGGCGCCACAACGACTACTCAGCTCAACAGACAGCCCAAGCCATGCTGGCGCAGCGCGGCCTATTACAGGTCCATGTCGACTTCGACCACATACTCACCCCCGGCCTATAACCTGGCTCTTCCTCACTTAATACCTTGCCTCTCATCCCCAGGTTTCTCCGACCACCACCACGAGCGGCTCATGAAGAAGATCCATGCCGGGCTTGCACCAGGAACCTGGCGGAACAAAAATCGACAGGTATCAACCTATATCGCATACCTCACCCAGCACGGAGCCCAACCATCGCGCCCGACCCAGTATATAATACTGTCCTACATACTCCACCTCTCGGACGTGCTGAAAACGCCCGGCGCGGTACTCAACTACCTCAGCGGCGCGCGCACATGGGTGCGGGCGGTTGGAGGCTTACACGACGCATTCGACACGTACCCGGTAGGCCTCATGAAAAGAGGCATACAGAGAACATCACACCACGTGCCGACACAGGCCCCGCCCCTTACGCCACGCGACATAAAGAACATCGTCGAATTCTTCTCCCGTGCCGGACCGAACGGACGTGTTCTGAAGGCAGCGACACTCCTGGCATACTTCACGATACTCAGGCAATCCAACCTGCTCGAGTCCTCTGACCCCACGACGAGCAGACATGCACTGCGAGCAAGCGACGTCGCCATAACCCCCGAGGGCATCAACATCCACGTGGCATCCACGAAAACCCGCTGGAGACCCGGCGAACACACCGACATTGCCGTCCCGGCGATACCTGGGTCACCCTTCTGCCCGGTGGCCGCCTGGATCGCCTACACCGGATCGGGCATGCCCCTCCGCCCCAACGCCCTGCTGGCTACCATACGCCTCGCACTTGCATCATCTGGTCACCCTGCACCACGCACGGTGACCCTACACAGCCTGCGCCGAGGCGGCGCACAGGCGTGCGCCACCCTCGGCTCCACCCTGGACGACATCCAGACATTCGGCACATGGACCTCAACGGCAGTGCACCAGTACGTGCCACGCGACGCCATCAGGGCATGCCCCTTCACGCTCTCCAATACCTTTGGTTGAGCGCTCGAACATTACCCTGACTCATGAACTATTATCCGTAACAAGAACAACATCTGACAATGTAAACAATCTTAAACGAATTAAAAATACCCACATTAAAACTGTTCGTGTCCTGAGTTATAATTGTTCATGTTGCGGTGGCAACATGGGTAATTTGGAGCTCAGGACCGTATAGCCTTAACCACTAAACTCTATGGGACGGTGCCGCCACCTATACTGTATCACGGGCGACAACCAGCCATCCGCCTAGCGGTTCGGGCTGGCACCATGCCAGAGCACGGAGCAGCTCACTTCCGCCAGCGAGATCGAACCTGCCGCGTGGTTGCTGCGAGTCTCCGCCCGATTTACTCAGCCATCCCACCCACCCATCTATAAGAATAAGGTTGAGCGCTCGAACATTACCCTGACTCATGAACTATTATCCGTAACAAGAACAACATCTGACAATGTAAACAATCTTAAACAAATTAAAAATACCCACATTAAAACTGTTTGCGTCCTGAGTTATAATTAGCCATGTTATGCTAACATGCACAATTTAAATCATCTATATATGAATTAACAAATTATTAAAACATTTAAAGATTCCTATCTACAATTTTATTGTCTTTGATAAAATAATAATCAACATCAAACTGAAGCTTTTTGTGTGTGAATATACTAATAATATTCATTACGAGTAAGGTATGTTTATTAGAAATGTATTCGTATATTCAATATATATATATATATATTTATATATATATATATATATATACATATATATATATATATGTAGGCTGAAGGGAGGCAACGAGTAGGCATGGGCGATATCATTTATTACAGTAACAGGTAACAATGTAATATAATAAGAGAGTATAACATCCGTAGATAACGAAGTTGACAATAGGCAATATCAACAATAGGTAATCAATAGCATAATAGCATAAGGATATCTGGCTGGGCAAACGCCCTACCTGAGAAAAGAGAGTAAAGAGAAAAAAGAAAAAAAACGGTAAGAGGTGTGTCAGTCTGCAGCGTTGAAGGCTGAGTGCCAGGCCAGTGCAGTGACCAGTGTCCAGGCAGCGCGCGACACAGGCGCTGCACGTGCCCCTAGCATCGAACCCGGGAACCACAATGGTGGCGACAAGATTAGAATAGCGTTGCCGGAGGCCCCTCGCTCTACACCTGTATACAGTTACTGTATACGAGCTGTAGGCTGAAGGGAGGCAACGAGTAGGTATGGGCGATATCATTTATTACAGGAACAGGTAACAATGTAATATAATAAGAGAGTATAACATCCGTAGATAACGAAGTTGACAATAGGCAATATCAACAATAGGTAATCAATAGCATAATAGCATAAGGATATCTGGCTGGGCAAATGCCAAGGGGCGAACGCCCGAACCCAGCAAGAAGAAAGAGAAAAAAACAAAAAACAATAAGGAGGGGAAAAAAAAAAGGGAAGGGAAAAGTAAGGTGAATAAATTAAAGTAAGATTTCGTCAATGGAGTTAGAAACTCTCATGTCATTTAAGATTCGTTCAGATAATGGTTGAGCGATATATTTATAAATACAGTCCGAATGCCAATCACCACGTGTTTTGAGCTCTTCCAATGAAGCTCCCTGCATATGTAAAAAGGTACAGCCCCCCCTTCTCAAAGAGTGGCAAGAAAAATCCTCAGAATTTAAGCCAACGGCCCGAGTAAAAATTTTAATAGTGGATTGCAACTTCCTGTAAGGGAGAGGCATAAACCCCCCCGTAGGTGCAGGGACCTGGAAAGCAGGTGCGTCAACAGGTAAAGGAGTTTGAGCGAAATGTTTAAGAGTCCAAAAAACGGCACATAACTCCGGATTTTTAAGTTTGGAAATGGGGATTAAAAGTTTGCGCTTGGAAAATTGAATGGTTTTTGATCTTCGAATGGATAACATCATCCCCCAAGGGAAAAGAGAAAAATCTGAACGCAACAGAACAGAGTCTGAATCAGTTAATTGACACTTCCGAAGAAGGCCACGGAAGCCAGTCAGGATGGCGGCCCTAGTTGCAGTGTGGCCAATAGAATCGGTAAAGCCAGAAAAAATCAGGGATAAGTGCCGAGGCAAAATAGGGGCAGCAGATTTAACTGACTGACCTAAAACCCGTTTAAGACCGCCTAAGGTCGTCTTTACAGTGTGGTTCGAATAGTTAATAGGGGGAACCCCTTCAGAACGAAGGAAGAAATTTAAGACTGACAAATAATTGGTAACAGAACTATAATTTAAAGAATGCGACAGCCAAGCAATGTAAATGGCCACCTGAGTAGGGGGGCATGGAGTCGGGGCAAGCAAACCATGGAACTCATCAATGAACTTAAAGTATTTCCGCAATTGCATAGACCGCGTGGCGATGCTGTTCGGAGCATAATAATGCGAGGCAATGTCTTTCGCCTCAGTATGAAGCGCTGCAAGACCTGGAAGGAAAGGTTAAATATAAAGGCTTAATCAAATAAGTGCGCACAGCAAAGTAATGAGCTATGGTCAGCAGCTGGTATTTTACCACGAGACCACTTGTCCCTCCACCTCCTCAAACCATCACAAATTGAATTATAATTGGTTTTAATGTGTACTGCAGAAATATTAAAATTGTATCGGACGGAGACCCAGAAGAGTCTCTTTAACCAGTTCATTATAACAGGATTGACAGACTTGCCAGTATTCAAGGCGGCGAGGACAGTTGTGTTGTCCGTGACAAATATAACATTCTTATTAATCCAGCCATGACACCAACGGTCGGTAGCTGCAACGACCGCCCACATCTCACGCACATTTATGTGAGCATCAGAACATGACTTATCAGACGGAGCAATATGCTGGTACAGCTTGCGAGGAAAAGTGTTAGAATCAAAGAAGCCCACACACCAATCATATTGGTGCAACGCACCAAACCCAGTGTTTGAAGCATCAGTATACACGGATAAAGATTGAGAGTGAATGCCAAGGATTTTTTTGAGACCATTAAATGAATCAACATAGGTTAACCACCAATTTATCTCATCTCGAAAGGCAGTGTTAATCCGGAACTTATGGTATGGGTGTCGCAGGGCTTTGATGGCATTGTATATCCTAGAGGAGAATGACCTACCCCCCCTGACAACGGTTGCGCAGTGCGATAAGCGCCCACCAAGGCGTTCTAATTGTTTACGAGTAGCTTTCCTCTTGTTCAGAAAGAATTTCAACTCTAATTTAAGTTTCAGAACTTTGTCAGGAGGCAGACGGAACTGCATTTGGACAGTGTCAACATCGATTCCAAGGAAACGGTTTGAAGTTGAAGGAGAAAGAAGTTTGGGAAAGCTAACAAAAAATCCCAAACGTCTAAGAATATTAATTAGGATTAATTGATTATCGACACATCCAACAAAAGAATCATTTAAAATTGCAAAATCATCGAGATAATTGACTAGTCTGGCGACCCCCTGTCGCACAGCACAACGATAAATGAAATCTGAAACCTTACTAAATATATAACAATGGACAAGCCCATAGATAGCCTGTTATCAAGAAAATACTGAATCCTACCATTTAACTTCCAAATTAACCCTTGATTATGTCTATCAATAGGATGGATAGTAATGGCACGGTAGGCATCTTTTATATCAATTATAGAAAGAAAATCGTTCGCACGTAACATTTTCACTAAAGTGTCGAGAGTTTTATAGTTAAATTTACAACAAGTTTCATCAACAAAATTATTAACGGATTCATTGAAAGGTTTGCTGCAGTCAACAATCAAACGTAAGCCGCTGGGCGACTTTGGAACACAAAATATATTATGAGAGCAATTTGGAGGTTTATCAGTTTTACTTAAATAGCCAACTTTTAATTCAGATAATAATTTCTTTTCGATAAATGCAGCATGAACAATGTCGGCAGTTGGGTTCAACCTTGCAGAATAAGAGTTACGAAAACTCCTATTAATTATTCTAAAACCGAAAATTGCGCCATGTAGGATATAAGCCCAGTCAGGGTCAGAGTCACCACGGAAAAATAATTCTACAAATACGCGGCAAGGTTTAAATTGTGTCAACTGACCGGCAATGTAATGAGTACATAGGCAGTCGGCGTTAAAACAAGCACGAGAAACAGAAAATGATTTAACTGGCTCATTAGGACAGTTCAAGTCAATTGCAGAAACAAAATAACATAGCGCGTTAGAATTAACAGCTAACCAATCTGAATCTATGTTTTCCCAAGTCGGAAGGGGTGTTGCGTAACTTTAGGTAGAAGTAGGCTGAGTCGCGGCAGCCATTCCGCCAGCCACGTGGCCCGGGACCAATTTGCCGGTCGAGTGACCTACATCAGGTAGAGGGGGCGTAGCACATTCTACACCTTTCGTACCAATCTCGCTACTACCCGAATAATTAGCAGAAGTTAATAATACATTAGAAACATCGATAGCCGGCAAGGAATTTGTTCTGTAGCTAATATGATTAGTAGAGGCACAAAATAAATGACAAGTTATACGTGCTGATTTTTTCCGCCTATTCAATCAATCACGGCGGCACGAGCCACGCTTGTGTGCATAGCTACCACACTGAGAGCAGCAATGGCCGTAGCTGCATGTCTTGCTGTCACGCGAACCGCCAGACTCATTATTGTGATTAAAACATGGTTTTTTACCATCACGGGCATAGAGCTTTGAAGCAGTGCTTGCCGCAGAACTGGTGGTTTTCTTATCTTTGATATTTTCAAATGCATAGTAGCGTAGAGCTAATTCTTTGTTACCAGCCGTGAATGCACTGAAGCCCTCTTTAACAGCAATTTTACGAATTTCAGTGTCATAGGAGACATGTGAAGAGTTTGTGAAGTTATTAGCTTTAGCTTTAGAACATATGAACCTTATGTGCTTGATAATTGAGAGCGACGCTTGGTAGTTTGTGTCCGACCTATCTAAAAACCAAGCGCAAGTCGCTTCGACAATTTCATAGGCGTTAAGTTTTTTTACTTGCTTTCGATCATCAGTGTGGTGTTTTAACGACCACTTATGGCGTTTCCTGCGCTCATTGCTTGGTGTACGACTGCCTGAACTGGAACTCGACGAAGGGCGCCGGTGTCTGCAGCGCCTCGACTTTTTTGACCGACTTCTACCACGTTCAGGGTTGACGTTTAATGCGGCAAGATCCTCCTCGAGTTGCTTTTGTTGCTGAAGAAGCACAGCCACCCGGCGCTTCCGTTCCAGTGATTCGACTTTGTCCTTGAGCGCGCGCTCTTAGTCGTCTTCACTTGCGCCTCCAACTGCCCCACGCGGCTCCGGCTTGACTTCGGTCGACATCTTGTCTACCGACAGATCAGTTGGAGTCACCTCCAACAGCGGGTGCGCCCTGGTTGAGCGCTTCGGAAGCGCACTGGTCGTAGGAATGTTCCTTTGACAGTTGTCGTCCACAGGGCCGGAATGAGAAGTGCCACAGGTTGAGCAGTAATCTTTAGGCATTACATACCCAAAAGACCAGAGTGCGGTGGTGACAGCAGCACCAGCGGTGACAGCAGCAACCAGTGCGGTGACAGGAGCACGTGGTAAACAGCATGTGGTGAACAGCAAAACGGTAAGAGGTGTGTCAGTCTGCAGCGTTGAAGGCTGAGTGCCAGGCCAGCGCAGTGACCAGTGTCCAGGCAGCGCGCGACACAGGCACTGCACGTGCCCCTAGTGTCGAACCCTGGAACCACAATGGTGGCAACAAGATTAGAATAGCTTTGCCGGAGGCCCCTCGCTCTACACCTGTATACAGTTACTGTATACGAGCTATATATATATATATATATGTATATATATATATATTGCTGTTTATATGTATGTGTGTATGTGTGGTGTGTACCTAATTATATGAGTATAAATGACGAAAGGTGCCAGTGCTTTTCCATGTTTCCGTGTGCTATAATAACAGTATTTGCTTAATATGAAACTAACCTCTGGCTCCCATACATGTTCCACCTGTAGCCCTGGCGGCTAACTCTGTCAGTTGCTGCAGATATGTATTACTATTAGGTGGCGATTGGTGGTGCCGTACAGAGAAACACGGTCACTGACGGTACTGGCTGGAGTAGAGTGTTTTTTTTCTCTAATGGGAGGATCATATTCGTTATTTATATTGACATGCATCACACACTATCTTATGCAGCATACTTGCTGTGTAATTTACTATGGAAGAATCACATTAGCAATTTATATTCGAATAATAAATTATACGGTGTATATATAATGATTAGATCTATATATATATATATATATATATATATATATATATATATATACATAACATATATGTATAGATGCAGAACTTTTATATATATATATATATATATATATATATAAATATATATATAAATCTCTGGCTACTATCCTAACACCACTGTACCTACTATATATATGCTCGTCTATATATAGCTAGAGCTTATATATATATATATATATATATATATACTATATATACATATATAACTCACTGTTACTGACTACCTCTCTGGCTACTATCCTAACCCCACTGTACCTACTATATATAGAGCTCATATATAAACCCCCTATACATGTATGTATATATATATATATATATATATATATATATATCACTATGACTACCTACCTCTCTGGCTACCGGCATATCACCACTGTGCCTACTATATTATAGAGTTTACATATAATCACCATATATATGAGCCTGTCTCAAAAGGTGATAACTCCTTTTTTTTTGTCCATTGTAACAATTGACACAAAACAGCACAGAAACGGTTACACTGAAAACACAAGGGCATTTGCTTCAAATCAATATGTATTCTATTGGGATTATGAAACACCATGTAAAAAAACAAATCAGTTTATCCTGAGCAAATTCATAAGCAGATACTATGTTGATCGTTACAATGGCCAAAGTTTTGTCTCATATTTCTTAGCACCTTTTGAGACAGTCTCATATATATAGATACTCATAAATCATTATGACTGGCTACCTCTCTGGCTACTATCCTATCATCACCGTGCCTACTATATATAGAGCTTATATATAAGCCCTATATATGTGTATATATGTATATATATACATATATATATACATGAGACTGTTTCAAAAGGTGCTAAGCCATATGGGACAAAACTTTGTCCATTGCAATGATCAACATACTATCTACTTGTGCATTAGCTCAGGATATACTGATTTTTTTTTACATGGTGTTTCATAATCTCAATAGCATATTGATTTGAAGCAAATGTTCTTGTGTTTTCAGTGTAACCGTTTCTGTGCTGTTTTGTGTCAATCGTTAAAATGGACAAACACACGAAGAGTTAGCACCTTTTGAGACAGGCTCATATATATATATATATATATATATATATATATATATATATATATAAATCATTATGACTATCTACCTCTATGGCTATCTTATTCTTAACACCACCGTACCAACTATATATGAAGAGTTCACGCGCAAAACCATGTAAACGCCACTCCAAAAGTGAATATAAACATTGGAATCAAACCCTCAAAAACTGTACTCGTTTATATTTCTACTCTTTTGTTCATTGCTCCATAACCATGTGGTCATATGAACAGTGGAATTAGTGCGAATTACAATTATTTCCAGGTTATAATCTTTTATTTAAACTACATTTTTGTATTGGCTTTTACGTGGGTTTGTCCCTGAACTCTTCATATAAAGCTTATAAATGAGGTATATACGTCCTATATATCAGACCTATAACTACCTCCCGCTCTGGCTACCATCCTATCACCACTGTGCCTACTACAACACCCCCCTCTCCCTGACATAGGTCCTACGGACATGGGCGACCGGGAGGCGGAGGAGCGAGGCGGAGGCCCGGCCAGACTCCTTCCTGGAGCGGTTCGCCATGGGCGGCGCGGGGGGCACCAGAGGCCGGGCGAGCGACGAGGAGAACACCGACCGGGAGGGCATCTCCGTCAGGAAGAAAATGTCCGACATCAAGTAAGGGTTCGCTGTGTGGTGTGTGGACGGGTGTATAAAGGAGCAAGCTATGTCTGCTTCAATATGTGGTGTGTGCATGGGTGTAGGAAGGAGCAAGTTGTGGGGTGTGGTGTGTGGACAGGTGTAGGAAGGAGCAAGTTGTGTGGTGTGTGCATGGGTGTAGGAAGGAGCAAGGTGTGTGGTGTGTGGGGTGTGGACAGGTGTAGGAAGGAGCAAGTTATGGTGTGTGTGGACGGGTGTAGGAAGGAACAAGTTGTTTGTGCTTCAATATGTGGTGTGTGTATGGGTGTCGGACGGAGCAAGTTGTGTGGTGTGTGGACGGGTGTAGGAAGGAGCAAGTTGTGTGTGCTTCAATATGTGGTGTGTGTACGGGTGTTGGACGGAGCAAGTTGTGTGGTGTGTGTGGACGGGTGTAGGAAGGAACAAGTTGTGTGTGCTTCAATATGTGGTGTGTGTACGGGTGTCGGACGGAGCAAGTTGTGTGGTGTGTGTGGACGGGTGTAGGAAGGAGCAAGTTGTGTGTGCTTCAATATGTGGTGTGTGTACGGGTGTCGGACAGAGCAAGTTATGGTGTGTGTGGACGGGTGTAGGAAGGAACAAGTTGTGTGTGCTTCAATATGTGGTGTGTGTATGGGTGTCGGACAGAGCAAGTTGTGTGGTGTGTGGACGGGTGTAGGAAGGAGCAAGTTGTGTGTAATTCAACGTGTGGTGTGTGGACGGGCGGGCGTTCAGGCGGAGGTTATCCGTTGAGCAGAAATGAGTGTGTCAGCCACAAGTGGCCAATACAGTAGTATCCAAGGACCACTTGGTGCAGCGATCTCCACGCATAACCCACCTAACAATAAAACGTCATAGTGACGTCAGAATAACGTTATTAAAAATGGTCCGATGAGCGTTATTTTGGATGGAGTAAATAATGTTATATAACATTATTTTATAACGTTCTAGAGACGTTATTTAACGTCATTATGACGTTCTCATATAACATTGTATGTTAAATCATAATGGATAGCTATGTTGCCCTGAGTATCAGGTATACAATGCTAAACAATGTTTTTAATCTGTACTTGCTATGATCCTTGATTTTGGTTGCCTTGCAGTGGCCCTTCCTTATGTGTAAACTGGTTCACTTACTTTTCTTGAATATCACTTTAATGCAGGTTAGTGTCCCATTAAATGGTCATAAAATGGTGTCCCAGATCATCCCATCCTCATCGCCAAATTTGTAATGAATATCGCACCAATATCAACTAGATCAAGTTGGATTAGGTCTGGGTATACTTTATATCTCACATGTCTTTACAGTCTGTTCCAAGATGGCTACCCTCTGTCTCAGTCACAATAGACCCCAAAACACTACAATACATGTTATAACGTCAGTATGACGTTACTATGACGTTATAATGTACCATAACCAAATAATAACGTTAGCGTGATGTTAGTTAACGTTATGTGTTAGCTGGGAAGTCAGTGGTGGTTTCCCCACAGCAGACTGTTCACATAACCTGCATCCTTTGTACCAGGATGTTATATTATTACTGTCTGCAGGATTAAATATACCGCAGTGGCGCCATATGTCATTTACCTTCCTCACTAACCCTCTCACCTCCAGCGATACATTGTTATCAATTGGTTGGTTGTTGGAGCTTAGCATCCTGGCAACATCTTAAGTCATATCAGTATGGGTACCAACTTGTGACAGTGCTCACTCAAGGCAACGTTATAGTGCTGCCCCACTGGGAGACCAGACCACCAGTGCCATGACCTGATATCCCACTCAGTCGTATTATCCTGACACTGAGCCAACCAGTCCTTGCCCTATCCTAATAATGCTGAGCACCTACTGGCTAGGAAGTGACAAGTAGGCCTATACATTTTTATATCATTGGTTTGACTCGACCACGGTTCGAACCCGTGGGTTGTTATCAATTAATCAACTTCCTTTTCAGTAATTTTACTGCGCATCTAGCTGGGTATATAGGTTATTTACCATGGCATATACAAACCGACTGTCGGGCTGATTCAACCAGTACTTGGACAAGGGGACCAATCCCGACATAATCTCCCAATGATGCCTACCTAGGAAACTTTACTTTAGAATATACTGAAAGATAGCCTTAAATATAGCATATATCCCTAAATATAGCATGTGACCCTAAATATTGCATATACCTCTAAATATTGCACATACCCCTAAATATAACATATATCCTTAAATATAGCATATATCCCTAAATATAGCATATATCCCTGAATATTGCATATATCCCTAAATATAGCATGCACCCTAAATATAGCATATACCCGTAAATATACCTCGGACGAGTAAATGGTGCTAGATGCCAGGCACGCTCGTGAAAAGTGTAGATTTATACTCTGCTGGGGATCGAACCTATGACCTGCCTCCCAGACGGGAAGCAGGCACCCTACCCGGTTGGTTGGGCTGTCCGGCCTGTCACGCTGAAGAATCATCTCGTGTACTGCCTGACAGCTACCCTTTGCCAGCATTATAATTTGGATACCTCTATTGTCACGGTACCATGGCAACAGAAGGATATTCTAAAATCATGGTACTGTGACAGCAGTGCTGTAGTCTAGCATCATGGTACCGTTGATATCACGGTTCCGTGACAACAGTCACTCCAATAGGACGCCTCTATTGTCACGGTACCATGGCGACAGAAGGATATTCTAAAATCATGGTACTGTGACAGCAGTGCGGTAGTCTAGTGTCACGGTACCATTCTTTTAGCATGTTTAGATCCGTAAATAACAGACAATGCCTACCCAAAATATCTAACCCTAACCCTGATCGGAACCGTGATTGTAGAATAATCTACTGTCATCGCAGTACGGTGACTATAGCATCTTGCACTAGGGACATGGTACTGTCACAACAGTCACTCTGTTATAATTTACCCGCAGTTGTGAAGTTTAGTACTTCCGGTACAGATCTGCTGCAGTCGGTGTCCTTGTAAGTTCCCGCAGGTTCTCACGGGAATGTAGGTCAGTTATTCAGTCACCTTAATCAGTCAAATTATGAAACACTGAACCTTAAGCCGTGTTTACATGGGCGAGTTAGGCCGCGTCATATGAATCGCCTTCTCTAGTTCGGTTTACATTCGCCATGTAACCGCGACTCTGAGGCGGATTAGGGCTGATTCGATTCACATTATTCACTTTATGTAAACCGCCTCGTGAGGTAGTTTATATAAAGCGAACTAGCTTAAGCACGTCACACGCATGTGCAGTTGAGACCTTAGTTTGTTGACTTTCCGGTCGATCAAAAGCGCATATTATATCATTTGGTCTATGAACCGGCTAGAGGTGCACAGATATTTTTTTCATAATTTATTTTTAGGGTTTCACTACCCAGCAGAAGTTTTGACCATTCCAAAACAATACGATTCAATCAATACATATCTAGGTCGAACCCACACTCTCTCGTGATGACATCGACAAACCCAAACTGGCACTGGTTAGTATGGATGTGCTCATGCGCAGATATCGATTCCCACCTTCAAACTCGCGCCACTACTTCGCCTCATATAATTCACTTTGTCTAGTTCGGCTTACACTTCCCCGTGTAAACACAGCTAGACAAAACGATTATCTTCTGAACTGGTCTTGAATGAGAGTTATTGCTATAGTTGATTCAAAGTAACGAATTGAACCGTTCGTAGATATTCAAAGATATGACGAAATTGCAAGACATCGGTGAAAATGAAATGGCTTTCACATACAACTATTTCATGAAGCTAATTTAGGAATTTTAAACAGAAGGCAATGTAGTAGATTGTAGGCCCCTGTCTTATGTAATTAATATGCTTTACAATGAACATGTTCTAACTACATGCATATTTTTGTTGACAGAAATAGAATCATGCTACAGGTATTTAGTTGAAGTAATTAATTACCGTTAATGCAAGACATATTCTCACTATGCATTGTGCCTCTTGTTTTCAGGGAGTAAGTATAATGTTAAAGCATCAAGACGCGCCCTAGTACCCATTTTAGACACTCGGTGGCGCCATGTACTCACTTCCGGTAGTAGTGAACAACCTTTAACCATCTAACCAAAGTGGGGTGAGGGTTCGCGGAGATTTTGCAGTTGACAATCGGCGTATTCGACTGGTAAGATGGTGCTAATATTCGTTAAGCTCAGCCTATTTATGCACAGTAAAAACATGATATTGGAGCAAGTGTTTCACCCAAAGAATAGCAATGCAAGTTTGTTTAATAAAACCTTTCACAACTAATGTAGCTATAGCAAATCATTCGAATACAAATAATATTTCATCTAAATTTTACGACAAGTTTTTCACCAAAAGAAAAGCAATGCAATTTTGTTTAATTGCCTTTTACAAATAATGTCGCTATAGCAAATCGTTTGAATACAAATAATATTTCACCAACATTTCGTGACAATTTCATAAAAAAAATAACAACACGCATTTGTTGTATAACACTGTTTACAAATGATGTAGCTATAGCAATTTGTTTGAAAACAAATATTATTTCATATCAATTTTGTGACACGTTTTTCACCAAAAGAATAACAATGCAAGTTTGTTTAATAACACCTTTTACAAATGATGTAGCTATAGCACATGATTTGAATACAAATAATATTTCATCTAAATTTGTGACACGTTTTTCACCAAAAGAATAACAATGCAAGTTTGTTTAATAACACCTTTTACAAATGATGTAGCTGTAGCAAATCATTTGAATACATTTACTATTTCATCTCAATTTTGTGACAAGTTTGTCCCCAAAAGAATAGCAATGCAAGTTTGTTTTCATAACACCTTTCACAAATCGTTTGATTATAAATGATATTTCATCTACATTTTGTAACAAAATATGAATAAAGCAAACAAATAAACAATCAGTGTACACTGCTGCACACTACCATGAAGACCATGCAGTGTGCCAGGGTGGTTGCCCCTGAGTCGACACACTGCGGTGACATGGGTAATATGTGAGAGCGCTACTAAACGACAGCGGGACGCACATGCAGTGTGTCAATTTCTTGACCCAGCAGTATGAAGTGATCTCACAGAGAGCTAGATAACAGATTCACCGAGAAGGGTCCACAGCGAGGAAAGGAGGAAAAACGGGTGACCACTGTCCCATATTGAGCATACCTTTGCAGGAATAGTTTCCCATTCTTTAAGTCCTGATATTGTGTGATTTAAACAGAAGTCGATGTAGATAAATTAAAAATATATTTCAAGCACTTTAATCTGTGCAAAAGATATATATACATGTGTAACTATGTCTGAACAAGAAACTACTAAAGAAATAATGGGATCTTTCTATAATTTGAGCCAATCAGAGCTGTTCTTTTCGATTGCAAATGGCCACCCATTATGGGGGCCGCCATTTGCAATAAAAAAGAACAGTTCTGATTGGCTGACACTGAGAGCTGTTCTCAGCCAATCAGAGCTGTTCTTTTCGATTGCAAATGGCGGCCCCCATGGAGGCGGCCATTTGCAATAAAAAAGAAGAGCTTTGATTGGCTGACACTGAGTTCTCGCGAGAACGAGAAGAGGAAAATCCATTTCCTGCAAGTTCAAACAGGCTCAGACAAGTTCAAACGTGGCTGGTTGTCCCTCTCCTTTCAGCGCTGAATATGCTTATGGATTCACCCCATACTTGCAGTAAGGGTGAAGAATAACCCATTAGAAAAAGTGGCGAAAGGCTGGCAATGAAATGAGCACATACATTCTAAATTTAAGAAGCAAATTATATTCTTCACATTTAGTTACATCCTCATATTTATCCACTACTTTTGTTTTGAAAAATATAATAAAACATATAGTTTAATAGACTTTAAAAGTCAAAGCAACAGCATTTTGTGGTCGCCGTCTTTTTGCATTCTCTCCCATTTCACCAAATCTGTACCAATATAGATAGTTACTGGATACTGCGACCAGGAATTCCACTTCCTGTTCAAGACTAAAGCAGTTTTCCCTCATATTTACACTACCCTATCATTCACCCCTACTCTGAGTAGGGGTGAATATCATATCTAACAGAGAGACAGTTCCAGTATCAGTCGAACATACATTTGTGTGATTAATTTGACAATCATCACCCAGTCAAACATACATTTGTGTGATTACTTTGATAATCATCACCCAGTCGAACATACATTTGTGTGATTACTTTGACAATCATCACCCAGTCGAACATACCTTTGTGTGATTACTTTGACAATCATCACCCAGTTGAACATACATTTATGTGATTACTTTGACAATCATCACCCAGTCAAACATACATTTGTGTGATTACTTTGATAATCATCACCCAGTCAAACATACATTTATGTGATTACTTTGACAATCATCACCCAGTGAAACATACCTTTGTGTGATTACTTTGACAATCATCACCCATTCGAACATACATTTGTGTGATTACTTTGACAATCATCACCCAGTCAAACATACATTTGTGTGTTTACTTTGACAATCATCACCCAGTTGAACATACATTTGTGTGATTACTTTGACAATCATCACCCAGTCGAACATACATTTGTGTGATTACTTTGACAATCGGCACCCAGTCAAACATACATTTGTGTGATTACTTTGACAATCAGCACCCAGTCGAACATACATTAGGGAGATTACTTTGACAATCATCACCCAGTCGAACATACATTTGTGTGTTTACTTTGACAATCAGCACCCAGTCGAACATACATTTGTGTGATTACTTTGACAATCAGCACCCAGTCGAATATACATTTGTGTCTTTACTTTGACAATCAGCACCCAGTCGAACATACATAAGGGAGATTACTTTGACAATCAGCACCCAGTCGAAAATCCATTTGTGTGATTACTTTGACAATCAGCACCCAATCGAACATACATTTGTGTGATTACCTTGACAATCGGCACCCAGTCAAACATACATTTGTGTGATTACTTTGACAATCGGCACCCAGTCGGACATACATTTGTGAAATTAACTTCCACAAGCAAGTAAATCAGCACCCAGTCGAACACGTCCAATCTGTCAATCAAAGTGCTAACCACGCCCACACCCGAGCCTCACTCTTTATCGGCGCGATGGCTTAAAGCGTTATTACTCCCAATAGATCACGTGACCATCGCCGGTTGTCAATTGGCCAACCCAATTGTTTGTAGACGTTTAGAATAGAATCCATGTACATAGCTTTCTTCTCCAGGATCAAGTTTCGATTCACCCGAATAGGATACCCTTGAGTGTGTGTGTCTCTATTCTCAAAGAACAAGTGCACCGTATAGAATAGTATCCATTCAATATTTCATCAACTCGACGTTGTTTAATCCTGTGCCATTCATGTACATGTGGAACTATACGCGATAGCTACACATGTGTACGGACATGATGACAAGTTTAATTTAATAAATAATATGTATATATATATATTCTTAGAATGATTAGTGCACCAGGCGAGTTGGTATTGTCAGTACACATCATCATATAATGCATATCTTTTACCGTTTCTCTATGTGTAATTCACACTTTGAATATTGATATCAGCACATATTTGCTGATATTTCTCACATTGATATGCTATGTATCCATATTGCCCCTCTGTTTGTACGAACCTGTGTTATACTTATAGATGGAAACTGTACTTTTCAACGAATTAAAAAAACATTGCATTATTAATATGCTATTAATATCGGAGAGTTGAAAATAACATGTATTTTACTGTTACAACATAATTCAAATATATTTTTCATCACACAGAAATTACTGCTATTCTTAATTCTAAGATTTTGGAATTCTATGTTTAAAAAAAAATCCAGGTATTAATTTCTTACGCACAAGTATAACCCCCACCCCATTTTTTTCTCCCCCCCCCCCAATTCAGTAAGAGCCGATTTAACTACGTCATACAATATATCACATCCGGTTATTGTGTAGCTGAATTCATTTGATTGAATTGCTTCAACGCGCATATTCATGTATTTATATATATGCATATATGTGCATATATATATATATATATATGGAATATACATATCTGCAATTTTAATTGATTCAGTGCATAGACATGAATCACATTTCATATTGCGCCCTTGCTGTTATGAATTCCTTCAAATTCTAGTTACTGAAACAATTACATTGCGCTTGTCAAATTTATAGCTAACTTCCTCCAACGCCTAGATATTGACCCAATTTCATTGCACTTCACATTTTCATTTCTGATTCCCCCATCATTTTATTTAATAGTTATTATTTGCCTTCGGATTATTATCTAATCATCGAAATTTGTTTATTTTTCAGTTTAAAAGAATTCGTCTATTTATTATTAGTATAAAACAACAAATCAATTTTCCAGACCTTGACCTTGTTCCATGATCTTAAGCCTGATTATTATGTAATCGGAATTGGTTTAGTTTTCAGTAAAAATATAAGTGTCCTATTTATTATTACCATAAAACAACCAAACCACTTTTTTTTTTAAAGATGAGGCTCTTTAGGGACTTTGCCTGACTTTGACCTTGACCTTGGTCCCTGATCTTAACCCTGCTTATCATTTAATCATCGGAATTGGATATTTTCAGTGAAAAAAAGATAGTCCTAACTATTATTAGTATTACAAAAAAGAGAAAAAAGGCTCTATAGGGACAGTGCCTGACCTTGATCTTGACCTTGGTCCCTGATCTTAACCCTGCTTATCATTTAATCATCGGAATTGAATGTTTTCAGTGAAAAAAAATAGTCCTAACTATTATTAGTATAAACAACCCAACACAAATATATAATTAAAAGGAGGCTCTGTAGGGACAGTCCCTGGACCTTGACATTGACCTTGACCTTGACCCGTCACTCCGGCTTGCAGCTACTGGAAGACGTGGGTGATCGACCCGTCCACGACGCTTTACTACCGGTGGCTGGGCGTCATCTCGGCCGCCGTGCTGTACAACATCGTCATGATCATCGCCCGAGCCGTTTTCTGGAAGCTGCAGGAGAGCTACCTCACCACCTGGCTCGTGCTCGACTACATCTCTGACGTCATCTACGTCATGGATATCTTCATCCAGTTCCGCACAGGTAGGCGATGTGTCCGGGGTGGTGGTCGGGGATGGCGCAGTGTGCCAGGTGCTTTATCATTATTTTTAAATAGTAATTACTTTTTAAATGTATTTTTTTTAAATTAAGAAAATCATAGCCTTTCAACAGTAGGCTATGCATGTCGATTTGGAAATATAGCACGGTATTGCAATAATCATATTGCATAGCCTAGCTGTTCAATAGTATGCATGGCTATTTGGAAATATAGCATGGTATTGCAATAATGATATTGCATAGCCTAATGTTTCAATAGTATGCATGTCTATTTGGAAATATAGCATGGTATTGCAATAATCATATTGTATAGCATAGCTTTTCAATAGTATGCGTGCCTATTTGGAAATATATTATGGTATTGCAATAATCATATTGCATAGCATAGCTTTTCAATAGTATGCGTGCCTATTTGGAAATATATTATGGTATTGCAATAATCATATTGCATAGCATAGCCTTTCAATGGTTTGTGCCCCTATTTGGAAATAGAACACAGTGTTGCAATAACCATATTGTATACCATATCCATTCGATATTATGCACGCCTATTTGGAGATATAACATGGTATTGCAATAATCTTACCCTTTAAATGGTATGTGCATCTAGTTAGAATTATAGCATCGTATTACAGTTATCCTGCTGCATAGCATAGCCGTTCTATTGCTATATATACATATACATATAGTATATATATATATATATATCTAGCTGACCCCGAAGACCCGAGAGCATCCACAGAAGAATGTCATGTAGATAGTGTTTCTAATTTCTCAGTGTCCACGCGCGTTACTCCCACACAGAATGTTATGTCCGCCCAGTTTCCGAATCTACCTAGGTGCTGCTAGAGGTTCATTGCAGTCAGAATGGTGTCACCGAACAATTGTTGACATGCTATTTGATAGCGTCTTTAAACATTTTTTTTTTGGGTACATTAGTTGTTTAAGCAGGGGAAATTTCAGTCGCAGGCGATTGGTCTTCCTCATTCCACTGCTCCTAATAATGCCGAGCACCTGGCTAGGAAGCGACAAGTATCAATTTTTAAGTCATTGATATTGAGAATCTTGAGACCAGATGTTGGCATGTCATATTGGCGTTCTTTTGAGGTTTGCTTGTTGTGGTCGTATGTTGCATGCACTAACCTGATTTGAGATAAAGCTCAGTGAGTGGGCCGTAGCTCAGGCAGTAGCTAGGGTGTTCACCTGTGAAGCTGTCGATCATCCGATCGATCCTTCTGAGTGGACCCATTTGCAGTTTGGGCTATTTTCCATTCCAACCAGTGGTCCACAACTGGTTCATCAAAGACTGTTGTATGTGCTGTCCTGTCTGTGGGAAAGTGTATTTAAAAGACCCATTGCTGCTTATTGGAAAGAGTAGCCTATGTGGTGGCAGCGGGTTTCCTCCAAAGAAATATGTCAAAATGGACTATATGTTTGACGTCTAATAGCTGATGATGCGATAAATTAATGTTCTCTAGAGGCATCATTAAATAAAACATGCTTTACTTTAAAAAAATGTAGCCAGGTATATTTTGATATGAGCAGTTATTTTTTTAAATACAGTGAATTGTCAGATACACTGAATTGTCCTAATATGGGGATTCTGCCAGTCGTGGGTGAAAGCATTATTAACCCTGAATTCATCTCAAAGACAATAATATTCACCTTAGAGGCACTCAAACATCACAAGTCCCATATCGAACAATGACTGTTTGAAAATAAAAATAAATCTACTGTTCGCTGGCTCCTTTGAGCAAAGGCTGCCATTTTTACTGCTACATAGACTTTGTTGTACATGTTACGCGTAACATGGGTAATTCTCGTGGTCAGGCGAACGACAACTTTCTCATAAGGCGAAGCACTGACACCACCTGTGGCGACTCTTGTCGCATTACGAGAACACTACGGTCACTACTGGGCCTACTCGGTCAGCAGCGGCTGAAGTACAGTGGGTACTGCCCAAACCTGACTTGACACATCCTCAGTAATCTAATTATTTCCCGCCAAACGCCAACGGTCACGTGACCATCACATCCCTGCTAGCCTAAGAGAGCTCACTTAACCCGCAGCAGCTGAACGACCAACACCACACCGAGTGTCGACCCACCCACACCGCTAGAACAGGCAGCAGTGGTAGGGTTGAGGGTTCGGGTCCAGCGCACCCCGCCTGGAATTGGGGCAGGGGGGGGGGGGCACCTGGGAAAAAAACAACTAGCTCGGGGGAGGCAGGGGGGCACCCGGGAAAAAAACAACTGGCTTGGGGAGGCAGGGGGAAGGTCAGGTACCTAATGACTAGAACACTGAAATGTTGAACATTGAACTCTTCGAACCACTAACTACTAACCACGAAACTTAATCAAATAGAAGAAATAAAATAAAAAAAGTCCACACTATAGCGCTCGGTCTCCCGTCTTGTGAATTAAGATACATGTAGATTAGAATATGTGCACCATTCAACAAAGACAACCTTTAACAGAAAAGTATTAAAGCTCCATAGTTAGTTCAAAACATCACATTTTCTAAACCAAAACGCAGATATAAATTTGATCCATTACATATCCAACTTAGATTCATGTGCTAACAAAAGAGAGGAAAGTGCTAATAGTAAGACCAAATAATATTAACAAAAGTAATTTGTCTATAACTTCTAATACAGTTTGTTAATATTTATCCATGTACTCTTTATATATATCACATACATATATCATTTTTTTAGATATTAAGAAAGAAATGCTGATAACATCTTAAACATGGGGATTCCAGTTCCGATACAGTGGAATTGTGCATGTTATTCGTAACACAGACCGATAACTGCCCAGCATTGAAAACATGCTCGACCATCCGACCTTATATGTTATGGACAGCATAAACTTCCCATAAAAAAAAGACACCCCAAAACACAGGTGTAATCCATAACACGAAGCATGACACCATCAGTGACAATGCCTTTGAAGTCACTTAGTGGTCACTTAGTAACTATTTGTTGCTAGGACAACTAACCTCATCATCATATCCGTCGAAGCAGTTCAAATGCACTTGTTTACTGTTCATACCAAACAATTCAACGTCTCAACATGTCGATTTGTATATATGTATTTATATATATAATGATATATATGTATTATATATAATATATATATAATATATAATATATACTATAATATATAATGTAATATATATAATATATATAATATAATATATGTAATATATGTAATAAATACAATATATATAATATATATATACAACATATATATATATATATATATATATATATATATATATATATAGACACACATAAATATATTCAAATCAACGCTCTTTGGTGTTTTTTGTGTGGCTTTGGGTGTGTGCATTCTTGTTGTTTTATTCTTGAGTGAAATAGGTTTGTTTATAACATAGGATGTGCTCACCTTTCATGACAATAGATCTTTAGATATCTGTCCACACCATGGCTATCACTCTATCTACATTTACCACCTGCTTCTAAGTTGTATATATATATACATTATATCATACCTAATATGGCATGCCAATACAGTGTCCACTATTTGCGACACATTCTCCCCAATCCTGTCTAATACGTTTACATAGATCTGGGTCGTTCTCAGAAACTATGTAGCACATCTTTGGTTTTCTTGTTGCATTGTTAATGATTTTGCCTTATTTTTTTGGGGGTAGCAAGTCAAATAGTTATTGCTGCCTCTGTGTATTAAGTATATTAACAATACTGCATGTATTTAATCTATCCCACAAAATGTATCCAAAACATGCTTATATGATTTTGCGCTAAAGTGAAAATGTGAAAATTGCACAATGACACCATGCATCGACTCAAGCGCTTTTATTTTCTTCCATTTGTTGTTGTTGTAAGACACACATTTTATACTTAACTGGACTCAATCAAATCTTGTTTCAATTTACTGTGTTTGTTAAAATAATGCTATCAATATAAATTTAAATGATATTATGGATAGATAATTTTAACATCTTTCTCAGTTTTTCTAAGATCAACATAAAAAAAGTAGAGAACATTTGTTTAAACTCTGACATATGCACAATATATATACCTTCAAATGAATATCGATTCTATTATTATTTGGAATGTTTTCTTCTATTATTTTGAATATTTTCATTTTTGGTTTCCATGTCACAAAAGTGTTACACGGTGAGTTACTGAGAACGACCCTTGAGTTGTGACTGAACGCTCATCCCACTTACTCTGCGTGCACCTACTGCAGGTCATATACTACTGCAGCTCATATAATACTGCAGGTCATATACTACTGCAGGTCTTATAATACTGCAGGCCATATACTACTGCAGGTCACTAACTAGGCATAACACAGCTCCCTGTTAAATCCGGGACAGACACTTCATTTCAGGCTAGCAGACGACGCTGACAGACTTCCTTCTGTACGACTCATGACATCTCATTTCACTCCTCTTGTCTCTGCGCCTTGTGATTGGCTGTTTTTCCTGCGCATGCGATCTGAATGTGCCCTACTTGTATAATGTAGCGTTGCCTCGGCATATGATTGGCTGTCCTCCTTGTGTACCTTTGCTGTGTTCTGGCGATTCGCTGCGACTCTTGTTTATTAATGATGCGCTGCTCAACCCTCCTTGTACATAATACACGAATCAAGTCACATGACTCATTCCAGGGATTATCTGTGAGAACTCAATTTGGCGCGTTATTATTTTTTTAATTTTCAGAAAGCGCATGTCTGCGTATTTCCATAATGTAAATTATACGCAATTCTCTAAAAACACAATTAAATATGCATTTGAGTTCAATTGATACTCACCTTAACCTTTCTACTCCCTTGAATACTAAGATTTTTTCATTCATCAACGCCCAGACACACAGTGCACGCCATAAATTATAGATTGGTAGCATTTCGGTTAGATCTAGTATTTTAGTGCGAACGCGATGTCATGTCAAAGATCAGATGACGTCATCGTGAGTCCATGGTGAGATATCAGCAGGGAGCGTGGTGACGTGGCACGTGGGTCATGACGTCATGAATGGTGGCGCCGCCACCGCCAGATGTGTGACGTAGTATGTGGACATGTGACGTTTGGTGTAGCCTTGCATCTCCCGTTGATGTTGCTCTATCGTCATTGCCTTGACCTCTTTGACCCCAATGACCTCCAGCCGACCTTGACCATACGACACCATCCGTACACAATCCAATGCGTTTGGCCTTCTCAAGGTATGTTATATATATTGCAGCAGTGAAAATCCCATTTGGAACGCTATTTATAATCTAGAACTGCCTCTGGGACTTCAGAAGTAGCGTGACATTTAGATTAGTGTTGGGAGAGATACTTCTAATGAGTGATGAGAAGCTTTTTTTGGTACAGTATTTATAATCTAGAACTGCGTCAGGGATTTGAGAAGTAGCGTGACATTTAGATTAGTGTTGGGAGAGATACCTCTAATGAGTGATGAGAAGCTTTCTTTGGCACAATATTTATAATCTAGAACTGCCTCTGGGACTTCAGAAGTAGCATGACATTTCATGTAGTGTTGGTAGAGATACCTCTTATGAGTGATGAGAAGCTTTCTTAACTAGAATCTACAAATGAAGAGTTCAGGCGCAAAACACCGTAAGTGCCAATACAAAAATGTAATTAATCTAAAAGATTTTGTACCTATTATGGTAATTTTAATTCTCACTAATTCCACTTTTCTTGTCATGAAAAAATTATGGACCAAAAAAACAAAAGAAAAGGAGAGCCAACGAAATAACTTTGTGAAGGTTTGATTTCAATGTTTATCTCAATTTTTGGATTGGCGTTTACAGGGTTTTGCACCTAAACGATAATTTGTTTTAGTCAAATGGGATTCACCAAAAGTAAGCTTTATTTGAAGGCCCTGTCACACTACGACGTGTGTTCCGGTGTGCCGCCAACACGAAAAATATTTGCAACCCGTCGAGAAACGTCGAACTTTTCGGCGCTTTGGGAGAAAGTTTGACGCGGCGCAGCGTGTTAGTAGCATGGTATAAGCGCGCGGCCAACGGGCTTCGACGCGCGGCGGAACAGCATGTCAACGTCCCGCCAGCTGGTTCCCAGCGTGCCATCGGCGCACTGTCGGCGCGTTGACGGCGCATTGGTGTCGTGTTAGTACTGTGTCAACGCGTACATACCCGCCAGCAACACGTTAGGACGCGCCCGCAGCGCGTCCACACCGCGCGGCCAATGCATCCAGGCACGCCGGCAACACGTCCAACGCGCTGAGAAACGCTGGAGCAACGCCAATGGCTCGCCCACAACACGTCGATGGGACGTTCCGGACGCGCCGACGGAACGGTCGCATTTTGGGGAAAAAAAAGCCAAC
This sequence comes from Branchipolynoe longqiensis, assembly GCA_030323885.1. NCBI lineage: Eukaryota > Metazoa > Annelida > Polychaeta > Phyllodocida > Polynoidae > Branchipolynoe > Branchipolynoe longqiensis. Next base: position 95,531,911 of record CM059191.1, read on the forward strand.
GTTAACCGATGTTGATCAACGTCCTGCCAGCGTTGCGCCGGCGCGCCGCCAATGGGTGTCGACGTGTTGCTAACGCGTCCGTAACGCGCCCGCCAACACGCTGCCGCGCATTGCGGCCCGTCGAAAGTTTTGTGCAAGCACAAAACCTCGACGCGGCCCGACGTGTTCATTAAAACGTTGCTATGTACGACGCGCCGGTAACGCGCCGGTAACGCGCCGGTAACGTACCGGACGTGTACCGACGTTTTGAACAAAAACCCAACACGTCGGCACGCATCGAAGCGCGTTCGTGAGAAACGTCGTAGTGTGACAGGGCCTTTACTGAACGACAAACACTGAATAGAACCGCTTTCGGTGCCTTATGAGGTAGTCAGTCGTTCTCTCCTAACACTACTCACATTGCTTTACGGATGCTACTTTCAAATTAGGTCAAAGAAAAATATAAAATTGGTGATCGTCCCCGCCCGTGCCTGAAAAATCGCCAAACCCTGATTTTTAATTTGATTTAATTTGTTTTAAAAACTGTTAAAAATGCGTCGTGCTAACAGCAATTCAACTTTCGTAACACAATGAAATTGATGTTTATGTAATTCCATTGTAATCAATCCACCGAACCTGGCCTTGATTTGTGTGATAAAAAGGACGATCAGCAACTTCTCTTTTATGTGGCCTAAGGCCAGTTGGGACTTGAAACAATAGCGGAAATGGAGATGAGATTAATCCCGGTCTCCTTTCAATTCACATATTCACTGCAAAATTTATTATTTACAAATTTGATGTTTACAACAGATAATAAACATAATATTGGGTGGTGTAATTAATAATTGATGTCATATTTCCACCATTAATGCTACAGGATTTGCTTATTATGGATTGATGTGAAACTAGACTTAGCTGCTACGTGGCCTTATCTAGGTTGATATCAATCTGAGATATATGTGTTCTGTAAGCCTAACTGTGGACAGACATCATTAAGTATATTTACACTATGCATTAGAAAGTATTCAAGCTTTATTCCTATCAAAACATATGGTGATTAAATCTGTTGACAATTAATATTTTATTAGGACTCGTCTATAGTAAAACACACACACAATTATGTGATCTTCAAACAGGGTATCATTAACAGAGGTATTTTTTTTCTGTATATTCAGGTTAAGCATAAAATGGGACCATTCCTAAACTGAGCTACGTACACATATTGAAATACTACATTGTGTTTCAGGATTCCTACGTCAAGGGCTACTCGTGAGGGATTCTAAAGAGTTGCACCAGAATTATATAAAAAGCAAAGCCTTCAAAAGGGATATGATATCAATCATCCCAACAGATCTATTTTATCTTGTGGAACCCATGGGCTTTCAAAGAACTTATGTGCGGTTTAACAGGCTGATGAAAGTACCAAGATTGCTTGAATTCTTTGACAGAGCAGAAACAAGAACAAATTACCCAAATATGTTCCGCATCTTCAACCTGACACTTTACATTCTGATAATTATACACTGGAATGCGTGCATATACTTTCAGACCAGTGCATGGATTGGCTTCGGCTCTGATCAGTGGGTATACTTTGATTTGAACTATCCCAAAAATAACACCCTAACTAAAATGTACATATACAGCTTTTACTGGTCAACACTAACACTAACCACGATAGGGGAGACGCCCAAACCAGAACTGGACATTGAGTACCTCTTTGTCATCGTTGATTTCCTAATCGGTGTTCTGATCTTTGCAACCATTGTTGGTAATGTTGGCAGCATGATTTCAAACATGAATGCATCACGGACTGAATTCCAACAACATATGGATGGAGTGAAGAGGTACATGGCACTGCGGAAAGTGGGTCATCAGCTGGAGACGCGTGTCATCAAGTGGTTTGATTACATATGGAACAATAAGCAAACTCTGGATGAGGAAGAAATCCTCCAGCGTCTCCCCGATAAGCTCAAAGCTGAGATCGCCATACATGTACACCTTGCTACATTACGCAGAGTCTCCATCTTTCAAGGTTGTGAGCCAGGGCTGCTTGCACAACTTGTCCTCCAGCTCAAGTTATCTGTATTCAGCCCTGGTGACTATGTCTGTCGAAAGAATGACATTGGTAAAGAGATGTACATAATCAAGAAGGGGTTCGTAAGTGTGGTAGCGGATGATGGGCAGACTGTGTATGCCACACTCGGAGAAGGTAGCGTCTTTGGAGAGATTAGTCTCCTGAACATTGCTGGCAACAAAACTGGTAACCGGCGTACAGCAAATGTCCGCAGTGTTGGCTACAGTGACCTATTTGTCTTGTCGAAAACTGACCTGTGGGATGCACTCACAGAATATCCAGATGCTCACGAGAAGTTGATCGAACGTGGAAAAGATATTCTGCGCCAGGGTGGAAGCTTAGATGAAGAGGCAGCCAAGAATGGCAGGCTCACAATGGAAACCACCGCCGAGACCTTGAAACGGCTTGAAGGAACAGTTGAGGTGCTGGCCACTCGGTTAACCCGGCTGTTCGCTGAGTTTGTCTCCTCAACCAACCACCTCAAGCAGAGACTGGTCAAGTTAGAGCCACGGGCGAGAGCAGAAGCTGGCGGCGGGAATCTCGAGTCTGAAGTATTTGGAAGTCAGACACTACAAGTCAATGACTGCTCAATGTGAAGAGATTGTCTATGTGAAATGCACCCATCTAAATAATAACCGTGTATATATATATATATATATATATCTATCTATATATCTATAGAGACAACCCCTATTATCACTCATTATACTATTAATAGGGAGTGTCTAGTGGCTACCCACCACCCCCATCTGCGAATGGGGTGTTCCACTCGATTGTACATCAGATGCATCCACCTTGCCACTTCTCACGTTCCATATATTTATATATATATCTATATATATATATATATATATCTATATATCTATATATTTATATATATATATCTGTATATATCTATATAGATATCATATATGTTTACTTATATCTATATATATGTATAAATATCTATATATATATATCTGTATCTATCTGTATATATTATATCTATGTATCTTTATATCTATTTATGTATGTGTATATATCTATGTATGTTGTATATGTCTATATATATCCCTACATACCTAGATATCTCTAGATATCTCTAGATATTTATATATATCTATTTATATATATATATATGTATCTACATGTAGCTATGCTTTTCTTTATATATATATAGATATGCGTATATATAAATATATACATATATATATATATCTATGTATATCTATTATCTATGCATAACTATATATGTATACATATTTTGATATATATCTATGTAGATATGCATATATATTTATAGATAAATGCATACGTATATCTATATATATGTGTATATATGTGCATGTCGATCCTTTAATGCTGATCAAAGATGGTTGCGCTTCTCCTACATAAAATGTCCACTGTGGAATCAGTGGTGCATTTAAACACCCAACTGAATACAAATACCGCATGCAGCGGTTCATAAACAACGGTTGAGTACGGGCGACTATACCCACAACATGCTTTGAAATCAGAGTTTTATGAACGTAGTATTTTGAAGTCACTATTTGCTTATTCTATTTTTGTATTTCATTCCTTATTCTTAGAACTCTATTCAAAAGTTACCGCATTAGAAGTGAGGGAGGGGTCTTATTTCACTGTATGTGTATAACTTACAGCGTCATCTAAGGCCGGTTGCTCTCATACCATGTCTATGTGGTGTGGGAGGTTAAAAATCCCTTGGGTCGGTAAAAGTGTAGGCTCGGGCTTTCTATCGACCAGCAGTGGAGTGGGGAAGACCAGTCGTCTGTGACTGTGATTTCCCCTGCTTGGGACAACTTCCCCTGCTTGTACCAAAAAAAAGAAGAAAGAGAGACAAATAAGTGTTCACACTTCCTGTCTACCATTCGCTATATCGCTATATCTTGTAGTTGCATAGCATTAGCGAAAGTATATGGTGCTTTGTGCCCTATTCCGTCATATGGGCTTAGGCATTGAAGGTTTTCAATGGGAAGACGTGATGTTGAATCGGACGAAAAACACAGGAACTAGCACTGGAAGTGTAGTAAAGTTAATTAACTTACTTGGAACAGATTAACATTCAAAAGTAGACTATGATCAAGATTGACCTGGGAATCATATCATAGTTCAATGAGTGTCATTATGAGAGTGCAACCCAGTAGCTCGGATGGGTGGAAGGTTTTTTTAAATGTGAGTGGGAGAAACATACTCCAACGTGGGTGAAAGAAGCGACTGTCTCTGCAATTGTTCAGTATCTTTCCGATCGGGAGGGCTGTGTTTTCGCCAAATCACCCACAATTTGTTATTACAGACAATTATCATATTAGTTTATAAGACGTGTTTTCTCAACCCTGATACATCACATCATGAAAACTATCGTACTATTGGTATTATGTGACATAGTAAGGAAGGAGTGGACATCAGGATCAATTCTTTTTTTAAAAAGATTTTCAAAAGAGAAAACAATTTTTGATTAATAGTTTTTAATAGAAGATGCATAATGAACAGATTCCCTAAGTTTTCCATTTCTGATTTTTATTTTTTGCACATTTTATTCACAAATGTGGTACACTTAATTACTCCTTATTTAAAAGATGCATGCGTATCCGTATATATTCTACATATAATTAATATATCTCTGTATATTTATATTATTGGAAAGACTGAAACTATTCGTTTTTGTCATGTATATAATTTCTGTCTGGAGGTGGTCATATATGTTAATTATATTAAGCATAACTATATCATAATATTCAGCAAGCAAACTTGATAGCCTTACACAATTGTGCGCTTATGTGAATATGTGAAGGGTTCAGTTACAAAAATGATGAACGCCATCTGGGCCGAAATGAAACCATGAGTAGCGCATTTGAGTTGAAGCTGCCATCATTCCGATAATCAAATCTGTTTTTTTCCCACATCGCCAATATAATGCGCTACTCAATATAAAATTGTTGGACTTTAATTGGGAAGCACAACACTAAATTCTATTTGACAGAAAACAACTAAAATGGATTTGTCGGTTTTTGCACCTGAACCCTTCAAATGTTTGATGTAGTGAAAGCCTTATGCGCATATTAATATCAACATAGTAACATGCTATATAAGTTCCATGTGTTCTATGTCAATTCGCTGTCTTTTTAGTTGGTGGGGGAATCACTTGCCTCTGCTTGCTTGCCACCCATTGCTTAGTAGCCCATGTTGTAGACTAGTACTAGTAGTAGGTGGTGCCACTCGTTGCTTTGTAGCCCATGTTTGTAGACCAGGGCCCGTATTCATGTAGTGGTGCCAGGCATAGCCGGATCTACACGCTAGCTCTGGGGTAGCTATCCGAGGCTAGCAGGGTTTGGAGAAATAGGTCAAGTCTTATTCACCAATGTCCAAGCCGCCGCAGATAGCTAACCGTGAGTTTATTTATAGATTTGGGAATTCCCTGCATTCGACGATATGAATAACGCCGCCAATGCGGCGGCGGTGTTAATATTGGTTCGAATTTAGGGTTAATTTGATTAAATTTCACTTATGGCGTATGTAATTCTGTTAAATATGACAGCATTTAATAGATTTGGGCCTAATATATTGCCGGCGATGGTGGCGGCCATGTTTAGTTGATGTTGGACAGTATGGCTATCGACGTCGCTGCGGCGGCAGTGATTTCTTTACTTTACATTCGTCGATTCGAAAATATTAATATCGCCGCTGATGCGGCGGCAGCGTTAATATCGCTTCGCATTTAGGGTTAATTTGATGAAATTTCACTTATTGCGTATGTAATTCTGTTAAATATGATAGCATTTAATAGATTGAGACCCAGACACGCCCACTAACCGGCACAGCTTCCAGTTAACCCTGGTTTGAAAACAGGGTAACTTAGCCTAGGCTACGGTCGGTGGTTAGCGCTGGCACCGGCACATGAATAACAATTTTCCACCGTTAGCCGGGTGGAGCTACCCTAGCCGCGGTTAAGGCCCTGGCACCACTGCATGAATATGGGCCCAGTAGTTGGCGCAATAGAACCCAGTGATACTAAGCAGCCAAAGACACTCCTGCAATTCAGTAGTCAACGCCGAGTTAATCCGAAAGAAACTCAAAACCATTGGACTATGCAACTTTAACTGAAATGTTGTTTGCTGTTAGTAAGCTAGGGATGCTGTGGTTCTTCTGTTAATTAAGGAGTAGCCAACCCGGCAGTCACCAAATGAAAGGTCCTGTCACTTTATTACTTACCTTCCCATTACGCCAAATAAAGAAAAAAGTGATTGTCCTTTTGATCACAAAAATCATTGTCGGGCGGGTGGTTTTTATTTTTATATTTGTATTTTTCTGGTATATGATGTGGACGTAATACGTAACCAGATGTGATGGCCGAATGAGTTGAGCGTCTGCCTCCCGTTCTGGTAGGTTGTGGGATTCAAACTCCTGGGTTTGAACCATGGCCGAGTCAAACCAATGATACAAAAGTTGAATTGCTGCTAGCCTGAAATTTTTTTAACAGTTTTGAACCAAATCAATTAAAAAAAATATCAGGCACAGGCTATTTTTCAGGCACGGGCCAGGACGATCGCCAATTTTTTAATTTTTGTTTGGCCTTAGTGACAACAGGTAATATTTAAAGTTGCATAGTCAGATAAAAGCATCACATTTTCAAAAGCAAGACACTTATCTAGATTTGAACATACACGTCCAACTTAAGGCCCTGTCACACTATGACGTATGGTGGCGGCGTGTGCGTAATGTGTCAAAATAATTTGAAAATAAAAATAGGTTGAGATACGGCGACCTACGCCGACTTATGCCGAGCGTACTTGACCTATGCCCAACCTATACGTAACCTATGACGCCGTATGCCGATGTGTTGGTCAAAATTCGCAAAGGTTGGCATATGCTAAGGCCATACGTCGTAGTGTGACAGACAACCAACACGCTGGGCATACCCTCGCAATATGCTAGGCATGTTAGATGTAAGCTGGGCATACGCTATATACGCCAAAGATACGCGGAGGACGCAGGTTCAACGTATGGCTAACCTATGCCGACCTACCCCTAACTTATGCATAGCCCATGCCTGCGTACATCCAGCATATGTCCAGCGTATGAGAAACGTATAAGCCACACGCCGGCATAGGTTTTTAATTTTGAACATGCACAAAAGATTGTTGGCGGCTCGACCTACACCGACCTATGACGACCTATGAAAAGCATATACGACTTATGCCCAACCTATGTGTAACCTATGACGGCCTATGCCGACGTGTTGGTTGAAAAGCACATACGTAGGCATACGCTAACGCCATAGGTCGTAGTTTGACAGCCCCTTTAGATACTGGTGCACTTATGAAGTAGTGGGCGCTACATAGAAGGGCATCATACTAAGGCAATTTGAATAGAACCTGTTACTCTTGAAGCCTAATGGGTCAGAGTTTTGACAAGTATGCCTGAGTTAATTTGACATGTTTGCACTTCAAATACCTCCTAAATTAGTCACTTTAAAGAAAGTTACTTCAAACTAAAGTAAGGTAGATAATAGCAATCAAGGTAATATATTTATCTCAGAAAATGACTGAAATTCAAAACCATCGGTCTGTGCAACTTGAATGGTAGCTGGCCGTGCTACTTGATAATCTGAACACCAAAGAATGTATTATTTATTTGCATGCAATTCCTCTGGTGAATTGTGGTTAGCATACAAGATATCGATTGATTTCATAATTATTTATTTGCCTCTCATGGTTTTTTTATGCTTATATTGTAATTAGTTCAAATTCGGTATCATGATGAACTGTCGAAAACGACCTGCTATTAATTTTATTCTGTTACTCCATTTATTATCGGAATAAAGCGCTGACTTTTCGTTTTGTTTAGCGAGGTAATTTAATTGTTTCTTGCTCATTACACGAAATGGTGGATAATAGGAACGCGTTCGTAGAGCAAAGAAATATAATAAAATTTGGATTAGAGAGACTTGCAGATGCTAATTTGAAAGGAACGCATCAGAGGAGATGGTACTGTTGATAAATCCACTTTAGTTTGCATCGTAATATATTGCTAAAATATTGGTATTTGTGATTCATGCCAAAATTGACATGATATTGCTATTCACAACACGACACAGGATGACATAGTATGGGAATTTACTATGAAGTCTAAACAAAGTTAAGTGAAGCAGATATGAGAATTAGAGTCAATTAGAGGCACAATGAAGTCAGGGGCGAGCCAGTGCAATAGCTAAGCCTGGTGGTAAGTTCAATCCTGCACAACCCAGGACTCAGCCCTTATAGGTACTGTCAGTGTAGGGCTGGGTGGGTCGGTGAAGATGGGGGAGGTGTGGATGGTCCGGCGTCAGGAGGTGAAGTGCCAGTCTGGCGGGGTGGAAGGAGGAGGAAGAGGGGGGATGGCAGCTGGGAACCAGCGGAGGGAAGGCGCCCGGGTCGCCACCTGGAGGAAAGAGGGAGAAAGGGGGAGAAGGGGGGGGGGGGGTTGCCGGCCACCTACCGGGTTGTGTGGTGCACTTTGGCCAGGGGTGAAGGAAAGTTAATCCCAGAGTGTCCTGTGTCGAGGTGAATTACCCACGTTGCCCTAAGCAAGATTCCCAATGTAATGTCTGTATAATCTATTATGGGAATATAAACAAGGACACTACCACTTATCAGTTCTCTTATATATATTAGTTATTACCTTACTATCCTACTGTCACAGGAGTTAGTTCCTGCTTCTGCCACTATGGTGCCACCTGTGAGTGGCTCTTGGCCACCCTGATGCCAGATGCGTCTGGTCACTACCGCCTTCAGACCTGCTCAGATGCTCAGATTATATATATATATATATATATATATATATATATATAGTGAAATCCCCATTATCCACTTGCAATTTTGGAATGGGCACTAGTGCACTGTGTATTCGCCAGTTGAAACCAAGGCTAAGGCAGTAAGCCTGTGTAGGCATTAACGTATTTCTGCAGTGAAATGTACTACCCCCATTATAAGGAATCATGAATAATTTCTTCCATGAAAATTACAGCCCAGCATACTGACCGAACCACTTTATTAATCTTTGTGTATTTATTTCACCAAATTTACATTTCCCACAGCCACATTCGATTGCCAAGAGGGGGAATGGAACCCATTTGTCACAATATAATAATTGTATTGTGCATTACAAAAAATTAAAGTCCCATGCAACAACTGCTTGTCTTTCATTCTACATTTGGACTATATGACAATATACCTAGGACCAGTGCTACCACTAGGCCAAGAAGGTAGCTGCCTATGGAACAACGCTCTGAGTAGAGGAGCACAGTACTGAGCTTTGAGCAGTCACAGTTTTATACACTATTTTTGTGGTGGGTCATGGCGATGGGGGTACAAGTAGTTTCCCTTCTTAATCATCCCTTTGCTCCTCACCAATGCTTTGAAGAACTATCGTTAACCATTGAGGCGGTGTTGAGTTATTTATTCAGCGCGTGAGCATTTTGCTGAGAAAACATCGATGGTTTGTCATTATATGGTGACCATTACTCTCAGTAAAAAAGGTCACCTTGTCAAATATAATCCTTTGTCTCGACTAAGTCTGTCACAAGCCTTGAATATACCAACCTATCCAAATTCATCGCATACAAAATAAATTTGTTACTTTTACATTAAATTCAAATGGATGTAAAAATGGTTTCTTTTATGTTTGCCCCCTTATCATTTGTAAAGTGTATTTACAAAAACAAAACATTAGTGGCGTCATGAAAAACAACTTGTTTATTATAGTGGATTGATGGAGTGCAGATTAATTAGCATTCGAGTTTCAGCACGATGAAGATGGACTATAAACTTAGTGGTGCTCGGCGCACACACAGTGTATGGACTGCCAACCAAGACTACCTGCCACTGTCATCTCCCACACTGCCGCACATGCGCACAGGTACTCTCCGTACATATAGCATCCAACACATGGAGCACTTACCAATCTACATATCGTGTGCCTTCCTGTGTCTATCTGCATACCTATATCCGCTTCTTTGTGTTTGCTTGTCATCATAATCATGACCCATAACTGTTCTCTTTCAGCGTGAGTGATTTGTAAGAACATGTATGTAAACACATCTGCGCAATGTGCGATTATTATTTACAGCAAATTGACCTTCTCAATCATCCCTTTGCTCCTCACCAATGCTTTGAAGCACTGTCGTTAACCATTGAGGTGGTTTGAGTTATGCGTTCATCGTGGGCAGCACTATAAAGTCGCCATGAGTGCACACTGTCACAAGTCTGTACCCATCCTGAAATGACCATAGCTGTTGCCAGGATGTAAAACTCCAACAACCAACCAGCTAAGCGGGAGGCTCGGGGTCAGTGTTGGCAAAGTTGCTCGGATAGCAACGCGGGTGTAACTGTAAGTGACGGGAGGGCTCAGAGGGGTCACGTGACCTAGCATGTCAGGTTGCCTCGTTTTGGGAATTAGGTATTTTAGAACCAATATACACAAAGTACAAAGACTGCACCCTTAATAACGGATGTACCCCCAGGCGTGTACCTAATAAAATGTTGATCTTTAACCACGGATGAGCAGGAGACATTACTTGACATCATTTTATTTGCTTCCCATTTATAAAAAAAATACCCACTCCTCAGGCCCCTTACCCATAAAGTACGGCTTGTATAGTCCCGGTAATGACAACAATTATGACTATCCCTTAAACATACCATATCATCGATAATGGCCTTATTGGTATTTTATAGGAAAAAAGTTTTTAAAAGATTATCTATAGATCCACTTTCCCACATCTAATGGTAAGTTTCTCCCAAAATGGCATATCTGCAGCGTTGTTTATTTTTCAGTAAGCGCGTAATACACCAAAACCTGTGCAAATTCCATGTTTTTCTCCTTTCATCGTTCACCTACATTGACTTACAGGATATGCACCTTTACATATTCATCCAGTGTCACACTTGTGTCTTATTATTACACACACGTTTCAGCCACAGTCATTGTCTACCCTGCTTACTTGATGACTTCTAATCACAAATCTAAATCAATGCGAATTTTCACATCAAATTAAGAATTTAATCTTTTTTTACTCAAATGTATAAAACACATATTCTGTGCTATCTAACTAAATATCACATATGTGCTTATTTGGTTAAGGTTTTGATTTATTTGAGCTAATTTCCTATGTGATCTGGTGATGGTGAATGTACTTGGCGTGAAAGTCTGCAAATTACATTGTTTGTTGCCTATTGTGTGCGCGAAAATAAGTCTACTCTTTCAGCTTCACTTGCAAGACCTATACCCGCTCTACCTATCCAATTATTGTAATTTGCTCAATACCCGCAGGTATCATTTACCCTATGAACTGTCATCCCCAGCTTTTATTGAACAGATTGAAACCATTGAATCAATATTAAAATCAGTTAATATTAATATTCATACCAATGCACAAACTCATATATGTAATTGTACATTGCTGTGGTTAATTTAAATTAAACGCTCTAGTTTTGTGCTACCGTGTTTTTTTAATTAAAAAAATATAATTCTTTAATCATTAAAAATACAACAACAACACATACCGTATATGTTCCAATAGAAGAATGCAACCCAATAGAAGCACACACCCTATTTCAAGATTGAAAGCACACACAAATTCACGATCATATTCAGATTGAATGCACATAAAATAAGAAAATCCCACTTTATTTCAGATGCATGACAAAAACAACTAAAAATGTATGATCATATTCAGACTGAATGCACATAAAATAAGACAGTCCCACTTCATTTCAGAGGCACGACAAAAACACATCCATGAAATTCTTTAACTTTGAATAGACGTGCATCCATGTGTCTGCACTCGTGCAGTGCGCGTCTATTGGGACATATATGGTATTGCATTATAGTTCAACTGGTATTGACTCTACTCCGCAAAAATTACCTTCGAGGTAATGGAATAAACAAAACCCACGATTCGTACACATGGTAATCTCCTGAAATCAGCTTAAAGGAAACAACTAATTAATGTATGCTTAAATAATTGACGTCATGGCTTAGAGTTATATATAAGCATACTCTCGTAAATTATTTGGCAACTGTTGAACAATGTAAGATGAGTCATAATTGTTTAGTGAGTATTTTTTTGTAAACAATTACAATGTCTATATGCAATCTGGGAAATAACCCCTACTTAAAAATAAAATAAGTTTTTAAGTAGAGAGTGTCACCTCCTCATATGTGAAGACTATTGACTGTTTTTCTCTTTTGCTTACAGGCTATCTAGAGCAAGGACTCATGGTCAAAGACACACATCTTTTGCACCTGCACTACCTCAAATCAAAAGGCTGCAAGATTGACATCTTTAGTATAATTCCCACCGACTTCCTCTACTTTTACTTCGGCATGAACTTCTGTATTTTGCGGTTAAATCGATATGCTCGAATGGGGAGGCTATTCACCTATATCGACAGAACAGAAACACAAACCAGTTACCCAAATACATTCCGTATTACCACCCTGGTGATGTACATCATTGTGATTATTCACTGGAATGCTTGCCTCTATTTTCAAATGAGTGCCTTTATTGGGTTTGGTTCAGATAATTGGGTATACTTTAACATTAATGCAACTTTGTATCCAGAAAACAACACTTTAACACGAATGTACATCTACAGCTTTTACTGGTCCACTCTCACACTGACAACTATCGGGGAGACTCCCAGACCAGAGATAGATATTGAGTATATCTTCGTCGTCGTTGATTTTCTGATCGGTGTTCTGATTTTTGCTACCATTGTTGGTAATGTTGGCAGCATGATTTCCAACATGAATGCGAGCCGCACTGAATTTCAACAACAGATGGATGGTGTGAAACAGTATATGGAATTCCGGAAGGTGGGCAGTGACCTGGAGAGCCGCGTCATTAAGTGGTTTGATTATCTATGGAGTAATAAGCAGTCGTTAGATGAGGAAAGTGTCTTGGGGACATTACCCGACAAACTCAAAGCAGAAATAGCAATCCATGTTCATTTGGACACACTGCGAAGAGTTGCAATTTTCCAGGATTGTGAGCCAGGGCTTCTAGTTGAATTAGTGTTGAAGCTTAAGCTATCCGTCTATAGCCCTGGCGACTACATATGCCGTAAGGGTGACATTGGTAGGGAGATGTATATCTGTAAAAAGGGAAAGCTTAATGTAGTGGCAGATGATGGGAAGAAAGTGTTTGTTACACTCACCGACGGCAGTGTATTTGGTGAGATTAGCATCCTGAACATCGCAGGTAACAAAAATGGCAACCGACGTACCGCCAACATCCGCTCTGTGGGGTATTCAGACTTATTTGTCCTGTCAAAGGATGACCTCTGGGATGCACTTGTGGAATACCCGGATGCCAAGAAGGTGCTGCTGAACCGTGGCAAGCAGATCCTCTTGAAAGACAACCTCATTGACGAGGAAATCGCCAAGAAACAAGAGGAAGAACAAGAGACGGCTGACCAGAAGCTGCAGCGTGTGGATCAAGGCATGGACAACCTCCTCACCCGCTTTTCTCGCCTGCAAGCAGAGTTCTCCAGCACTCAGGCCAAACTCAAGCAGCGCATCGCAAAGCTTGAGAAGCAATTAGGATCTGTGAATGACGATGATGCTCTCCTGCCAGAGAACTGGGACAACATGATGCGTCGCAAGTCCTACCATCCAATGAGCGCCTTGGAGATAAGTGGAGACCGGCCAACTATTTCAAGGTCAAGGTCAGTGGATATGGAAAGGTCACTGGAAGAAAGGCATCGTCGTCTACTTGGCCTGAAGACTATTGTCAGCACTGCATCCAAGGTGGACGCCACACCGTTGCAACGGCAGGCGTCGCTTAGCGTTGAACAGCCGCGGAAGCGTCATCTTCTCAAGAGCCAGTCTGTGGAAGGCAAACAAGAAGGGAAGGAGGAGAAATCACATGTTGCAATAACTATCGAGGCATCAGTCGAGGAATCGGAACCGACAGAACAAACTGATGACAAAGCTGTTAAGCAACCAAAAAAGACTTCCAGAGAAGAGCAAACCAAAGGAAAGAAGAAGAAATGACTTTGAAATGTGATACAGTATGACGTAGACCTGGATTAATATATATAATAATCTGGACTTATAGTTATAGTAAAACCTTTCTAAATCGACCGACCATGAGACTGACTTTAAATGGTTCATTTAGGGAGGTGGTTGGTTTAGGGAGTTTTTTGATGTTATCGTTACAATGGTATTGTATGGGCGATTGTTCAGGAACCAAATAAAGCGATTGATATAGGGGAGTGATCGATCTGTGGAGGTGGTTGGTTAGAAAGGTTTTACTGTATATTGTTTTGAAACTTGTTCTGTAATTTATGTGGAATTCTTATACACTGGCGATATGGGGGGCGGATTGATTGAATTAGATGCTTATTTCTCTATATGATGCCTTGTGAGTTAAGCTCATATGTATGTAATCTTTTGAAGTTGTGTACAGTGGTGTAGTCCGATACTTTAGAGTTTCTGCCAATTACAGGAGTCCTAGTGACAACAATATAAAAATTCCTGAAAAACTAGGGTTGCAGGGGCATGCCTCCTGGAAATTTGTTAAGACCTATGATTAAAATGGTGCACTCTGGAACCTACTTGGACAGATTTTGGCCAACCAAATTCCAACTGTTTAAAGAATTCAAGACTAACAAATAATTAAAAGTTAGTTTTTTTTGCGGACAGGATTTTTCCCCCTTCTGATTTGGAAACTCAGTTTGAGCTAAATTCAGTTATTTAGCTGAGAAATTGGATCTCTGCATTTAAAAAAAAGGATAAATATACTAAGTTGAATTTACTATCTACTATGCTGTACCTTGGAGAAAACTTTATTATATACTTCTCATATTGGAGATATTTGAAGTAAAAACATGACAAATTAATTTCGGTGTGAATACCGAAATGATCGATATTAGTATTATTTAATGAACACACCAGTATATATATAAATCAGATATGTAGGGCTTTCGAAATGTTGATGCTCTCATCGGACTATGCGGCTTTGAAATGCACCTTTAACAGATTTTTTTGGGGGAGCTAATCTAGAGTGTAGATGATCCCATTTTAAATTTCACCATGCACTTTTGACTTCTGAGTATGTATCGAACAGCTACACTCATGAATGAGTCTCCTTTATGGGAGGTTATTAAACAGTAACCTCTTCACTATGGTCCGTTCTGATATGACCTTTGGTGTTGCTATGATGTAAACCAACAACAAACCAAAAAGCTTCAGTAAGGGGGTCGACTCTAATAGAGCAATGTAACTTAATCCATAAATATGCTTCTTTAACCAAATTTATACTTGGAGCATTCTTTCTCTGAGTTGCTCAATGCAGTATGACGCTCAGCATGAATTCCATTGAAGCGCTGTTCTAACAATGAACTGCACCTGAGTATCTTACTCTCCAACACACTTCGCATTCTTTCATCCCTTTTCTTTTACATTATGCAATCCGCTCCCCGTACACACCTATTGTTCTTCCTTAAGCCCCTGTCACACCTCGCCGGATTGAGGAAACGGGTAGAGCCGGTGTCGCAGTAAATCGCAAACTCCTGTAAATTGCACACCCCGGGGTTTGCGATTTACTAGGAAATCACAAACTGCCCCTGGAAATCGCAAACCCCCATGTGCTTTGTAGCATTTATCACCACAAGCATGGCAGCTATAGGCCTATGTTTGATTTTGAACTTCTACCAGATCTGGGGGATAAAATGGATTCAAGGAGGATCAAGATGGATTAATTTATTAGTTTTGATGTCATGCTGTCACAGCACAGGCCTTTTTCACTGCTATTGATCACTCACAAAAAGGATAAGGGACCAGATCAAGTTTGTCAAAGATACTAAACTATAACATTAAGAACAGCCAGCACAACTTCTTTAAACACTTTGAACTAACAAATATCCAATTCCCTACAAAACTGTCAGTCACTTTGCACATACATAGGCTGCTAAATTTCATACTTTTCAAATGAAGAAAATGAGAACAAATATCCAGCAACTAGGAAAACCAATGGACATGTGCTTTTGTTTTGCTCTGACCGCCGTTTTCATAGTCGGGTTCCAGTTCCCCAAACAGCATTAACATGGGGGGTTTGCGATCTCCAGGGGGGATATGTGATTTCCTAGGAAATCGCAAACCCCCATGCCCATATATGGCATGGGGGTTTGCGATTTCCGAGGAAATCACAGGTGGGGGTTTGCGATTTACAGGGTTTGCGATTTCCTGCTACACCGGACAAAAATATTCTAGTCCGGTGTGATTCGGACGTGAAATGTATCGATTATGTAATGGACGGTAACGGATGGGCAATGGATAGGTAACAGATGGTAACGGATGGTAATGGATGGTAGCAGTTGATAACATACTTAACGATCAATGGACACTTCAGTATACAAAAAGAACTATGACGAACGGCAATGGACGTGTAATGGATATGTAATGGATGGTAATGAAGGGAACGGACGGGTAACAGACGGGAACGGACATGGACGTATTCAACCGGACTTTGTTTGGTTTCTTTCTGTTTCTTTCTGTTTCCCCAATCCGGCGAGGTGTGACAGAGCCTTTACTACCGACCTGATTTAGATCTGGTTCTCAGAACCTGCTCACTAATGGGGTATCGACTACCGTTTAAAAAAAACACCTTTGGTAAATTAGGAACAAATAAGTAGGCCGAATGGCGAGCTGGGGCCGGTGGAGGTTTCTGGTACAGTGATGTTCGTTCTGCCCGCTTGGGGGTGTGGTGGGTGCCCGGCTTCCCGCCTCGAATAACCACAATGGTTAAAATCATGCGCCATTTAGTGAATCACTTCAGATAGTTTGTTTGTTTGTTGTTGTTTTACATCCTAGCAACATCTAAGGTCATATCAGGATGGGTACCGACTTGTGACAGTGCGCACTCATGGCAACTTTATAGTGCTGTCCCACTGGGAAACCAGGCCGCTGGCACCATAACCTGGTATCCCACTCAGTCACATTATCCTGACACTGAGCACACCAGTGCTTGCCCTGTCCTAATAATGCCGAGCACCTGGCTAGGAAGCAACAAGTATCAATTTTTAAGTCATTGGTTTGACTCGACCGGGGTTTGAACCCACGACCCCACGATCTACCAGCACGGGAGACGGACGCTCTAACTCATTCGGCCATCCCGTCTGGTGCACCAGTTAGTGAATCACTTCAGATAGTGGCTTTAGTCTATTGATAGTAGAAGCAATGCGATTCCGTCCAAAACTGATCCGATGTCCGTCCCATCTCACAACAACTCCCAGTGCTATAAAGAAAGCCATCAGGCCATGTTGTTACTTGGTAATTAATGGCTTCCAGCAATTGGCAGTTGGAGGGAGGAGGGAGGAGAGTGGGGCTGCCATTCAAAATGATACAATTTCTTGAGGAGGCTGAAAGCAGAATTTTATTATATCGATCTAATAATGCTGTTGAAAAGATGTGAATAATTATCATAAATTTGACCTGTGAATATTTAGTAGGAGCAGCTCTCTCTCAGCTTCCGGTAACGTGGTAGACTGATTTGATTGATTGATTGATGATTGATTGGTGATTGCTTTACGCCGTGGTAGACTGGTTGAAATACATAATGTCATATATAGAAAATAATGAAGAGAATTACAAAATTTCACTTTTAATCAATAAATATATGTTTCGATGGAAGTGTTTTGAATCCGAGTATTCTCATCAATGTTCAGGGAACTTAATAAACTATGTACACAACATAAATCATGTGAATTATTGTCTAGAATAGACGGCTGTGAGTTAGTGCATCAGTTGAATTGTTAGTTGAACTGCAGTGTGTCAAGCAAATCGCCCATTCCTTTATCTGTGGCAAACACAGTTATGGTGGCCATCATCGCAAACACAGCGTTATAAGCACGGTAAGTGATCCTCCTTGGATTGTGCATTTTGGTGGAATTCTTCATGAGGAAAAGTGCCTTAGGTATGACAAGAATCTGAGATTTATTTTTTATTCAGACACTACCATTGAAATATATATATATATATATATATATATATATATATATATATATATATATATGCACATTATATTTATAATCTACTACTATTCCTACTCACAATATTATCTAGTCAACCACATTTGCTTAGACTCTATTCTTATTGAAACAGTTGAATTTGAAAGTATTTATACTTCACACCTGCCTATTCAATTTGATTGATTATAATTGTGTCTCATATTGCTAAAAGTGTGTTAAATGTTACATGTATTGAATCGATGTAGTAAATGCTAACATAAGGCATTTGGTTCAATTACTTTATATCAGGTAGTGATTCACAACGCATCTGGGAACTACATAGTATGGGAATAGACGGGATCTCGGTTCCGACTGCCCATGTGCTGAAAACGGCGTTGGCAGCAAAGCAAAGGCGTACAGCCATTGAGTTTGCCGATACGCATAGGGCAAAACTTAGATTTTATTCAAAATTAATAAAAATACATAACAATTTGGCACAAACATGGATGGAAGGATGTAACATAATAATATAACGAATATATTTAAGACACAACTCTCCATAATTAAGCATTTTGAGCTAAGAAACATACAATTTCAGTCACTTTACAGGCTGATGTTTACATCACCATTGATTAGCCAGAAGTAATTCTTGTTCTAAATATTAAATTGTCAAATGTGTGAACAAAAACTTGTTTCAAAGAAATATATAACCAATATCTGATTAACCCTACTCATTTTCTATTTCTAAATATGTCATTAACCATAGGATATAAATAAAAACATGAATCAAATAAGTAAAACTGACTCTGGCTATAGCTCTCACACTAGTCTGAGTGCCCAGATTTGTCTAAATCTAAATGCACATGGCATAAAATGTGCATATTATATTGATGTACATGCAATTCTGGATAAAAGATTAATATCTTAATTTATTATATATATATTTTTAGTTGGTATTCTATGTTTCAAATAAGAGCTGAGATGAGCTGAAACTAGCACATTTCATAGCTGCACCCAGTGTATTAGCATGTGCCATGTGCTTCTCGCGGGTTTGTTTTGCTCTGACGCATCCCACAATGCACTGTGCCACTGGAACGATGATGTAATCTATTCATTTTATGAACAGTTATCGAATACAGTTCAGGTAAAATATCATGTGGTTAAGAAGTCGTGGGTTCAAGACCGAAGATCCGGGCATTCAACTATACCGAGTGAATGTAATTTTGAGTGTAGGGCAGGGTGAGCGGTAAAGAAAGGTCAGAGGTGTCGATGTGCTGGTGGCGGTGTTGCGGTTTGCCAGGGACACGTCGCTTCTGCACATGCGTCAAAGTCGAACAGCATCGTCACTAACCTTATAAATTTAATATAATGGTTTTGGTAAAGATGTTTTCTATATGTGTACCAAACGATTTGTTTCTAGATGGTGTAATTTGAGAGATATTTGACTTCTTCTGTATTTTCTGTATGAACATTGCTCACGACCATTGACAATGCCTTGAGTTTGATGGTACGCGCAGTGCAAAAGGTTTGTTTTATTCAAAAATAATAGAAATCAAGAACCCTAACCTTATAAATTTAATATAGTCTTCATGGTAAAGATGTTTTCTATATGTGTACCAAGCGATTTGTTTCTAGATGGTGTAATTTGGGAGATATTTGACTTCTTCTGTATGAAGATTTGCTCACGGCCGTTAACAATGCATTTGAATGGAAGTGTTCCTGGCAACCTGGTGTCCCTCGGAATCCGCATCACCGGCGGTATTGCTACCGGAAGTGACGTCAGTGCAGGTTCAACGGGTTAACATGAGGGGGCATCGCATCATGCTGCGTCGGAGGTGGCGACACCTATCATGGCGGGTTGGAACCTGTTGGACGGCTACCGGAGGTGAGGCGGGGGTTCAACGGGTACAGTTCATGTGGCGCACGTGTGTAACCTATGAATATTCACTGGGAGATTCTATTAATGTTATTTTGAAGCATAACTTACTCAATAAGTGAAATTTTGGTCAAATTAAACCCAAAATCTGAGTGAAAGTACAGCGACAATGACAATGGCAATAACCCTGCCGATGTGGTCACACCCACGCCCTTAATAATATCGCTTGGATTTTGGGTTTAATTTGACTGAATTTCACTTATTGAGTAAGTTAAATTGGACAGGTATACCTTGCCAGGAAAACAAACCAACTCGGAATAGTTCTAATTTGTGCCACAGGGTGGTGCATGCTTAGTACTGAACTTTTCCACTTGGTGGTGTAGGGTGACCTAGATTGGTCATGTGACAGTTGTTGTGAAAATGGCTAGGGGAATGGAGAGAAGGGAGGGTAAAACTGATGTATTTTCAATTTTCTTTAGAGTAGTTCAAACAGGAAATATGTTTGCTTTAATGGAAAATATGTGTTAGTACAATTACATCGCATAATTCAATGAGAAACACATATAGATGAAAAAGTTGTGTTGTTGAACGTAAAAAGGGTTTGGACTGTATAGGGTTTGAACCCACAAGACATAACAAGTTCAGATTACAAGTTCAACACCCTAACCAATATGCCACAGAGACCACACATAGTTACTTGTCTCAGTTCAGGCTATATACAAAGTCATATATACAAGGTGTGTGATTGTGTATGTGTGTGTGTATATATGTGTATATGATATATATGTATGTATATACTAGTCATATATAAAATGTATGCATTACTAGTATATATATGCACTAGTAATGCTAATAGTATATATGTCACATATACCCAACGTATATATGGAACAACAAATATATATATATTGATCTACCAATACTAATATATATATAGGCCCAGGTTAGTAGAACCATATCAGTTTCTACACTCACCTATGACGAACTGCACATTCTATGTTTCAGCTGGGCCTGAGCATTAATGGTTTGACGCGATCCGCCGCAATTGCGCAGGTTTCTGGGTTTAATGCTATGATGGCAGCAGCCGTTCTGGTCATGCCTATGTCTTATCGTTTGGATGGGATTCATCGCAAATGTGCCATTCCACAGCGTATGCATCAAAGGACGACCTGGGGCCGTATCACCATATCAGTTTCTACACTCACCTATGACTAACTGCACGTTCTATGATCCCGAGTGATCCGCCGGCGCACAATACTAAATCTATATCTACATAACATGTTTGCATTTGGACATGTTAGATTCAAATAAACACTTAACAAAAATTCTCCAATATGTAAATTGAAATGTCCTTTCAAGAGTAGCGATGCTTTTGTTTTGTTTTTCTAATACACACCCCTTTGTATGATCTAAGTGACGAATACAGTTGAGATATACCGATGCCTGTTATTCAAAGCCAATGGTAACCGTCAGAGGTAGTCATAGTGACAATTACTGGATAAATTACTTTAGTTGGTTGGTTGTTAGAGTTTTACATCCTGGCAACATCTACGGTCATGTCAGGATGGGTACCGTCTTGTGACAGTCCACACTGATGGCAACTGTATAGTGCTGCCCCACTGGGAGACCAGGCCACCAGCACCATGACCTGATATCCCACTCACTCACATTATCCTGACACTGACCCAAACAGTCCAATAATGTTGAGCGCCTGGCTAGGAAGTGACAAGTATAAATGCTTAATTCATTGGCTTGACTCGACCAGGTTTCGAAAACGGGAGACGGATGTCTTTTATGCATATATTAGATCCCCCTTTCACAAGTATTTTTGAGATATAAATGTATATACTTAAAAATGGCCACATGCACATCGGGTATACAGGTTTAAAGTACAATAATGAAATAATGATGATATAACACCGTAAATACTTAGCTTTCAACCTTAGATTAGCCAATGTCTTGCGAAGTTATCCTTCATAGCTTCGATTACCTTGGGGGTTGACGTATCCTTCAACAAAGTTACTTCCGGGTATTTAGTGTAATAATCTACTGTTATTATGTAGTTCTCATGATTTATTTCGAATAGATCTGCACTTATCTTTCCGTAAGGTTGATATGTTATTGGGTGACTTATCAGTGGTTCGTTATGTAAACTTTTTCGATTATTTTGGCATGTGTCACAACGACTGAGTTTTTCCTCAATTTGTTTATTGATGTTGGGCCAGATCATGCAGTCATGCGCTAGCTGTTTGGACGTTGTGATACATAAGTGCGTCTCGTGCAACGCTTCAATCATTTCACCACAGAGTTTTGAATTCCATCAGGTCCAACTGCTGTGTCATGTGAGCTTTCCAAAGAACACCTCAACTCACGCATACTGAATGGGGAGTTGTAGTGCTCCTCGCCATCGGAGGAAAAGTCCAAGAGCTTTTGCTCTTGGCGTTCCTTGACGGCCAGAAAGCCCGGGAGGCAGTTTGCCAAAGACGAGTTTCCAGCAAAGGCGCGAGCCAATTCTTCACTTATTTCGTCGAGTTATGTGAAATAAGTGTTATGGAATTTACCCATTCAGGACGTTCATTTTGTTAGACAATTACACCCATTTCTACCTTGCATTTTAGTATGTCATGCACCTTATTTTGAATCGCGTATGGGATCCTCCTTGGCGGGTCGACAACAGGTTGTACAGATTTGTTAATATGAATGACATCATTCGATTTTATCAGGCTTAAACCTTGAAAAATATCTATATATTTGCTTACCATGTCATCGGGTTGCGGGCTGTCGACGTTGTTCGGGTGGAAATGTTCGTCAGCATGCCAGAGTTCACCTCATCAACCCGTGCCAACAAGTTCAACACAGCATAAGCCTGTTCACTCAAGATAGGTTGACAGTCCCGCACAACTTGGAATGTAAAGTCTCGGTAGTCGATCTCGACCGAAGGCTTGCCCTCGGGAGTGATCCGATGCCCCGATAATGTCTTGAGTGAACACCTGGTGTTCGTCAACCGCACCGACGCTATCCTGTCGAAGATGTTCCTCGGAAGAACATTCGCCTCCGATCCTGTGTGGAGCTTGAACTTGACTGGATGTCCGTTCACCTGGATGGTCGCATACCAGAGTTCAGTTTGCGCTCGATGACACCGACAAACAGATCCGTCATCAACACGTTGACTTCCGCCAGATCTGGGTCTTGTTCGATGTTGTGAGGGTCGGGTTCTTCCACGGTCAACTCATCGACCCTGCTAAGTTTGCTCTGGCAAACCTTCCCGAAGTGCCCAACCTTCTTGCAGGCAACACAAGTCTTGCCCCTCGCTGGACAAACTCCACGTCGGTGTTCATAACGACAGTTTTGACATTGAATCTTGAATTCGCTTGCACCGGTGTTGTTTCCGGCCTTCCAAGATGGCAGTCTGGTACGCACATTTGCATATCTGTTCAGAAAATTTATTTCTTTCACCTCCATGTCCGATTTCTTTTCCTCCAAGCACTGAATTCACTGAGCTCGCACATGTTGATACATTTTGTAAGTGTGAGATCGGCTGTTTGAAGCATTTTGTTTCTCAATGTCATGTTCTTGACTCCAGCAACCAAACAATCGCGCAACAGCGATTCTTGAATCGGCCCATATTCACAATATTTAACTCTGTCCCTGAGGGCTGTGATATATGTAGACATATTTTCGCTGGCTTGATTATGCGAGTTGAAATGGTAACGTATTATTATTAAATTCAATTTACCGGTACAATACGCTTGAAATGCCTCCGTTAGCGGCCAAATCTTGTCCTGCTCAGCAAGTGTGATGTTGTTGAAAACTTTCTGGGCTTCTTCGCACACGACATGAAGGAAGATACAGCATTGCACTCATTCTGATTTTGTAACAACTCCTGAATCTGTGGCATATATGTTATATGCTCTGATCCATGTTTTTCAGTTTGATTGTGCATTGTTGCAGAGGACAAGCTGACCTTGCAGCCTGAGGCCCGGTAGCGTGTTAGTAGGCGACATTGTCCTTATCTGACACCATGTGAAAGTACAATGTCTGAACACTTTGACTTCTGGATACTGAATGCTTTATTCACCGTCCAGGGGCCTGAACCGGCGGCACCCTGTCCCTCTGACATCATCTCATTTACATACTCGTTTGTTCTGCACTCGTGCCTGGATGTCTTTTATGCATTTATTACAGGTGGTACATGGGTGTAAGCACCAATGTTGTGGCCGTAATCGATTAACACGACCCGGGCGACTCACGCGAGTCGTCAGAATTTCAAATCGAACACGCGAGTGGAGTCGACAAATACACGTGCCGTGTGCAAAATGACCCAATCCCAGTAACCTACCTCTTCGCTGGGGGTGGCTATGAGCGATGATGTCACATTTGCATTGGTACCATCCTGCAGGATAACAGCTACCCGTACCAGTCATACATGTGTTTTTTTGGTAATAACCTAGATTAATGAAATGGAAATGTAACTAAACTATGCCATCATATAAGACTTTAAATCCTATTTTGCTGTAGTTATATAGGTTATTAAGAAAAAGAAAAAAGGTTTTGGATTAAGCCACCATTTTTTTTCCACCCCGAGCATGGAGAAGCGTATTTGATAATTCGACCCGAGTCTGTAGGATGTGCGCATGCGCCAATAGGTGGCTCGGGTAACCCAAGTTGATTAATGGAATACGCCCCCTGGGATGATACACTAGACGGGCATGTGGTGGCAGCTTAATGACTTTTCCCACATCGCAAATTACCCATGTTACATAGACAATGATGTATTATCTGGTTCCGCTAATCACCCTGCTTGATCAAACCAATATTAGGCTGACTACAGTCTGATATTTTACAGGTAATTTACAATGGTAATTTTGATCAGCAATTACCAATGTTTGAACTGTAAGACCTTTATACCTGAATGCTTTGTTTCCATAGAGGAATCGGTGTTCTCTCAAGTATTCCTTGGCCTTAATATGATGCATTAGCCCCACAAACTCATACCTGGCAATAACTGCTTATTATGAAATTATCATAATTATATAATATCACGGTCAGGCCTGATAAACGTCATAGAACTCCAGGAGTCAATCCATGATTTTCAGTTTTTGGTAAATCATTTAGATTAAAGTATATAATTATAATCTACTTTACATCCGATCATTGCACATTAGTTGATTAAGCTGGGTTATTTTCAATCGTGGACAATTGGTTTCCTTCATTCCACTCCTCCTTGCCATTTACTAGCAATGCCAAATGCCATGCTAGGTAGTAATAGGTATGAATTACTGGTTAGACTGGACTGGAATCCCATGACCTACCAAAATGGGAGGCGAACACTCAATTCATTTGACTCCCCATCTGAGCCTGTAGAAAAATGTTTATATGTGTGATATATGCATAAGAGACGTCTAAACGTCTAGACGTCTAGACACGTCTGTAATATATGCAAATGAGATGACATCACATGACTAAGTGTGCCAGAGGTCTAGACCCCTGAGGGGGAATAAAGCATTCAGTATCCAGAAGTCAAAGTGTTGAGACGTTGTACTTTCACAATATGTACTACTTTGGGGGAGGAGGGGTTTTGAAAAATAGTACTCTTTGTACTACGTTGAAAATGTTGACACCTTTGGATAGACCCTTAATATTTCCTTCTGGTCAACAGAAAGGGCCAAGATATAGGCCGCTTTGACACTACCCATACTCTGACAAATGCTCTCCAAGCATACGTTTGTCAGTTTTCAGTTTATGCAACTACATATGTGGGGGGAGAATGCTAACATTGGTTGCTTCTATTGTGTTTTATTTAGTCCAGCAGCACCGACACTTTTAGACAACCATATAGAGAAACAAATTTTAGAAATTGCAATCTAAAATGATAAATTATAAAGTTCAAATGTTTATTTATCATAACCAGCTACTTTTTGTGTGAACAATTGATTAAATCATGTAGATTAATAGACTTTAAAAGTTGAATTGAGAGCTTTCTGTGGCTGCCATCTTGGTGGTTGCCAGGGCTTCCCCTGTGTGTGAGGAACCCCTCTAGGTCATGTGATGAGGGAATCCCACCTATGATGTCATTCATACATCACAGACCTCAACTCTCCTCCCATGTTCACTGGCATTAACTGAACAAAGTAAGCAAATGTATGTTTGGAGAGCTTTTGATGCTGGATTCGTTTGTATCTGGGTGAGGTATAGCCGGCGACTTCAATGACTGCACCAGTATCTAAATAATTTGATATGTATGATCAAATCCATGTAAGTACTTTGGTTTGGACAGTTTGCTGCTTTGAATGTATCATGCAGGGATGAATCCGATTGTATTGTATTTTACCTGTCGGTAAGTTCAACTAAAAGTCACAATGTCACCCGAAAACAACAAATGTGGATTATATCTCCACATGAATTCGTAAACCACATAAAGTAGTAACAATTAAAGCCAATTTAGGGCTCGCTGCATGTGTGACGGGCTTGCTGCGTCTGTGTTGCTGTTGGTAGTGTGAGTCAGTTGTGGCCTGTTGGTGGTGGTTTGGGCGTGGGTTTTTATTGGTGTTTTGCTGGTTCAGGTTCACTTCGGCCAGTGGTGTGCGTCCGTTGGTGGCCTGTTTAGGTGTGGTTCTTGCTTGTGTCGTGTCCATTTTTTTGGCCTGGCTGGGGCCGTTCAGCAAAAATCCGATTTCTCAGTCGCGTTTTCGTTGGATGCACCCTGGGTTCGTCTCTCCAGTTGCCGCTTTTTGTTGTTGCACTCAGTCGTGGAGGGTGTAGGCTTCCGGGTGCGGTAGGCGGGCGGCTCGGAGCGCGGCTCTGAGAGCGGCCAGGAGCATGGGAGCGGTGAGCGGGGCCCCATTGGGGAGCCCGAATGCCGGGTCGTGCGGGGCGGGTCGGGCCGACCTCCTGTAGGCCCGCCACACTCGGACGGGGCAGATGGTGTGTTGCTCATTCATGCGGATTATGATGGAGAATGCGTCGCGAGCCAGCCTGGTGGTCTTGGTGGAGCGGACGTGGAGGACGAGGTGCGTACCTGCGTCATGGATGTCCGCGTCCTGGATGGTGTGGCCCGGGTCGCCCCTCCGGCCAGTGACGAGCAGGTTGCCTTGCCTCAGCAGGGTGAAATACCCCATGAGTAGTGCTGCGGTGAAGACCCGTGCGCGGCGGCCGATGGCTCGGAAGTGGTTGGCGATGTGGAGTAATGTTGTTGGTGTTATGGGTGGGGCCTGCCTTGGTTGGTGGAGGGAGGACCGGACGACCCCACGTTTTATGACTGAGAGCGCGTAGGTGTCAAACCCGGCTGTCTGGCCTTCGGTGGTGCTGACCCATTTTCGTGCCCTGCTGAAGTAGTTCAGTACAGCTGACGGGGATCTTAGTGTGGCGTCCAGTGATGCGACGTAGGCCATGAGGTCGTACTGTGATGGGCGGCGGGGGTCGTAGTGGTGGTCGTGTGCGTGTTGGAGGTAGCGTTTGACTTGCCGGTTCTTGTTGGCCCACGTCCCCGCTGCCAGGCCTGCTCGGAAGAGTGTTGCGATGCGCGTCCGGTCGTCATTGCGAGGGGCTGGGGATAGAAGGCAAATGTTACTATCCCCAGTCTATATAGCATCGGGTATCATGGTGTTACAATGTCTGACCCGAAGTCGGTTTAGGCTAAGGCGGCGGCACATTGTGTCCACTTTCTCTTGTGCGGTGCTGTCGAATGGTGCCCTGCTGAGGGCGTCAGCAAGAATGAGTTCTTTGCCTGGCTTGTGGATGATTCGTACTTCCGTGGAGTACAGGGCGGCAAATCTCCATATCTCCCTGGCGCAGGCGCAGAGCACTGGGTCCTTCCCATCTTAAAGATGGTGGACCGGTAGGTTACTGGTGTGTGGGGTGGGTCGTAGGGTGGTGCCGGCTCGTTGGTGGGGTCGGCGAGTGCCTCGTCGACGTCCTCATCTGCCTGTGCCCTATGGTCGGCGGTGAGTAGAGCATCTGGTTGTTCACCCTCCTGCGGGTTGAGGCGACTGGTGGATGGGGTGGGCGGGGTGGTTGTGGGCCGGACCCGGGCTGTTTTCGTTCCGTCGTCATGGCAACCTGTGTCCATGGTCGTGGGGCCATGCGATGGTGGTTTAAGTTGGTGCGGTGTCTTCCCGTGTTTTGTCTGGATGGTGGGTTGGTCCCTTGTGGCGGTGCTGTGGTCAGTGATGGTTGGTGGTCGGGAGATGCTTTGCGGCAGTGGTGGCTGGCTGTCTCCGTTTGATGTGACGGTAGTGGAGGTCTGAGGTCGGGATGGACCGTCTTGTTGGAAGGTGGAGAGTGGCTCCGTGGTGTTGGCGGTCGTATTGGGTTGAGTGGCGGCTGTGCCTGTTTGCGTGGGGTTTTTGGGGGCCGTCGAGGTGGTGGTTGAGCTGTGTGTGGGATCTGTGCTCGCTGCGTGTGTGACGGGCTTGCTGCGTCTGTGTTGCTGTTGGTAGTGTGAGTCAGTTGTGGCCTGTTGGTGGTGGTTTGGGCGTGGGTTTTTAGTGGTGTTTTGCTGGTTCAGGTTCACTTCGGCCAGTGGTGTGCGTCCGTTGGTGGCCTGTTTAGGTGTGGTTCTTGCTTGTGTCGTGTCCATTTTTTCGGCCTGGCTGGGGCCTTTCAGCAAAAATCCGATTTCTCAGTCGCGTTTTCGTTGGATGCACCCTGGGTTCGTCTCTCGAGTTGCCGCTTTTTGTTGTTGCACACAGTTTCCTTACGCGGGTTAGCCCTGCGGTACTTGTTTGCGCACCACGCGCAAAGGTGGGCAAATCGTTCTACCCCGGTTCCGTGCGATGTGGTGAAGCCGCAGTCTTGGCCTGCGTTCCATCGATGGCATGGCCGGCCGTCGGTTTCATAGTTGAACTCCGGCCGCCTATATTGTTGGTATCCTGGTGTTGATGTGGTGTCTGTTCTTTGGTTCTGCATGTCATCGGTGTGTGGGGGAGGTGTGCGTTGGGCCCTTCTGGCTGTTGTGGAGCGTTTCTGTGCCTGGATGCTTCTCTGCCCGGTAAGGTATGCGTCTCGCTGTACGTCTTTTATCGCTGTAGGGTCTCTCCATGCTTTTGGGAGCCTGCCGTCATCTATCATGTTAAAGATCCTTTCGGACCACGCGAGGCAGGTCTCCCACTCCCATTCTGCCGCCATCTCGACTATCTGCTCGACATGGTCTGCGAGTGGGTCTATCCAGCTTGTGGGTACCGTGGAGTCTTTCGGCATCCTGTGTATGGCGGACAAGTATTCGAACCAGGTGCTCTCGCCCTGCCCCACCTTCCCCTTCTGTTCTGCCCGTATTACAAAGGTGTGTGGAAGTAGTGGTTTCCTACCTCTGGGCTGCTTGTTGTAGCCGTTTCCTTGCGTCATGATCTCGTCCATTATCTTCCGGTGTGCTCGTTCGTCTTCGGAGGATGGGGAGCGCCTTGATGTGCGGGGTCTACGTTCTCTCCCTCGGGCGGCATCGCTGTCTCTCCGGTCGCTGTGCCTCTTGCGTGTGGTGGAGGAGGGGCGCCATGCTCGCCCGCGTTCTGTTGAGGAGGATGATTCCCGGTTGGGGTTGCGGCGGTTTGTGTGGTGGTCGGGGTTGCGTCGACCGGTCTATGTTCGGTTAGATGATGCCGAAGATCCCTGGCTGTTGGATCGCTTCCTTTTCTGTTTCGAATTTTCCATGGCCGTGACCCTCTTCATCATGGTTCTGTTGAGCTCGGCCTGTTGTGCTAGTGTATCTGTGAGTGTTTGCTGTAAGGCGGCCATCTGCGCGGTTGGATCGAATGGTTCTTTCGGGGTGGTTTGTGTGGGGGCCTCGGCTGGAGGAGCTCGGTTGGCTGTGGCGCGCGGTCTGCCTCGTGTGCGTGTGGTTGGTGTTGCATTTGCTGTGGCGGTTGCTGGTGCTGGTGCTGGTGCTGGCGCGGGTTGAGGTGGGGCGTCCGTGTGGTCAGATGCGTCTGTGTTGTGTCTGGTGCGTTTGGTTGTGCGTGGCATCCTTATGTTGGTGTAGCGCGCTGGGTTGTGATACGGTCGTGATACGGTCCGTTGGTTGGTTGTTTGACGGGGGTAGATGTAGAGTTGTGGCCGTTCGTTGTGGCTGCGTGCAGGGTTGTGATCTGTTCGTGGTGTGTCGTCGCCAGGCGGTGCAGTAGCGGGCCGCGTAAGTCGTCAGTGTGTCCGTCAGTCGCTTGTTTTTGGCGAGCGCGGCAGCAGGGTGGTGCAGTGTGATGTGGAGTTGTTGGCCGTTCGTTATGGCTGCGGGCAGGGTTGTGATGTGTTCGTGGTGTGTCGTCGCCGGGCAGTGCAGTGGCGTAGCGGGCCGCGTAGGTCGTCGGCGTGTCCGTCGTTGCTTGTTTTGGCGGGTGCGGCAGCCGGGTGGTGCAGTGTGATGTGGAGTTGTTGGCCGTTCGTTATGGCTGCGGGCAGGGTTGTGATGTGTTCGCGGTGTGTTGTCGCCGGGCGGTGCAGTGGCGTAGCAGGCCGCGTAGGTCGTCGGCGCGTCCGTCGTTGCTTGTTTTGGCGGGTGCGGCAGCCGGGTGGTGCAGTGTGATGTGGAGTTGTTGGCCGTTCATTATGGCTGCGGGCAGGGTTGTGATGTGTTCGCAGTGTGTCGTCGCCGGGCGGTGCAGTGGCGTAGCGGCCGCGTAGGTCGTCGGTGTGTCCGTCAATCGCTTGTTTTGGCGGGCGCAGCAGCAGGGTGGTGCAGTGTGATGTGGAGTTGTTGGCCGTTCGTTATGGCTGCGGGCAGGGTTGTGATGTGTTCGCGGTGTGTCGTCGGTGGGCGGTGCAGTGGCGTAGCGGGCCGCGTAGGTCGTCGGTGTGTCCGTCAAACGCTTGTTTTGGCGGGTGCGGCAGCAGGGTGGTGCAGTGTGATGTGTATTTGTTGGCCGTTCGTTTTGGCTGCGGGCAGGGTTGTGATGTGTTCGCGGTGTGTCGTCGCCGGCGGTGCAGTGGCGATAGCGGTCGGCGGCTCGAGATGCGGTTTGTTGGTGCTTACTTGGTGAGTGTGGCAGCAGGCGGCGGCAGGCGGGCCCGGTATGTGCAGGGGTGGGGGTGTAGATGTAGAGCAAGCCGGATGGCTGTTTGGAGGGCAAGCCTGTTGGCTGAGTCGGTGGCGTGGTCGGCGGGCCCGGTATGTGCAGGGGTGCAGGGGTGGGGATGTTCGTCCGGCTGCGCGGCGGGCAGTGGAGAGATAAGCCGGTTGGCTGTAGATGACAAGCCGGTTGGCTGTAGATGTAGAGCAAGCCGGATGGCTGAGTTGGAGAGCAAGCCGGTTGGCTGAGTTGGTGGCGTGGTCTTGGTCGTCTGACTGCCCGGTTGGTAGTGGCAGGAGTAGTGAGCTGCTCAGTTATATAGGTGGTATGTAGGTCAGGCAGGCCGTGGGTCTCGCGAGGCGAGATCGTGACGTCAGAGTCTCGTGTGGTAGTTCTGGCTGTCTCCGGCAGGGTTTTAGTTGGTGGGGTTCAGTTCAGATGGCGCCACCGTCGGTTTGAGGAAGTGGGGGGGGGAGGGGTAGGGGGAGGGCATGGGTGTGGGCAGGGGAGGGAGGGTAGGGCTCCTCGTACGCGTGTAAATTATCCATGTTGGTAGACCATCATGAACAATTCCATGATTTTCAGTTTTTGGTAAATCATTTAGATTAAAGTATATAATTATAATCTACTTTACTTTAGGTCGAAGTAATTTTATTTTAAACGATATTTGTAGAAAGTAAAGTACACCTTTTACCATTTAATAAAAATGTATATATTTTTTGGTGACTTTTAATTTTTGTTTAAATTGTTGTACATCAGGCCACCACATCCGATCATTGCACATTAGTTGATTAAGCTGGGTTATTTTCAATCGTGGACAATTGGTTTCCTTCATTCCA
This sequence comes from Branchipolynoe longqiensis, assembly GCA_030323885.1. Lineage (NCBI taxonomy): Eukaryota > Metazoa > Annelida > Polychaeta > Phyllodocida > Polynoidae > Branchipolynoe > Branchipolynoe longqiensis. The sequence goes on from CM059191.1 coordinate 95,563,665, forward strand.
CTCCTCCTTGCCATTTACTAGCAATGCCAAATGCCATGCTAGGTAGTAATAGGTATGAATTACTGGTTAGACTGGACTGGAATCCCATGACCTACCAAAATGGGAGGCGAACACTCAATTCATTTGACTCCCCATCTGAGCCTGTAGAAAAATGTTTATATGTGTGATATATGCATAAGAGACGTCTAAACGTCTAGACGTCTAGACACGTCTGTAATATATGCAAATGAGATGACATCACATGACTAAGTGTGCCAGAGGTCTAGACCCCTGAGGGGGAATAAAGCATTCAGTATCCAGAAGTCAAAGTGTTGAGACGTTGTACTTTCACAATATGTACTACTTTGGGGGAGGAGGGGTTTTGAAAAATAGTACTCTTTGTACTACGTTGAAAATGTTGACACCTTTGGATAGACCCTTAATATTTCCTTCTGGTCAACAGAAAGGGCCAAGATATAGGCCGCTTTGACACTACCCGTACTCTGACAAATGCTCTCCAAGCATACGTTTGTCAGTTTTCAGTTTATGCAACTACATATGTGGGGGGAGAATGCTAACATTGGTTGCTTCTATTGTGTTTTATTTAGTCCAGCAGCACCGACACTTTTAGACAACCATATAGAGAAACAAATTTTAGAAATTGCAATCTAAAATGATAAATTATAAAGTTCAAATGTTTATTTATCATAACCAGCTACTTTTTGTGTGAACAATTGATTAAATCATGTAGATTAATAGACTTTAAAAGTTGAATTGAGAGCTTTCTGTGGCTGCCATCTTGGTGGTTGCCAGGGCTTCCCCTGTGTGTGAGGAACCCCTCTAGGTCATGTGATGAGGGAATCCCACCTATGATGTCATTCATACATCACAGACCTCAACTCTCCTCCCATGTTCACTGGCATTAACTGAACAAAGTAAGCAAATGTATGTTTGGAGAGCTTTTGATGCTGGATTCGTTTGTATCTGGGTGAGGTATAGCCGGCGACTTCAATGACTGCACCAGTATCTAAATAATTTGATATGTATGATCAAATCCATGTAAGTACTTTGGTTTGGACAGTTTGCTGCTTTGAATGTATCATGCAGGGATGAATCCGATTGTATTGTATTTTACCTGTCGGTAAGTTCAACTAAAAGTCACAATGTCACCCGAAAACAACAAATGTGGATTATATCTCCACATGAATTCGTAAACCACATAAAGTAGTAACAATTAAAGCCAATTTAGGGCTTCTGATTATTATGATATGGCTATATATCTATGGCTGTGACTTGAATGTGCTTTTTGCATTGTGCACCCACAGCGCCGTCTATGTTCTGAACTTAGAAGTACATTTCCCTCCATGGAAGATATGCCTTATTCTACCTTCCTTCCTTCCTTCCTTCCTTTTCTATCTCACTGTAATAAGTTGGCTGGGAGAGATGAACTTAAGTTCTAAAGAAATAGAGTTTGAAAAAATAAAACCAAACATGAGTTAATATTTTCTAAATTGCTTGATTTGGAATCAACAAAACTAGTTTTTTGTTCTAAATTAATTTAGCCAAGTAACATTATATATTACATTACATTGTCGATAGTTCCTTCTTTTGAATGATATATATATATAACTTATTGAACTATTTTATTTTGATTACATTAATTAATAAAGCAGGGTGATTTCAGTACAGATTGGTAAGTGTTTAGGACAGGCATAGATGATAGGTTCTGTTCTGCGCCACCAGTACAGATTGTGAAAGTACAACGTCTGAACACTTTGACTTCTGGATACTGAATGGTTTATTCCCGTCCAGGGCTCACTGAACCACCGGCTAAACTTCCCATGACGTCATCCCATTAGCATATTTACAGATGTGTCTAGACATCTATTATGCATGTATCACATCCCCAATTCAAAGTATTTCTGAAACATGCAATGTTTTAAAATGACCCTCACTATACATATACATACCCAGTAAAATGAACATACAATAATAAAACATATATGCGTACTTAGCTTAAACCACAGGTTCTAGCGAATGTCTGAGCACACTATGGCACTGAAGTCCTCTGACTGTCCGGCTGCTTAGCCTCCATATGATATATTGTCCATTATATTACAACACACCAAATGCAGCTGAAAAATACAAACTTAAGCCTACCATGCACATGTGTTCGCGTGTATACATTCAACGTGACTGACTCACTACAGGTCTAACCTGCTCGCCGGACTAATCATCCGACCTGACCTACTTAGATTAGCCGCACTGTTTATGTTTGGCAGTGACGCTGACCTACTTTATGTCTGCTCGACTGGTTCGGGCTGCCCCCCCCCCACTCGGGCAACCTTATAATCTGAACCCTATTCCTATACAACATATTCCCCTCCTCATTTAAAATCTGATATTCTCTCCCTGAGACACCTGTACGACCTAAAATTACTCCTTTTTTCCACTCTCCTGCATTATTTTTGGACTTTACCTTGTCCCCAACTCTCATAGGCTTGTGCGGCTTACCGCATTTCTTGTCATGAAACACTTTCTGGCTTTGTTATCTTTTCACTGTCTGTACTTTCTTCAGAGTTTGTGTTTCGGGTATCAAAATTTCTTCTGCCATCTGCAACCTCCCTCTCAGCCTTCTGCTCATGAGCAGCTGAGTCGGAGATGCGTTCAAGATGGGCAATGGAGTGTTTCGATAGTTTAACAAAGCTAACTGAAAGTCTGTATTTGTTTTCTTGCATTTCTTCAACATGTACTTTACCATTTGCACAAACCTCTCCACCTGGCCATTGCTTCGTGGATACTGCAGACTGGAATACACAGCTTTAAAACCATAGTGTTGTGCAAACTCCCTGTACTCATGGCTCTTAAATTGCAGACCATTGTCAGAAATGACCTGACTAGGAATACCGTGCCTAGCAAAATTATCCTTCATCGCCTCAATGACTGTGACAGACAATGTATCACTCAACAATGTTACCTCTGGATACTTTGTGTAATAATCAACAGTTATAAGGTAATTTTTATGGTTTAATTCAAACAAGTCTGCTCCTACTTTCTCATATGGCTGACAGGCTATCGGGTGGCTTATCAACGGCTCATTATGCAAACTTTTCCGGTTGTTCTGGCAAGTGTCACACCGACTGACTTTTTCCTCAATTTGTTTGTTTATGTTAGGCCAGAACATGCAGTGTCGCGCTAGCTGCTTGGATTTTGTCACGCCCAAGTGCATTTCATGTAACGCCTCAACCATTTCCCCGCAGAGACCCGGAGGGACCACCACCTGATTGCCTTTCATGACTAGATTGTTTTCTACCGTTAACTCGTCTTTGTGTGGGATGTACTGTCTAAGACACGGCGGTGTCTGTATGTGTGTAGTGTCCCACCCATCTTCAATGTGTGCTTAATTTAACATGGACGTGGATATATCTTTTTCATACTCTCTGACAATTTTACTTAACAAACTTGATGATTGCATGTCTACTGCGGCAATGCAGAACGTGTCATCGAAGAGGCTATCATGACCTACATTAGCACTATGTGCTCTGGACAACGTGTCTGCAAAAAACATCAGAGAACCCTTCAGATGACACAGTTGAATATTGTAGTTTTGCAAACGCATTCGCATTCTCTGCATTTTGGCCGAAAGTTTGTGAATCGGTTTTTGCATTATCGCCACCAACGGCTTGTGGTCCGTTTGAATTTTAACCTCCTTGCCAAAGATATAGTCATGAAATCTCTGGCATCTGAAACATATGGCAAGTACTTCTTTTTCATCGCGGCATAACCACACTGTGCTGAATTGAGCGCACAAGATGCGAGTGCGATTGGCTTGCTTTCTTGCATTAATGCTTTCTTGCATATTAGATGGGATGGCCAAATGAGTTAGAGCATCCGTCTCCCGTGCTGGTAGATCGTGGGGTCGTGGGTTCGAATCCTAGTCGAGTGAAACCAATGACTTAAAAATTGATACTTGTCGCTTCCTAGCCAGACGCTCGGCATTACTAGGATAGGGCAAGGAGCAGTGGAATGAGGAAGACCAGTCGTCTGCGACTGAAATTTCCCCTGCTTAAACAACTAATGTACCAAAAAAAACAAAAAAACAGCACCTAGACCTGACTGACAGGCATCTACCTGAATGACAATGGGTTTGTTTACATTATAATAAGACAACACAGGAGCAGTTCTCAACTTCTCCTTCAACTTATCAAAAGCACCCTGCTGTTCGGTTTGCCAGTGCCATGCTACATCCTTAGCGAGGAGCATGCGCAGTGGTTTGGCAATCTTGGACATGTTAGGTATGAACTTGTGCACATACCCAACCATGCCCAGGAACCTTTGAACGCCTTGTTTGTCGCGTGGCTCTGGCATGTCTATGATTGCTTGTATTCTGTCTGGATTAGGCTTCACACCCTGTTGGGTAAGTTGATGATCTACATACTTTACTGTAGCTTTGCATAGCAAAGATTTTGTCTCATTTAATTTGAGATTTACTGATCTAGCTCGGTCCAACACGGCCTTGAGCCTCTCGTTGTGTTCCCTCAACTGTTGACCCATATACCAAAATGTCATCTGTGATTATCCCGATACCGGGTAGGTCGCCTATGACATGGTGCATTTCGTGAATAAAAGTGTCACCGGCTGTTTGATGCCAAAAGGCAGGCGGGTGTACCTGTACCGGCCCCACAGAGTGTTAAACGTGCACAGACGCAAACTTTCTTCATCTAACTCTATTTGCCAATACCCTGTCATTGCATCCAAAACTGAGAAATATTTTGCATCTGCCGTCTTGGCAATAATTTCATCAATTGTTTTGGTAGTGAAGGCCCTCTCTTTATTGCTTTGTTCGACTTAGTCGGATCCAGACAAATCCTTATCTTATATGGTTTTTTTTACAATAGTTTACGTATTTTACTTTGAATTGCAAATGGGATTTTTCTAGGCGGATCTATAACAGGTTGTACAGATTTATCAACATGAATGACAGCATTTGCTTTGATAAGACCTAAACCTTGAAACACGTCTTTGTATTCGCTTACCAGCTGTTCAGTCCAGGTGCTGTGACTGTCGTTCGGCTTGGAAATGTTCGTCGGCACGGCAGAGTGCACCTGGTCAACCCACGCCAGCAGGTTCAATGTCACACAAGCCTATTTCCCCAAAATAGGCTGACAGTTCCACACCACTTGGAACCTGAAGTTTCCGTCATTCACGTCGACTGACGCCTCATCGTCAGGAGTGATCCGATGTCCTGAGAATGTCACCAACGAACACCTGGTGTTCATCAGCTGCCCCGGAGGGACTCGGTCGAAGACATTCCTCAGAAGCATGTTTGCCTCCGACCCAGTGTCGAGCTTAAACTTGGCAGGATGACCGTTCACTCAGACGGTCGCGTACCAGAGCTCGACATCTTGCTCGGCACCATGGTCAACGGCACCGATGAACAGATCCGGTGTCAGCACATTGACCTCCGCCGGATCCGGGTCTTGCTCAGCATTGTGAGGGTCGGGCTCTTCGACGGCCAATTCGTTGACCCTTCCCAGTCTGCTCTGGCAGACCTTACCGAAGTGCCCGATCTTCTTGCAGGCTATGCAAGCTTTGCCTCTCGCTGGGCAGACTCCCCAGCGGTGTTCGTATCCACAGTTCTGACAGCAGATCTTGATCTCTCCTACACCGGCACTGCCAGAATTCCAAGATGCCAATTTCCAAGATGGCGTCGCTGATGACCGGACCGCCGGTGCACCGGTACGCAGTAGCACAGTTCCTAAGAAAATCAATTTCCTTACTCTCAACATCTGATTTGGTGTCCTCCAACAGATCCGAACTGAATTCACTCATTTCACACATACTCACACACTTCTCCAGAGTTAACTCAGCAGTTTGCAGCAGTTTGTTATGCAAATTAATGTTTTTAACGACAGCCACCAACCGATCACGCAACAGCGACTACTCCACTGACCCATATTCGCAATCCTTTACTTTGTCTCTTAACGCCGTGATGTACGTGGCCATAGTTTATGTAGCTTGATTATGCAAATTAAACTTGTACCTTGTTATTATCAAACTGCACTTGCCTATACAATATGTCTGGAATGCTTCTGTGAGTGGTCCGATCCTGTCTTGGTCAGCGAGCGCGATGGACATATTGGCGAAAACTTTTTGCGCTTCTTCGCCAGCTACGTGAAGAAAGATGTAGCATTGCACTCGTTCTGCCTTCAATATGACACCTGTGTATATGTCATATGCTCTGATCCATCTTTTCCAGTTTGATCTTGCATTGTTGCTGAGGACAAGCTGACCAGGCGGCCGCAAACCCGGCAGTGTACAACGTCTGAACACTTTGACTTCTGGATACTGAATGGTTTATTCCCGTCCAGGGCTCACTGAACCGCCGGCTAAACTTTTCATTACGTCATCTCATTAGCATATTTACAGTCGTGTCTAGACGTCTATTACACATATATCACACAGATTGGTCAGTTTTTAGGACAGGTGTAGATGAGCCATATGTATGAGCCCGGGTTAGCGGTCGTAACCCTGGCTTGTGCGGATTTCCCGGGTTAGCGGCAAAAACTGCGTATGTATGTGTCAGGGTTAAACTAACTCGGCGAGCGTAAAGTCGCCTGCACTAATCCCATGCGAAAGGAGGGTTAAAGGTGGGGCTAGGCACCGACTCTGCCCAAATCTATTCAATGCGACCATATTTAACAGAATGAGATAGGCAATAAGTGAAATTTTATCAATTTAACCCTAAATTCGAAGCATTATTAAGGCTACCGCTGCATTGGCGGCGATATTAATAGTTATATTTTCGAATTGACGAACGTACAGTAAACAAACCACCGCTGCCGCCAGTATGGAAAGCGACGTCGATGCGGCGGCGGCGGTGATTTGTTTACTTTACGTTCGTCGATTCGAAAATATAAATATTAATATCGCCGCCAATGCGGCGGTAGCCTTAATAACGCTTCGAATTTAGGGTTAAATTGATAAAATTTCATTTATTGTGTATGTAATTCTGTTAAATATGATAGTATTTAATATATTTGAGCCTAATATATGGCTACAAACGCAGAGGGATTTCCCAAATCTATAAATAACTGAAACATTAGTTAACCCATGCCCGCTTTGGTCTCATACATCCCCCGTGACACATTTGGAACACCAGGTTTAGATAACCCGGGACCCTCCTTTAACCCTGGTACGGTTAAAAATTGGCTCATACATATGGGCCCAGTTCTGTACATTTATACTCGCATAATACATTATACATCACACATCACATACACAAACATATATATATATATATATATATATATATATATATATATATTGTAGGATATCTGGAACAGGGCATGCTGGTCAGGAGTATTCCTAAGCTCTCCAAGAACTACAAGTCGAAGTGGGGGTTTCGCTGTGACCTGGTGTCGGTGCTGCCGACAGACCTGGTGTACTTGGCTGTTGGTGTCAACCAGCCGGCCGTCTGCCTTAACCGTCTCCTCCGCCTACACTGGTTCATCACCTTTACCGGCCGTGTTGATCGAAGAACCAACTACCCGAACCTGAACCGGTTATTGACACTGGTTGTGTACATCCTCATCATCATTCACTTAAATGCCTGCGTGTACATCCAAATCAGTGCCTGGATTGGGTTTGGTGCAGATAATTGGGTATACCCAAGCCTGAATGTGACGTCGCAGGCGATGCTGACACGCATGTACATATACAGCTTTTATTGGTCAATGCTTACGTAGACAACAATCGGGGAGACGCTGCGCCCGCAGCAGGATTGCGAGTATTTATTTGTGGTTGCTGATTTCCTGATTGGTGTGCTGATCTTTGCAAGTATTGTTGGCAATGTTGGTAGTATGATCACCAACATGAATGTGCAGCAGACTGACTTCCAGCACAGCCTGAACCAAATAAAATATTACATGGAGTTACGCAAGGTGAAGCCGCAACTTCAGATTAGAGTAATAAAGTGGTTTGACAACCTCTGGATCAACAAGCAGTCATTTGATGAGGATGCTGCTCTGGGAGTGCTGCCTGATAAACTCAAAGTGGAAATCTCCATCAATGTTCACATGGAGACCTTGCGCAAGGTGGCCCTTGACTATTGATCCCCATCTGCGGGTATCTGTCCTGCTACTACCATTCAGCAAACCCTCTATTAAATTCTACTTCTGCCATGGTGATGTCGGTACTGTTATCCGGCACAATGCCCCTCCTTCTATCTACCTCCATCTCTTTGGAAGCTCGGGAGCTGTCCCTGGACACTCTGAACCTATCCAGTTTATGACTTGTTATTCACTTAAAGTTACTTTAAGCTCTAGTAAGGCAGCTCTATATATTCAAAACACAATATATATCGCCCTACCGACGTTCAATTCCCGCCTAATTATCAATATATATCAAAAAGAATATATATCGACCTACTCAAAACACCCGACACAATTTAAAACACCCGACACAATTTCACCACTACACACACCCGGCTTCCAGTTTCTACTCCCCTACACACCCACACAGCCCGCTGCGGGTGATGCGGACTCCGAGGGACACCAGTTTGCCAGGGACACTTCCATTCAAATGCATTGTTAACGGCAGTGAGCAAATCTTCATACAGAAGAAGTCAAATATCTCCCAAATTACACCATATAGAAACACATCGCTTGGTACACATATAGAAAACATCTTTACCATGAAGACTATATTAAATTTATAAGGTTAGGGTTCTTGAATTCTATTAATTTTGAATAAAACTAACGTTTTGCACTGCGCATACCATCAAACTCAAGGCATTGTCAATGGTCCTGAGCAATGTTCATACAGAAAATACAGAAGTCAAATATCTCTCAAATTACACCATCTAGAAACAAATCGTTTGGTACACATATAGAAAACATCTTTACCAAAAACATTATATTAAATTTATAAGGTTAGTGACGATGCTGTTCGATTTTGATGCATGTGCAGAAGCGATGTGTCCCTCGCAAACTGGTGTCCCTGGGAAACCGCAACACCGGCCTGCTACACACGGTGGGTGCTCGCCTGGTGCGTGCGGCCTCCCTACACACAGTCTCCCCAGGGTGGGTCGGTTCAGTGCTGGGTGCAACCCCCACTATGTTTAAAGCTGTATACCAGAGAGCGTGTATATAAACAGATGAGAGGGACAACTGTCATACTAGACCCTGTAACAGCTGCCGACTGTGGCGCTCCAAGTGGTGGTTGTTGAACAGTATATGACACAGCTGTCAAACTCAAGGCATTGTCAATGGTCGTGTGCAATCTTCATACAGAAAACGTTAAATATCTCTAAAACTACAACACCTAGAAACAAAACTGATTGGAATACACATAGAAAACATGTTTACCAACAAGATTATATTAAATTGATATGGTTAGGGTTCTGGATTTCTATTAATTTTGAATAAAACTGATGTTTTTCACTACGCGTACGGCAAACTCAAGGCATTGTCAATGGTCGTGTGCAATCTTCCTACAGAAAAAGTGAAATATCTCTAAAACTACACCAAATAGAAACAAGCCGCTTAGTACACATATAGAAAACATGTTTACCAACAAGATTATATTGAATTTATATGGTTAGGGTCCTGGATTTCTATTATTATTAATCTTTTAAGAAAATTAATGTTTTGCACTGAGCATACCGGCAAACTCAAGGCTTGTTCAACAATAACCGCCAGGATCGCCACTGCAGCCCGTGTTACATATTTTCGCGGGAGTTGTCCCTCTCATCTGTTTATATACACGCTCTCTGTGTATACTCAACTGAAAGACACAATTTGCACAACCAACACCCTTATCCAGATTTGACTCTGCAAATGTATGTCAGGTACCTGTGTGTTACCACATCCTTCATCGTCCACTGAAATGGAATACCAAGCCAACCCACTAGAACCTATTCTTTGCAGTGACAGAATTTAAAAAAAACTTGGACGATGCCCCTTTAATCTGTGGTGGGTGCGCGTCGCTGCCTGGTGCAGGCCCCAGCTCCCCCCCCCCCCCCCCCCACACCCACACATTCCCCTTGAGTCCCGCCTGCTGTTAATACCCGGCGGTGGGTGGTATAATTGCTGCGTCTAGCCTGTCTACACCTTTAAGCCCCTGTCACATTTTATACCAACCCCTGTGCAGTCGGTTTATCCTAGTACACAGCCTAGCAAAAGGAGTGCGACCACAAATATTCTATTAGCCAATGCCCCCTCGCCACTCCTACCGACTAGCTAATTTCTGGATACCTTTGCATAAACTCCCGTTATTTTAACTTAATTAGGTTTTTACCCTTAAATACGTTATTTTACCATTAAAATACGTTAATTTACCATCCAATACGTTATTTTACCCTTAAAATACGTTATTTTCCCATTAAAGTACGTTAATTTACCATCCAATACGTTATTTTACCCTTAAAATACGTTATTTAGCACATTAGTCTTTCTTATTTTTCATCTCCCTTAGCTTTTCACCCACTATACACACACCAAACCATCAACTCACACATACAGTAGATTTGTATTATGTGTTGTGTGTGCAGGCAGTGTTCATGCCGTGTGTTTGTGCAGACTGCTCCTGCTTTTTGTGTGCCTTTGTTCACATACATATATCTCAACAATATAATTCACACATTCACCCTTAAATCAGTTACAAATAGCGGTACAGTGTCTCACCCAGTGCCGATGCCCCAGCATCCCAAAACAAGCGATAAAGGCAACTAGACCTTACCCGGACATCGGTGACGAGTTTGGCGTCATTCGTCATCGTGGCTGTCATCGCAGCACGTCCCCCAGGGTCACGCAGCACGCCCCCGCAGCACGGCCACCACACAGCACATCTCCCGGGCGTCATGCAGCATGCCCCCACAGCACGGCCACCACGCAGCACATCTCCTGGGCGTCACACAGCACATCTCTCCTCATTGCGGCACGTCTCTCGTCACCGTGGCGCATCTCTCGTCCTCGCGAGTTCTTCAGTCATCTCTGACAATCGTCTCAGAGTATCGCTGTTGGTCACCACTATGATATTACTGCGTTCCGGATGTCATGAACAACAGATAATATCATAAACTCTTCCCCATTCATTTCACCTGGGATGCTTCTATTCAAACCAAGACTAATACTCAGTAACCACAACTAAGGAAGAAAGGGAAGACAAGTCACAAAGATTGACAGTGAAGTTATTGCATCAACTCCTGTTCACCTACTAGTGCCGTATCACCCTATCCCCCTAGCTTCTGTCCACACAGAATCTCATTACCACTTTAGCCTGTATAGAAAGCAGTGCCTACAGCCCATGGGACAGGAGTCCTATGGCTGTGTACACCCTCTATTGGAATATATGAATTTTGCTAGCATCAGACAGAGTGTCTGGGGTTCCTGCTCTAGAGTAGGTGTGTCTCAGTCAAGAGCCAGGAGTAGAGTGCCGGTGTCCAGTGTGACTGGAGCATCGGTCCTTGATTTGCATAATCTTGTGTAGCTCATGTGGGTCAGAAGCCTAGAGGGGAGGGGGCAATTGGACCTCACACAGCCAGCCAATCAGGCACCCCCCACAGCCTGGGAGGGTGGCAACCCCCAGCAGGGGTGGCTGCCACACCACCCAGCTGCAGGCGGTGTCTTTGTGTATATGCAGATTAGGCTGGTGTGCTGCCCATTGGTACTATGGTAACCAGTAGTTGCAAACAGTTACAAATATATATATATATATATACCACCAATGTCCTTGCTCTCCAATTGCATTCTTTATGAATATATAGAGGGACATTGCATCAACCTTGAACTGTTCCCTATATAACACATCTCTTCATTAATTTTAGGCAGCATGGATGAACATATATTTCACATAGTTTATATCATGTCATAATGTGAATGGGGCATCATTGCTTTTAGTTTACATAACCTTGTCCCCATTCCGTCATCCAAGCAATAGAATGCTCTCTGCAAATATATAATTCTAAACCGAAAATCCGTACATTTTTACATCATGTACAGACTACTACAATAGCAACAGATTGGAATATGATTCCCCTTCCCGCTCAGAAGAAGCTGAACTTGAACGATGCTACACCTGTTTAAGAGGATGGTGATTGGGTCATTACAAACAGGCACAGAGAACGTGGAAGCATGATTAGGATAAGATGGCTTTATTCCGAGCAGCCCCCCTCCCCCCGGAGTATATTAGACGGTGTAGTATGGCTCTTCGCTGAGAGCTGAATCAGAAGAAAGTTATGTAAATGAGCAACGGCAGGTGTAAGGAATTTGTGAATGAGATGAAAAGTGATAAGAGGAGACAAGGCATGGCACATTGCAAAATTATATGTTAATTTTAGTAGTAGCCTAATATAACATGTGACCAGATGGGATGGCAGAATGAGTTGAGCGTCCATCTCCTGTTCTGGGAGATCAGGTGATCTGAACCCACGGGTTAATGGGTTCGAACCCTGTTCGAGTCAAAGCAATGATTTAAAAATTGATACTTGTCACTTCCCAGCCAGGCGCTCAGCATTAAAAGGATAGGGCATGGATTGGTTAGCTCAGTGTCAGGATGATGTGACTGAGTGGGATATCAGGTCATGGTGCTGGTGGCCTGGTCTTCCAGTAGGGTAGCACTATAAAGTCACCATGATTCCGCACTGTTATAAGTCGCTACCCATCCTGATATGACCTTAGATGTTGCTAGGACATAAAACGACAACAAACAAAACACAACACATTAATTCTTTACTATGTCATGGTGTTAACTAGCGGTATTTTACACACTAGAATCTTTATAGGAAATAGAACCCTAACTTCTGCGTGTGGAGGCCGGAAAGCACTAATGTATGATATTACTCAAGCGATGATCCGCTTACTGTATCTGCTTACTGTATCTGCTTACTATATCTGCTTACTATATCTGTTCCAAGGAATATCAACCCAACAGAAATTAAGTGTGGTAAAGTCTAGTAGGGAGGGGTGGCTGGCTCCTCCTGCTGTGCTGTCTCCAGGTCATCTGCCTGCCACACCCCTTGCCCAGCTCTTTTATTCAGAGGGAAAACATTCAAAATACAGGTACACAGTTGCTGGGAGTCTCCTCAGTCAGAGAGTGTCACATGGCATTTCATTGGCTGAACCCCCCCCAGTCAGTGGTGGGGGGTGGGGTGGGAGGGGGCCAACCCACCCACCCCAAGTCAGATACATATTTTTCCATCAAGTTCACCAATTACACTTATATGGGAATATCAACCCTGTTTATATTTACATAACACCCGTGGTCACCAGTCCCTTAGATTGGGACAACTCCAAAATAGTAGGAGTTTCTACATGCCTTACTTTGAGAATTACATATTTTATCATCTTTAATTCAGCAAACTGCCACCACAGACACACACACACACTCCTCCCACCTCCAGCCTGACACCTGGCTTTGGCAGGTCCTGCAAACACTCACACACACAACCCCCATGCATTGTCACCTGTGTGCTAACACTCCCTCAGATACTGGCATCTGTAAATCATACCATAACAGGCACACAGAACTTAATTCTTGACTTAATTATTATACCCATTTTGTGGCATTCTTCACAGACTATTTGTCTGGGTGAAGAAACCAGTCTGCATCAACTGTATATGCTGCCCTTAGTTTCAGCATTTACCTCCTTTCATACAATATATAATACAAACAGACTTCAATTCAGTAATACATGTAAATATACCAATACAGTCATAATTTTCCAGAGTTCTTATCTCCAGTGGTTATATTTGATGTAGAACCTTAGAACAATCTGATATTAATTATCACTTCACTTAATATACATAATCTACCATGGTTTCACAACTTGGTTTGAATATTATGCATATGTATTTAGCAACATGATAGAATGAATTAGGTATTATTAGAGAGATTTTCTAGTGGTACTTATATAATTTGAATATTATTATAATGACTTTATAGAAATAACTGGATGATTTAAATATGATTAAAACAGTTTTCTTAATGCTTCACATATGAGTTTTATGAAAAGGAGATATTTTAGAATTTATTTGAACTATTATTTATTTATGAACCGCACCTAAAAAGTCGGAATATTTTACAATGGGTTTCATCATAGCACAGATACCCTGTCGTCAGCGACCCTTGTGATCGGCAAACCTCTACCGTGTGTAAACAAGTACACCGCAAATGTAGTTTTGTCTCATGTCATCATCCCTGCGGTGACAGGACACCTGCTAGGTCAGGACAACAATGGCGTGGGTGCAGATATAGCCTTACAAAACAGCTACTCATTAACCATATATTGTTGAGCTCTGTTAACTAGGTCAAACCACAAGAGCAATGTCACATTGTGTATGTAGGTTCCCGGGTAATCCCATTGACCCAATTACATGACCCCAACTAGATGGGGGGTGCGAGGAGTATATACTCGGGTGTAAGTATGTATTAAAAGAAGCCGTAATGGTGGATACAATGTTTATTGAATCAGTGTAAATATAATATATATAAATCACCAAGTATCTGGCTGGGCTGAAAACGGCATGGCCGGAGCCCCAGGGTAGCAGCAACGCGGATATCAGCTACAATCCTCTCGGAAATGGGCCTGGAGATGTATTTATACACCGCGTCAGAGGACCAATCGCGCCTAGCCCTAATTTCATCTATACAGGCCCCCTGGAGGGCCAGGTAGGTGCAGCCCCCTCGGCATAGTGAATGGCAGGAGAAATTCTCATGATCAAAACCAGCTAGGGCTGCGAAATAGTAGATTGCAAAGTCCTACAGTGAAGGGGTTTATAGCCCCCACAGGCAGAGGGAATTTGGAAGGCGGGTGATCCCGCGTTGACATTGACCTCGCTGAAATGACTCTTAACCCAGTGTACCGCGCATAGATCGCTGTTGGGGACACAGGGAACAGGTATAAGGAGCTCGCGCTCCAAGAACTGTATAGTCTTAGAGCGGCGGACGGTAATAATCATGCCCCAGGCATGGAATGAAAAGTCAGAGCGTAGTAGGACAGAATCAGAGTCTGTAATCTGACACTTCCGGAAGAGACAATTTTAGTAAGCTCCAGAGGGAGCAAGGGGGCTGCTCACTTAACCGTGTAGCCTAAGGAGCGTTTAGCCCCCCCCCAATATTGTCTTAACCTGATGGGAGGAAAAATCGATCAGTTCGCTCCCCTCTGACTTTAAAAAGAAATTCAAGGCACTGACATAATTTGTGATTGAGGAAAATTGTAGCATCCATGACAACCAAACCACATAGATTGCCACCTGAGAAGGAGGGCATGGCATAGGCGAGAGAAGAACCCCGAAAGTCTATAAAGGAAAAGTATTTCCTAATTTGCATCGACCGGGTTGAGCGCGAGTTTGCAGCATAATATTGGTCGCTCATAGCCTTTGCCACCCTCCTCAGGACCTCAAGATCTGGAACGACAGATTGCAATGTTCAGTTAAAGAGATCAGCACAACCCATAATAGATAGGCGATCAACATTCCTGATGCGAGGCTTACATGAAGGGTCCCTCCATCTACTTCAGGCATCACAGATAACATTGTCTTTGCTTTTAACATAAGCTGATTTAACGTCAAAATTATAAGTTACCGAGAGCCAAAATAGCTCTTTAATGTAGCGCATTATCAACTTATTAACACAACGGCCTCTAGGCAATGAGGCGCGAACAGTATTATTATCGGTCACAAAAATAATACATTGATTTACCCATAGGTGGCACCAGCGGCGGGCGGCGGCAAGCACCACCCACATCTCCTTTTCATTGATATGACCGAATTCACATGCAGGATCACAAACACCATAATGGTGTCCTACCTCGCCTGGCAATGTAGGGTCAGTCTTAAAGCTACCGACAAGCCAGTCACCAGCGTGGGACGCTCCAAATCCCCAGTCTGATGCATCGCTGTAGACCGAGATAGACGGGGCGTGTAGGCCCAGTAGCTTGGCATAGCTATTAAATCTTTTGACAAAAAGGAACCACCACTCCAATTCCGAGCGGAACTCCTTGCTAATGCGGAGTCTGTAGTAAGGTTGGCAGATGGCATCATAAACCCTGGTGGAGAAGGAGCGCCCCCACGGACGACCGTGGAGCAATGGGCGAGATGACCTCCCAGCCGCTCTAGCTCCTTGCGAGTGGCTTTCCTCCGGCTCAAAAAGAAAGAAAGAACATTTTTTGGCTTAAAAGTTTTATCAATCGCGAGTCTTAATTGGAGGTTCACAGTGTCCACCTCGATGCCCAGAAATCTAGCACATCTTGATGGAGGGGTGAGTTTAGCGTAGCTGAGGTAGAAACCAAGGCGGCGCAGAATCGCCATAACAATAAGCTGGTTCGAGAGGCAGTCATGGGGGTGTCGAGCTTGCCACGGCACCGGCACCGGCACCGACACCGGAAGGCGACGGCCTGGCCACACCGAGAGTGGCCACACCACCTGGCTGGACAACAAGTCTTGGAGAGGCCCTGGTGTGGCCCGCCATGCCAAGTGTCCAGAGTTGGGCAGGCTGGGCCGTCGCCACAGACGGCCGTTGCACCAACTGAGGTTGAGGCTGAGGCGGGACCAGCTCCTGACGCCAGTGGAGCGGCACAGGTTGAGGCAGAGGCGGAAGATGCGGCTGTGACTGTGGGTGAGGCGGAAGATGCAGCTGCATCATGTATCGCTGCACATACTTCTGTGACTGAGACACCCATGGTGATGCCGGTGGTGGCTGGTGAATCCACTGGTGGGGTTGAGGCTGGTATGCCTCACTTGCAGACACAGGAGCAGGTGCAGGTGCAGCCACAGGAGCCATGAGTTGTTGGCCTTGCCCCGTCAAGTGCTGCGACACGAACCGGTTTATTGGGTCACAGGTCTCAACAACCCGCTCCTCTGGCATGGTCAGGATCATGTCGCGCACATAGTTCGCGAAAGCCACACGCTTCGTCATCGCCGGTGTAGGAGGGGGCTGCATGACCTTCAGCATGTCCCCAGACTTGGCGAACCACTTCTGGATGGCAGCGAGGAGGTTTGCGTCGTCTGGGGCTGACCACTTCCCCCTCCCCTTTCCCTGCTCTCGGACCATAGCGGGAGGAGTGGCGGGAAGGTCCTCCTCCATCCCCACTTCCACATCCGTGGTGACATTCTCCTTGAGGCTGAGGTCGTGATGTGCAGCGTCGATGGCAGTGGCGACCTGCAAGACAAAATAATAAAATAACATAAGTAACATGAACGCAAATCAATCTTTCCACAAAAAGCAACACAAGTCAACAATAAAGAAAACAAAGTTAACGATAAATGACAAAATTGATTTATCAAGATTCATAATGCAAATAACATATATCGATTGTTGACTTCTTGATTTAGCAATAACAACACAACAAGTCAACGTTAAAGAAAAACAACAAACATATAACATTCAACAAATAACTTGATTTACCAAGATTATTTACGTAAATAACATATATCGTTTTGTCGACTTATCCAGAATAATAGGGTTTTACGAGAATCCTAATGCCTACACTAGTCAGAAGGATAAAAGATTACGTACTTACACTTCTGTAGGGCTCCGGCCGGTGATGGACGAGGGACCGCAGGAAACCAAACTTCCGCATGATCCACTCCTCCCTCTCAATCAGGACAGCCGCTCCGTCCCCGCTCTTTTTCTTGTGGAGCCGCGTGTTGGTATCCCGGAGTGACTTGAACCATTTCTGGAGATGGACCACTGTCGTCCCCAGAAGCTTCACCTGGTCCTCCCACATCTTCCCCTTCCTGTCAGCGCGGCGATAGTCGGTCAGCTTGACGTTCCAGATGACTGGGTTTTCCTCAAGGAACTCCAGCATCTGCCCCTCCTTGAAGACCGACAGAGAATTCTCGGTCTTCTTTGCCCTCCTTTTCTTTGCAGAGGTGCAGGTGGAGGCTGAGGCGGAGGCGTTGGAGGTGGAGGCGGCGGACACCGCCTGTGAGCTGCCCCGAGAAGCAGGAGATAGAGAGCTGGAGCGGGGGCGCCACTGGCGCATCGTCTGCGTCTCCACTTCCATCTCCAGCTCTTCCAATGGAGAGGGGTGTTGTGGAGAGTGGTGTTGTGGAGAGTAGTGTTGTGGAGAGTGGTGTTGTGGAGAGTGGTGTTCTGGAGGGTGGTGAGGTGAGTGGTTAGGTGAGGAGGCAGGTGAGGAGGCTGGTGATGATGAGCATGGCAAAGTATGCTTCTTCCTGCCTCTCTCACGGCCTAGTCCTCATCCAGTGGTGACAGCAGCCCTGGAGGCTGGTGTAGCAGCAGCAGCAGTAGTAGCAGTAGCAGTGGGGTTCCTCTTAGCAGGCATGGTGGTAGAGTGAGGGGACAGCTGCTGCTCCAGGGTATTTATACCCAGGCGGCCACCCACCCCAGACCTCGGAGAGATACCATACGTGTCACATACGCTTCGCATACGCTTCCCATACGCTTCGCATACGCTTCCCATACACTTCACATACGCTTCCCATACGCTCATACGCTTCACATACTTCGCTCATATGCTTCGCATACGCTCACCCTGCCACTCATACCTGTCAAAACAACTCAAGTTACGCTGTGATTACCTCGCGTCATGCTATGCATATGCTACGCATATGCTACGCATACGCTACGTCAGTGCACAAAGGTCACCATACGTCATCCCACAACGGTTTTCAAATTTTATCGGTACGTTTTATATACGCCGCCGCCATACGCCGTAATGTGACAGGCCCTTTAGCTTTACTAGCAATATATTTAACGTGCTTAACAAATCGTCTTAAGTCTTGTAGGTTTAGATCTTTCTTGTCAAGGACCCACCCACAGGAGGACTCAATTAACTCGAAAGGTGTCAATTTTTTCAAGTCTTTGCGGTCCTCCAGATAGCGACGAATAGACCACTTACTTCTCTGCTTTCGTTCTTTGCTGGTCGATCTCTCGCTGGATGTGGTCGAGGTCGAGCGTTGTCGATGTCATCGATCCGATGTAGAGCTGCGCCTCCTGCTCCTGCTCCGCACCCTCTTCTGCTTCACCGCCAGGTTCTCCACGTCCTCCTCCAGCTCCTTCTCGCGTCTCTCCAGCTCCACCAGTCGTTTCCTCTGCTTCAGGGTCTTGATGCGCTTGGTCACAGCCCTCTCCCTGTCGCAGAAGTCCCCGTCTTCCCGGGATACCGCCTCCGAGGAAGAGCAGCCCACCAGCTCCTCTTTCTTCGAAGGTTTCTTCTCGTCCGCCATCTCAACCATTATATAGTCCGCGCCGCCCATCTTGTCTGCATTGAGGTAGGACATGCGTCGTTAACCCGGCCTCGATGTGTGTAGCCACAGGGCCCGCAGTAATTTTCCGGCATATAAGTGCCAGTGCACCGGCGGTTTGAAGTGGTTGACAAAGGCAGTTTAGCATTAGTCAGTAGTACTAGTAGTATCTTCGTGATCAAAGCCAGCTAGTAAAAACAGTAGTAGTATGCCAATGTGGAGAATGACGAATGCCGCAATCGGCACGGCTCAGCAGTGTATATGTCGCAACAGCGCCGACTAGCGGAGCAAGTGGCAACCCCCCCCCCCCCCCCGTCAAGGAAGCAAAAGCTGCGGGGGTGGCAGCACCATGCGGTTACTTACATCAGCATATAGGACTATACACTCAGGTATATATATATATATATATATATATATATTATATCATGCATAATTTACCATTAAATACCATCACATATAATATAATAAACAGACTGGAGATGATGGCCGAATTGGTAAGAGCGCTGGCTTCCTGCGCGGAAAGTCTGGGGTTCGAATCCCAGCCAACTCAAATAAATTACACGCCAAATTGATACTTGTTGCTACCTATTCTGGTGCTCGTCATTAATAGGATAGAACAGGGACTGGTTAGCTCAGTGTTAGAATAATGTGACTGAGTGGGATATCGGGGAATGGTGCCAGTGGCCTGATCTCTCAGTGGGGCGGCACTATAAAGTCACCATGAATGTGCACTTTTACAAGGCAGTACCGGTCCTGATATGACCATATATGTGGCTAATATGTAAAAAAAAATAAAAAAAAAATAAAAAAAAATTTTAATAAAATATCAGAATTGTTGTGTCCCTGTATTAATATTATACAAATTCTTATGCACAATTTTCACAGTCACGTGACACCGATAGATCGGTACTGACATCGGAACACTAGTCTGTAGAATGTTTCCTTCTTATTCAGGTCAACACTTGCATTGTGGGTAATCACACTGCGCGCACTTAAATAAAGCTGCATAGTCCGAGAAAAACATCACATTTTCAAATGCAAAACATTTATCCAGGTTTGAACCTACATTATCCAATGTAGATGCTGGTGCGCTTATTGAGAATTTATTAAGGCATACTAAGTTAATTTCAAAAGAACCTGTTTGCTACTGGAGCATATGGAGTCAGAGTGTTGACAAACATGTCATAATCAATTTGACATGTTTACACGTCAAATATCTCCTATTTTAGTGACTTAAAAACAAAATTACTTCAAGCTAAAATAAGGTAGATTAAAGCAATCAATCTAATATACTTATATATCAGAAGGTGACAACAACTCAAAACCATCGGACTATCAAACTTTAATATAGGGTATTCACGTGATGTCATCAACCGGATGCGTGGCCATTGTGGCAATATCAACTAGTAAACAACCCATAGAGTTTGCCGTATGCACAGTGCAAAACGTCTATTTCATTCAAGATTAAGAGAAATCCAGAACCCTAACCTTATCAATGTAATATAATCTTTTTGGTAAACATGTTTTCTAAATGTGTACCAAGGGATTTGTTTCTAGGTGGTGTGGTTTTAGAGATATTTCACTTTTTCTGTATGAAGATTGCTCACGACCATTGACAATGCATTGAGTTTGGCGGTACGCGCAGTGCAAAACATTAGTTTTATTCAAAATTAATAGAAATCCAAAACCCTAACGGTATCAATTTAATCTAATCTTTTTGGTAAACATGTTTTCTATATGCATACCAAGGGATTTGTTTCTAGGTGGTGTGGTTTTAGAGATATTTCACTTTTTCTATATGAAGATTGCTTACGACCATTGACAATGAGTGAATGATTTGAGTTTGCCGGTACGCGCAGTGCAAAGCATGAGTTTTATTCAAAATGAATAGAAATCCAGAACCCTAACCTTTTCAATTTAATATAATCTTTTTGGTAAACATGTTTTCTATATGTGTACCAAGCGATTTGTTTCTAGGTGGTGTGGTTTTAGAGATATTTCACTTTTTCTGTATGAAGATTGCTCATAGCCATTGAGTTTGTACTGTGACAGTGTGTTATTATTGTGGTTACTATCGCCACAATGGCCGCACTTCCGTTTAGCATGACGTCAGTGCATACCCTATATAAAACGCTCCTGAAGACAAAGACCTCGTTTGCGGATACGAAACTACACACTGAGGGCGACTCATAAAGCTGTGGTGGCGCCATCTGACGGATACGAACTCTCCTCCAATAGGAGCAACCTACTTAAATGTAAAAACCAGCGATGCAAGGGACTCGTTGCGCGTGTCAGTCGGCAACCAATCAGCGTGCGAACCGCAACCGATTGTACTGCCACTGGTTCTACCGCCACAAGTACAGCCTCACAGAGTGGGCAGTGCAGGCTTTTCCGATGTTCGCGTTTGCCCCACATGACGATTGATGCTGTGGCATCACGTGAGGATATATCAGCGCGTTTAGGTATTCATGCGGCTAGGATCATCGCAAAACGGTGAGTAGCAGAATACCTATTCCAAAGCACCAGACGGGATGCCCGAATGAGTTTTGTTTGTTTGTTGTTTTACGTCCTAGCAACATCTAAGGTCATATCAGGACGGGTCCCGAATGAGTTGAGCATCCGTCTCGTGTTTTTGGTGATCGGGAGATCCGAACCGCTGGGTCTGTGGGTTCGAACCCAGTCGAGTCAATGACTTAAAAGTTTATACTTGTCGCTTCCTAGCCAGGCGCTCGGCATTATTAGGATAGGGCACAGACTGGTTGGCTCATTGTCAGGATAATGTGACTGAGTGTGATATCAGGTGATGGTACTGGCGGTCTGGTCTCCCAGTGGGGTAGCACTATAAAGTTGCCATGAGTGCGCGCTGTCACAAGTCGGTACCCATCCTGATATGATCTTAGACGTTGCCAGGACATAAAACAACGGACAAATAAAACACCTACTCCAATGCTGCCACATTGGATAAGGGTAACCGGTATCATGTGGCAGGTTTGGAGTAGGCCTACGTGGCAGGTTTGGAGTAGGCCTACCCATTCCTGTATGCTGAGTTGACCTCACTCAGCCCATCCACGATGGCACCCACGCATTGTGGTTGGTGCATGACGTCACTATACAGCGTCCGTAATAACGGTAGCGGGCACGTGATGTATCTGCCCGTTTAGGTATTCCTACAGATACGATCGCAAAACGGTGAGTAGCAGACCTGCCACATGTATTGGATGGCAATCTATATTTTTCACTGAAAATCCTGTATGAATCGGTATTACATAATAATTCATATACATATGTCCCATGTACTCTATTAAATAATATGAATACAATTTACAGTAAAACTTCTCTAAATCGACCGACCATCGGACCGACTTTAAATGGTCCATTTAGGGAGGTGGTCTGCTTAGGGAGTTTTTTTCATTTCATTGCAATGGTATTGACCAAATAAAACGATCTATATAGGGGAGTGGTCGATCTGTGGAGGTCGTCGGTTAGAGAGGTTTTACTGTACATCATTTTATTACTAAAACATTATACACAACAAACTGCATTACATTCACATACAACATTCACCACTGTGGTTATGGGGACACATTTTGATTTCCATCAATTTAAAGCTGCATAGTCCAATGGAGCATCACATTTTCAAAATAATGATATAGATTTAACTCTACATATCTAACTAAGATATTGATGCACACATTAAGCATTCATTGCCACATAGACGGGAAAACTGAGCCAATTTGATATAACCTGTTACTGTTGAAGCCTATGGTGTCAGAGTTTTGGTGTGCTTGCCAAAACTAAGTTTACATGATTGAATTTCAAATATCTCAAAACTTATCCATTTAAAATAAAAGTTATTTCAACCTGAAATAAGGTAGATTATAACGATCAATTTAATATATTTATCTCAGAAAAATTATCAAACCGCAAAACCATCGGACTATGCAACTTTAACTAAAGATCCATATATCAAAATGGACTACAGCCGTAGTCCCTATCACTAAACAGCTAAAAACAACACCGAAATCGGATACGGATACGGGTAACCCGTAGGCCTATCATGTGGCAAGTCTGGAGTAGGCCTACCCATTCCTGTATGCACCTCCAAATTGTGCGTCCGTAATCTGGTAATGACAGTAGCTGGCGTTTCGCTTGTAATCGTGCTCATCTTGGAACATGAATGGATGGAACGCCCGAGTGACTAGAGCGCGTCGTTGCCTTGCAACATGTCACGTAATCAGCCCCCCTAAGGTTGTTGAAGCGATCCCCGTTTGAGAAAGACTGACAAAGTCAAAATTCACATTCTAGTGTCATGGGGGTGTTGAAAATGGGAAATATTGCGCCTAGAGCGGGACTCGAACCCACATATCTTTGCATTCCATGCCAGTGTGCTAACCATTACACCACCTAGGCTCCCTGATATCAACACATTACCCACGCCTACCTGTCTATGTGGTTACTTGCCTGAGAGGTCAGTGCAGACCACTACACTCGTCCCCCTGGAATTGTAAGTCTTTTAATGCTTACAATTACATACATACAGGGAATGCACTAACACATACATACACAGGGTAGGTTCAACAACCATACAGCGCAAAGCTTGTACAGGATCCTGGTCATGGAACCAGTGTCATGGGGGTGTTGAAAATGGGAAATATTGCGCCTAGAGCGGGACTCGAACCCACATCTCTTTGCATTCCGGGCCAGTGTGCTAACCATTACACCACCTAGGCTCCCTGATATCAACACATTACCCACGCCTACCTGTCTATGTAGTTACTTGCCTGAGAGGTCAGTGCAGACCACTACACTCGTATACATATCAAGGATGAAAGATCTGCGTGATTTCGCGGATTTCCGGGATTTTCCCTTCTTGAAATACTGCAGCACTATCAATGTATACTAAATACAATAATACGTGCTTCAAATGTTGCAGCACTATCAGCCTATCTCCAATATGTATGAGACCTGACTTCCGGAAATTGTCCATGATTCCCTGACAATGGTAAGAAGACTATCGTAGAATTTCAGAATTTCCGCTTTTTTTTGCCGGATACCACTTTCATCCTTGGTGCAGACTCCGCAGCACTATCACTGTGTATACTACTAATAAATGCTCCAAGCGCCACAGCACTATCAGAGTACACTACTAATACATGCTTCAAACGGCGTAGCACTATCAGCGTATACCAATATATATGAAACCCGACTTCAGGGAATTTTCCGCGATTCCCTGACAATGCTAAACCTATGGGAGATTATCAGCATTTCCGCTTTTTTCCCCGGAGATCACTTTCATCCCTGCATATAACACCTCTACAGTAGGCCCTACTACCTCAGTTAGAATCCTGTATACGTTTAACGTGTGTGTATATATACATATATATATATGTAGATATATATGCTCAAATTTTGTAAACGAAAGCACTTATCTTTAATTGCTTCTAAGTTCTACCTATTTAACTTAGATACTGGTGCAATTATTAAACATTTGTCGCCACATAGAAGGGAATACTGAGTCAATTTAATAGAAGCTGTTACTGCAGATGCCTATAATGTAAGACTCTTAGCAAGCTTGCCAAACTTAATTTTCAATGTTTGCACTTCAAATATCTTTAAAGTTATCCACTTAAAATAAAAGTTACTTGAACCTAAAGTAAGGTAGATTATAACGATCAACCTACTAATACTATAATTATCTCAGAAAATTACAGACCCTAGAAACCATCGGACTGTGCAACTTTAAGCATATATATATGAAGAGTTCAGGTGCAAAGAGGGATAAATGACATTCGGGGAACCATGACTACCAGGTTTGAGTTGAAGCTGCCATCATTTGGATAATCAAATCAATCCCCACCTCCCCGAAAGTAAGACATCCCCTTTATAATGCATTAATCAATATGAAATCGATGGACGTTACCTGTAAAACACAACAATAAATTATATTTGAAAGAGAACAACTAAAATGGATATTGGTTTTTGCACCTAAGCTCTTCCTATATATATATATATATATATATATATATTTATATATATATATATATAAATGCCATGACTGATCAGTAAGTCGATCTTTGGTTACATAACTCTTAAAATACTTACTTCGCTTGTAATTATGTATGTATGCATATATATTATATATTATATATATATATATATATATATATATATATATGTGTGTACAGTAAAACCTCTCTAACCGACCATCTCCACAGATCAACTACTCCCTATATCGATCGCTTTATTTGGGTCCCAACAATACCATTGTAACCATATTCTAACTCCCTAAACCGACGACCTCCCTAAATGGACCACTTAAAGTCGGTCCCAAGGTTGGTCGATTTAAAGAGGGTTTACAGGATATATATATATTTGGAAGAATTATATATCATTGAAATTATGTTTTTATATGTTTAATGTATATATATATATATATATATATATATATGTAGAATAAAATTTATTATATATATATAAAGGAGGCGGAGTTTCCCCCCTTCTCTTCTTTAATTAATTATTTATTATTTGTTTATTATTTATTCTTCACTGTATATTCACCCCGGGCCACTCTTTTGCCCCGGGACTGCCATCTCATTGCTGCTTGGCTCAGTCCAGCCTTGACTGCACTCCGAGCACCACTTATTCTTACATGTGTGTAAGTGCACTGCCTGAACATGTTTAATTAAAACATTGAATCGCCTTGTGTACATACACCACATAAAATACATGAGGGAAGTGGGGAAATATTAATTACATCAGAGATAGTCCCAGGGTGTCCAATGGCTAGGAATGGCAGGAGGGTTGGCTCATGTACCGCTCTAGGCAAAGTGGCCAATGTGTCTGTAGTCCATCCACATGAACTGGGGCCGTATGCAGGAGTCAGTGTTAGCGGGTTTTGGTGTTAGAGTCTGTTACCGTTTAGCTATCTCCGAACCGGAGAATTCGGTCAAACGGTATGCAGGAGCGCGTAACACTAACATTATAGCTAAACGTGAATTTATTAATAGATTTGGGAAATCCCTCTGCGTCTTTAGCGATATATTAGGCTTAAATATATTAAATGCGATCATATTTAACCGAATTAAATACGCAATAAGTGACATTTGAGGAAATTAACCCTAAATTCAAAGCAATATTAACGCTGCCTCCGTAACGGCGGCGATATTAATGTTTATATTTTCGAATCGACGAACGTACAGTAAACAAACCGCCGCCGCCGCTAGTAGGGAAAGCGACGTCGATGCGGCGACGGCGGCGATTTGTTTACTTTACGTTCGTCGATTCGAAAATATAAGTATAATATCTCCGCCGTTACGGCGGCGCAGCGTTAATATTGCTTCGAATTTAGGGTTAAATTGATAAAATTTCACTTATTGCGTATGTAATTCTGTTAAATATGACAGCATTGAATAGATTTGGGCCTAATAAACTCGGTAAACCTGATATTTTTTAGGGTTAAGGTAACACCGGTTAAGCCTTTGGTGTTAGGCCTAACACTGACTCGTGCATACCATTTTTTCGCCGCTAACCCGGAATTCCCGACAAACACCGTTTTGCCTCGCTAACACTGACTCCTGCATACGGCCCCTGGTGTTTAGCATTTGAACAAGTGGGGGAGCAGGACGTAGCTCAGACGGTAGGGTGTCCACCTGTGAAGGTGTCGGTAATCCTTTCGATCCTGCTCAGTGGGACATTTGCAGTTTGGGCTATTTCCGGTTCCAACCAGTGGTCCACAACTGGTTCACCGAAGGTTGTGCTATGTGTTGTCCTGTCTGTGGAAAAGTGCATTTAAAAGAACCCTGGCTGCTTATCGGAAGGAGTAGCCCATGTGGCATCAGCAGGTTTCCTCCAAAGAAATGTGAGAATGACCATATGTTTGCTGTCCAATAGCTGATGATATCAAACTCAATGTGCTCTAGACGTGTCGTTAAATAAAACAAGCTTTACTTTACTCTTTGTGAACGAGTGGGCAAGGACTGCTTGGCTCGGTGGATGGAAAATGTCACTGAGTGTAAGTAATATCGGCTCTTGTTTTAAAGAACAAAGTACATTTTCATGATGCTCTAGCGCTTGACACAAACATCTAATTGACTGAATGAGGCCAGTCCCATCTCTCATCTTGGTGAAGTTGGTGGCCAAAATGTAGTTTTGGTCTACAAGGGGTTCGAACCCTGATCGAGTCAAATCAATGACTTAAAAAGTGATACGTGTCACTTCCTAAACAGGGGCTCGGCATTATTAGGATAGAGCGAGGACTGGTTGGCTCAGTGTCAGGATAATGTGACTGAGTGGGATATCATGTCATGGTGCTGGCAGCCTGATTTCCAAATGAGGCAGCACTATAAAGTCGCCATGAGTGTGCACTGTCACAAATCGGTACCCATCCTAATATGACCTTAGGTGTTGCCACGACGTAAAACTCCCAAATCCAACCAACCATGTATGTATGTGTATGTATATTGTATCAAACGTGTCATCCTAATTGTCGCCTTTTACTATCTACAATGGGGTACATAGGAACTATTCTACCCAGTTCCCCGAGACCAGACGGGATGGCTGAATGAGTTAGAGCGTCCGTCTCCCGTGCTGGTAGATCGAGTCCCGGTCGAGTCAAACCAATGACTTTAAAATTGATACTTGTCGCTTCCTAGCCAGGCGCTCGGCATTATTAGGATAGGGCAAGGACTGGTGTGCTCAGTGTCAGGATAATGTGACTGAGTGGGATACCAGGTCATGGTGCCGGCGGCCTGGTTTCCGAGTGGGACAGCACTATAAAGTCGCCATGAGTGCGCACTGTCACAAGTCGGTACCCATCCTGATATGACCTTAGATGTTGCTGGGATGTAAAACAACAACAAACAAACAAACAAACAAACCCAGTTCCCCCACCCACGTTAGTGCCGAATACTTGCACTTCACAAGGATTAATTCATACATCTACATTAAAACCTCTCTAAATCGACCGACCAGGGGACCGACTATAAGTGCTCCATTTAGGGAGGTGGTCGGCTTAGAGAGAATAAAGCGATATATATATATATATAGGGGACTGGTCAATCTGTGGAGGGGTCGGTATAGAGAGGTTTTACTGTATATATACACATCTATATGCATCTATTTATATACATGTGCGTGTTTGCTGTCAATGGCTGGATAAAGATTGTGGGTGCTGAGTTAAGAATAGCCGTGGGTAAGAACAGTCTTGTAAGGGTACACAAATGAGCCAGGGGTAGCGCACACAGTAGTCGCACACACAGTGGTAGCACGCACGTTAACTGGTTGGTAGCAGAGAACAACACAAGAGGTTGCAGAAGAGTTTGGGTCTTAATTGTCAACTGACTTTTTCATTCTGCTTCCCGCAAGTCCAGCCTTTAAAGCAGCATAGTCCGATGGTTTTTAGTTGCTGTTATTTTCTGAGATAAATATATTAGATTGATCATTCTGTATAATCTACCTCACATTAGTTTGGAGTAACTTTTATTTTAAATGGCTAAATTTTGAGATATTTGAAGGGAAAACATGTCAAATTAATTGGGCAAGCATGAAGGAATTCTGACACCATAGGCTTCTGCAGTAACAGGTTCTATTAAATTGCCTCAGTATTCCCTTCTATGCGGCGAGAAATGTTTAATAAGTGCACCACTATCAAAAGCCATGTTTACACGGGCAATTGTAAAGCGAATTAGACAAAGCGATTTATATGAAGAGAAGTAGTGGCGCATTTACACACGGAGCGGTTTAAGGCGAAAATCGAGATCTGCGCATGAGCAAGTCCAGACTAACTAGTGCCAGTTTTGGTTAGCCGACGTCGCCACGAGAGAGTTTGGGTTCGACCTAGATATGTATGGACTGAATCGTATTGGTTTGGAACGGTCAAAACTTCTGCTGGGTAGTGAAAACCTTAAAATAAACCATGAAAAAAATATATGTGCACCTCTAGCAGGTCCATAGACCAAATGATATAATATGTGCTTTTGATCGACCGGAAAGTCAACAAACTAAGGTCTCGACTGCGCATGCGTGTGAGGTGCTTAAGCTAGTTCGCTTTATATAAACTACCTCACGAGGCAGTTTACATAAAGTGCATCATATGAATCGAATCAGCCCTAATCCGCATCGGTGGCGCGTTTACATGGCGAATGTGAGGCGAACTAGGCAAGGCGCATTATTTGAGCCGTTTTAACTCGCCCGTGTAATCACGGCTTTAGTATCTAAGTTAGATATGTAGAATCAAATCTAGATAATTGTTTTGGTTTTGAAAATTAGAAGTTTTCATATTGTTTTTTTACATTCTCTCCCATTTCACCAAATCTGTGCCGATATAAGTAGCCATTTGATATTGGAACCAGGCATTCTACTTCCTGTCCCATACTAAAGCTATTTTTACCCGTATTTAGACTACATTGTCGTTCACCCGTGTACTACTACAAGTACAGGGTGAATCATTTAGCTAGTTCCCATCTAGAAAAACAGATGCACCCCTACCCAGAGTAGGGGGCGAAGAACAACTAATTAGAAAAAGTGGCAACGGTTTGAATAAATGAAATGAGCACATGCATTCTTATTTTAAGAAAAATAAAATTCTATGCTTACCCACTACTTTTGGAGGAATACTCTATTAAATAATGTAGATTAATGGACTTTAAAACTCGAATCGAGAGCATTCGTTGTTTTCCATTCTCTCGCATTTCACGAGGTCTACTTCGACATAGATAAACACTGGATGATGGAACCAGGAGTTAATCTTCTCTAATTGGTTGATTGATACCAAATCCGTTTTCGCTCATTCTTAGACATGATTGTCATTCACCCGTGTTCACGGTTGGTGTTCTCACACTATTAATAGACTGAGCCGGGGTATTTTCAGCCTATATTGCCCGGTCCACTCATAATGCGGTGGGTGTGACGTTGAAAGGCCCCAGCGCATTGTGGTCAGTGTCAGAAAATAGAATCGCCCCCTAACAATTGTCTCCAGCCAGCGAATTTATTTCGAAATAAAACATCTCCACCCCTTGAAATAGAATCGCACTGACCCACGAAACTCATATCCATATATGTATATATATATTATATATATATATTTAGGTATTCATACGTATACATATGTATATATATATATATATGAGACTGTCTCGAAAGGTGCTAAGCAATATGAGACAAAACTTTGTCCATTGTAACGATCAACATACTATCTACTTATGCATTTGCTCAGGATAAACTGATTTGTTTTTACATGGTGTTTCATAATCCCAATAGAATACATATTGATTTGAAGCAAATGTCCTTCCGTTTCTGTGTTGTTTTGTGTCAATCGTTACAACGGATACAAGAAAGAAGAGTTATCACCTTTTGAGACAGGCTCATATACGTGCATACATATATGCAAATATACCGGCTGTTGGGATAAAATAGAGGGAGGTAGAGGAGTGCGGTGGAGGTGGGAGGGGAGGAGCGTGGTGGTTTATACTGTTATTGGGAAGGGAGTGAGGGTGGGGAGGGTGGGGACGGGATGAGACTGCGAGTGTGATGGGATTAAAGGCTGCATTCCATATACGCGTAATGCGTAATGTGAATGCGAATGCGAATGCGACAAAAAATCGAAACGTCTTGAAACCTATGAGCTACATTCCATACACACGTAATGGGGAATGCGAATGCGAATGCGTCAGAAATCCATTATCCCGATCGCTCCATGTAGCGATCGGTGCGTAATGCGTCATGCATAAAGGTGGTGCGAATAGAAAAGCATCAGTCGCATTTGTCCATTGATATAAGGCTGGAGGAGGCGACTGATAATTACGGACAGCCGGTCTTCATGAGAAATATGAAGAATGGGACAGTGCAAACATGTAGGTTTATGTGGCGGACCTGTTATCTACCATGTTTCTACTTTTTATATACTTCACTGCATAACGCATAACTCATAATGCAATACGCATTACGCGTATATGGAATGCTGGCATTCGCATAATGCATAACGCGTAACGCATTACGCATTACGCGTATATGGAATGCAGCCTTAAAGGTGGCATTCCTTACACGCGCAATGCGTAAAGCTAAGATTCCTTACACGTGGTATGCGGCATGCGGTATGCGAATGCGAATGCGGCAAAAAATCGAAACGCCTTGAACTCAATGGGCTACAACCCTTACACGCGGTATGTGAATGCGAATGCGAATGCGACAACTCGATCGGTCCCTGTAGCGATTGGTGCGGCATGCGGCATGCGGCACGGAGGTGCGAATAGAAAACCATCAGTCGTGTTTGTCCATTAGTTTTAGCCCAGGGGAGGCGACTGAGCATTACGGAACGGTCACATACAGGGGTGCGGAGGGGACACCAGGCATAGAGGGGTGCCGTGTACATAGTGATTAGTGTGTGAGGAGGGGAAACTTATGGTGGTGGTGGTGGTGATAGTGGTAGTGGTGGTGGTGGTGGTGGTGCTGGTGGTGGTGGTGGTGCCATGTACATAGTGATTAGTCTCACATGGGGGTTCCTACCTTTATAATTGCCAAAGCATAGATAACTATTCCTATTTCTGTGGGTAAGGTAGGAACCCCCGTGTGACACGTCGCCGCATACCGCATGCCGCATACCGCATAGAAGGAATCATGCCATTCGCATACCGCATACCCCATGCCGCATACCGCATCCCGCATACCGCGTATAAGGAATCCTAGCTTTATGCATAATGCGTAATGCGTTATGGGTTATGCGAATGCCATCATTCCTTAAGCTAGGATTCCTTACACACGGTATGCGGCATGCGGCATGCGCATGCGGCATGCAGTATGCGAATGGGAAGATTCCTTACACACGGCATGCGGCGTGCGGCATGCGGTAAGCAGCATATAAAAGTGTGCACCCATGTGTACATTCATTGGTATTCTGTTGCTTTCTGTTCCGGCTGTCCGTGTGTGTCTGTGTGTCTGTGTCTCTGACAAAGAGACACACACAGACACATATACACACACAGACACACACAGACACAGATACACACACAGATACACACACAGAGACACACACAGAGACACAACACAGAGACACACAGAGACACACACAGACATACACACAGACACACACACAGACACACCACCACACACACAGACACACACAGACACGGAGACACACACACACAGAAACACACACAGAGACAAAGAGATACACACACAGACACACACACAGCAACAGAGACACAAAGACACAGACACACAACACAGAGACACACACACACACAGACACACACAGAGACACACACAGACACACATACACACAGATACACACACATAGACACACACAGAGACACAACACAGAGACACACACACAGACACACACACAGACACAGAGACACACACACAGAGACACAGATACACACACAGAGACACACACACACAGAATGGGACGGTCCAAACATGGCTCAGTTTAGCTTGCTTAGAGGGATGTTAGGACCGTCCCAAATATGAATACTGCTTCCTAACAGGTCCGCCGCATAAACCTACATGTTTGCACCGGCTGTCCGTAATTATCAGTCCCCTCCTCCAGCCTTATATCAATGGACAAATGCGACTGATGCTTTTCTATTCACACCACCCTGTCCCGGCTGTCCGTAATTATCAGTCGCCTCCTCCAGCCTTATATCAATGGACAAATGCGACTGATGCTTTTCTATTCACACCACCCTGTCCCGGCTGTCCGTAATTATCAGTCGCCTCCTCCAGCCTTATATCAATGGACAAATGCGACTGATGCTAATCTATTCGCACCCCCGTGTCGCATGCCGCATGCCGGACCGATCGCTACAGGGACCGATCGAGTTGTCGCATTCGCATTCGCATTCGCATTCGCATTCGCATACCGTATGTAAGGGTTGCAGCCCATTGACTTCAAGGCGTTTCGATTTTTTGCCGCATTCGCATTCGCATTCGCAGATCGCATACCGCGTGTAAGGAATCTCAGCTTAACACGCGTTATGCGTTATGCGTTATGCGTTATGCAGTGAGGTATATAAAAAGTACATGTGGCTATCTATCATTCAATAAAAATAAAAATAAACAAGTATACTCCTTACTGCACTGTATATGACCAAATATTGCATTTATATCTATGTACCTTTTCGTACGTCACATGGGCGTTCCTACCTTTATTATAACCAAATTATAGATAAGTATTCATATTTCTGTGCATATGGTAGCATTTTTAGCTTTCCCGTAACCGTCTGTCTCCCGATTGGGACGGTCCTAACATCCTAATTATCAGTCGCCTCCTCCAGCCTTATATCAATGGACAAATGCGACTGATGCTTTTCTATTCGCACCACCTTGTCCCGGCTGTCCGTAATTATCAGTCGCCTCCTCCAGCCTTATATCAATGGACAAATGCGACTGATGATTTTCTATTCGCACCACCTTGTCCCGGTTGACGCATTACCCATTACGCACCGATCGCTACATGGACCGATCGGGAAAATGGATTTGCATTCGCATTCGCATTCGCATTCGCATTACGCGTGTAAGGAATGTAGCTCATAGGTTTCAAGGCGTTTCGATTTTTTGTCGCATTCGCATTCGCATTCGCATTACGCATTACGCGTGTAAGGAATGCGACCTGAAGGGTTGGAACTGAGGATGTGAGGGGGGGAGGTAAGGGGAGGGGATGAGGTGGATGGGAAGGGAAGGGAGGGGATGGGGGAGTTTTATTTCGAAATAAAATCGTCCCTGGAGATTTCATTTCGAAAGAGAATTGCCAGGGAGAACATTTGAGGGCGATTCTATTTCGTGACACCGGCTTTTGGAGAGCCGATGTCGGGGGATTAGAGCTGAGCTATCAATAGTATCAGTGGGTTTCAACTGCCATGTACCAGTAGCGTACCTTTTGCTCTCAGCATATCTTGTGCACTTAGCATACCGTGTACACTGAGCGTACCTTTACACTTTGCACACATTGTACTCTTAGCACACCTTGTACACTTAGCATACCCTGTGCACTTAACTTAACTTGTACACTTAGCATACCCTGTACACTTAGCATACCTTGTACACTTAGCATACCTTGTCCACTTATCATACCTTGTACACTTAGCATACCTTGTACACTTATCATACCTTGTGCACTTAGCATACCTTGTACACTTAGCATGCCTAGTACACTCAGCATACCTTGTTCTCTTAGCATACCTTGTACACTCAGCATACCTTGTACACTTAGCATGCCTAGTACACTTATCATACCTTTTGCCCTTAGCGTACCTTGTACACTTATCGTACCTTGTGCACTTAGCATACCTTGTACACTTAGCATGCCTAGTACACTTATCATACCTTTTGCCCTTAGCGTACCTTGTACACTTATCGTACCTTGTGCACTTAGCATACCTTGTACACTTAGTGACCAGACGGGGTGGCCAAATGAGTAGAGCATATCTGTCTCCTGTTTTGGGAGATCGGGAGATCCGAACCTATGAGGTTGTGGGTTCGAATCCTGGTCAAGTCAAACCAATGGCTTAAAAATTGATACTTGTAGCTTCCTAGCCTGGTGCTCGGCATTATTAGGATAAGGACATGACTCGTTGGCTCAGCGTCAGGATAATGTGACTGAGTGGGATATCAGGACATGGTGCCAGCTGCCTGGGTTCCCAGTGGGGCAGCACTATAAAGTCACCATTAGTGCGCACTGTCACAAGTTGGTACCCGTCCTGATATAACCTTAGATGTTGCTAGTGCCCATCTAGCACTAGATGGGCACTAGCAACATGAGGTTAAATTGCCATATACACCTACTGACCTAGCATACCTTATCTTCCTCCAGTCCCATGGGTGTCCGTTATAGACAGAGGAGACTGTATATATACATGTATATATGTAATTATATATATACGTACCTGTCTTCAGAAATCCCTATGATCGGGGAACCCTTGCAGGTGCAGCGAATTCTTCAAAGTACGACCTTTCCTTCGTATCATCTGTCTGTCCCTCTAATGACAGGCCACACGCTATGTGAAGTGTTGTTCTCTGTGGTGGAGTGGTTAGAGTGACTGACTTTTTTCTAGGTCGGACTCCTAATCTGAAGGTCGGTGGTTCGATTCCCCATTCCCCCATCTCTGCCAATTTGGATTTCCACGGCTGTGTTTAACATACAGCGTCATCAAAGGCCAGTTGCTCTTATACCATGTCTATGTGGTGTGTGAGGTTAAAAATCCCTTGGGTCGGTAAAAGTGTAGGCTCGGGCTTTCTATCGACAAACTGTCTAATGGTGAAAACAAGCCTATTCAGGCTTATCCATGATAGGCACTATAAATCTTCAACAACAACAAAAAAGGAAAAAAAAGAGAACTTTGGTCTGGGTCTAGGATTGTCCTTCTTCTTGGATGTTCATCGGTGGCGATGTGACAGGAACTCATCATTTATTGTGAACTCGTCCATATATATAGATATATATATATAAATAGTTTGTTCGCAAATGAGAAGGAAAGACTAGGACTTGGTTTGGGTTGAGTTTGTTCTCTGGCAGGAGAATATATGCCGCACTGAAAAAAAAGTTTGAAAGTGAGCAGAGTGATAGTTGGCTCATGGTGTATAGGAGGCGGGGGAGGAGAGAATGCCGCTCCGCAGTAAATAACATGGAAGTTAAGGTGGTTAGAGAGAAACATTAAGGGGCTGCCATTATTCATATGCACATAACAAATTATATAGTACATGTATAATTAGGTCATGTCTGCAATTTAGCATAGTAATAGACTTCCGTTTTCTTATTAGATTCGTTTAAGTAATCGAAGAACACTTAAAATTGTATAGTCCGATGGTTTTGAGTTTCTGTCATATTCTGAGATAAATATATTAGGCTGATCATTATAATCTACGTTACCTTACTTTGAAGTACCTTTTATTTTAAATGGCTCACTTTTGAGATATTTCAAGTGCAAGCATGAAGAATTAATTTCGGAAATCACGCCAAAACTCTGCCACCATAGGCCTCTCCAGTAGAAGATTCTATTAAATTGAGTCAGTATCTCATTCTATGTGACAACAAATATTTAATACATGCACCAGTATCTAAGTTAGATATGTAGAAACAAATCTAGATAATTGCTTTGGTTTTGACAACTTGACATTTTCATCAGACTATGCAACTTTAATAATATCTGTACTATGCATATTGAATATATATTATATTATATATATATAATGTATGTAAAATATTTTTATAATAATTGATGTATGGGTAAATGTAGTCTCAAGAAATACAATACAATCCACTCCCCACACATGATCTGGCCATCTGTTTTTTTTTTAAACTCTCTGTGTTACTTCTGCATGAATATATATAAATACATATATATATATATATATATATATATATATACATATACTGATGTTGCTAACTAACTTACTCCCTCTGCTACGTGAGCCGCATCTTTATGTCTGTTAATGGCAGTGTGGTGCACCGTAGTTAGGATTGGGGCCGGTGGCGGCGCCACCGGTTCTCGGATGCAAGGAACGGAGCAAATACATGGAGAATATACAGTGGTAATAAATGGATAATGTAGTGGTCTGCACTGACCTCTCAGGCAAGGAACTGCATAGACAGGTAGGCGTGGGTAGTATGGTGATATCAGGGAGCCTAGGTGGTGTAATGGTTAGCACACTGGCCCGGAATGCAAAGAGATGTGGGTTCCAGTACCGCTCCAGGTGCAATATTTCCCATTTTCATCACCCCCATGACAATAATAATAATAATAAATTCCCTTCTGCGCCTTTATGGAGCAGTCACACTACGACGTGTTGGCCCGGCGTTGGACAACGCGTGGCAACGTGTTGGATTTTTGGGCGAAACGTCGGAACGCGTTACTGGCGTGTTAGAAACACGTTACGGGCGCGTTGGTACACGTCGGTACATGTAGATTTTGATACAAAACGTCGGCGCGCGTCGGCCAGCGCCGAAAGTTTTGTGCTTGCACAAAACTTTCGGCGCTGGCCGACGCGCACCGACGGGTTGGCTAGCGCGTTACGGGCACGTTTGCAGGACGTCGATACGCGTTACCAGCGCATAGCCGGCCCGCTCGTAGCGCGTCCAGAAATGTTGAGGAACGTCGTGGAATTTTCCCACACTTCCGACGGGCCCGGCAACGCGTCGTTAACGTTCTATCAACGGGTTTGGGGCGCGTTATTGGCATTGCTCCAGCGCGTCTCGACGGGTTGAACGTGATGATGGCGCGTGTGGATGTGTTGCTGACGCGTCTGAACCTGTGACTGGCGCATGTTAACGTGTTGCTGGCGCGTTGGTGGCGTGTTGGTGGCGCGTTGGCGGCGGTGCGCCAGCATGCTGCTGACGCGTCATCCAGCAGTGGAGCCTTATTTATATCAAAGCACCCGATCTAGAAACCCGATGGTGAAGCGCCTTCCCCACGCCTGCAACGCGCCAGCAACGTGCCAGCAATGCGCCGGCAACACGCTGCGATGTTTCGACTTTTCGCAAAACCCGCCGAAAAGTTTGACGTTTCTCGACGCGTTGAATATATTTAAGCGCATTGGCGGCACGCCGCAATACACGTCGTAGTGTGACTGCTCCATTACACTCGCATAATGCTTATACATCACATACATATAATAAACTTGAATCACTCGCCCCGGTACAATAACAGAACAAAAAAAACATTGGTTGCAGTCAAATCAAGAAGTAGACCATAAATCTGTCTTAATGTATACCAGAGTTTCAATCAATCAATCAATCAATCAATCTATCAATAGGATACAGCTATAATATGCCTTGGACCTGTTAGCCGCTCATAATTAATAGAAATCGAGACAGTTCTTCAGATGAGGTGGATTGTAGCAACTGTCACTGGATATGTAATGCTTGACCAGTATGCATCCAGTCGGGACTTGAAACAGTTCACCGATTATGTTGCTACGACACTCTCTGGCAAGTCATTCCACAGGTCAACCACCCTAAAGCCGAAAAAGTTGTGTCGCAGGTCCAGTCTGGAGTACCGCTTCCTCAGCTTCAGGGTGATACATAAAGCATGCGAAGCCCTAGCGACCACTACTGAATGAACTATCACACTTTTTATTTATTTACTTAAGAAATCTTTTTTATTAAAAGATTACCGGCGCGGTGGCCGAATCGGTCATGCGCGGGCCTCACGTGCAGGAGATTGGGAGCTCGTGAATTCGATTCCCGGTGTAACAGGCCAGAATATACCCCCAGCCCAGAATACCCGGGGTTAAAGTGGGCTAAGGCTGTTTTATACCCCTGGGGCCATATGCAGGAGTCGGTGATAGTGGCTTTTGGTGTTACAGCCTATTACCGGGTAGCTATCACCGACGTCGGGAACTGTATGCAGGAGCGCATAACACTTTCATTATAGCTAAACGTGAATTTATTTATAGATTTGGGAAATCCCTCTGCGTCTGTGCCCATATATTAGGCTTAAATATATTAAATGCTATCATATTTAACAGAATTAGATATGCAATAAGTGAAATTTGATGAAATTAACCCTAAATTCGAAGCAATATTAACGCTGCCGCCGTAACGGCGGCGATATTAATATTTATATTTTCGAATCGACGAACGTAAAGTAAACAAATCGCCGCCGCCGCCGCATCGACATAGCTTTCCATAGCAGGTATAGCGAGTACATTAGGCTCAAATCTATTCAATGCTGTCATATTTAACAGAATTAGATACGCAATAAGTGAAATTTGATGAAATTAACCCTAAATTCGAAGCAATATTAATGCTGCCCTCGCAACGGCGGCGATAATACTATTTTCGAACCGACGAATGCAAGCAACCGCCGCCGCCGCCAGTATAGAAAGCGACGTCGATGCGGCGGCGGTTGCTTGCATTCGTCGGTTCGAAAATATTAATATCGCCGCCGTTGCGAGGGCAGCATTAATATTGCTTCGAATTTAGGGTTAATTTCATCAAATTTCACATATTGCGTATTTAATTCTGTCAAATATGATAGCATTGAATAGATTTGGGCTTAACCGACTGCTGTAAACCTGCTATTTTCCAGGGGTAGGGTAACACCGGTTAAGCTTTTGGTGTTAGGCCTATCACCGCCTCGTGCATACCATTTTTCGCCGCTAACCGGGAAATTCCCGCCTACCACCGTTTTGGCTCGCTAACACCGAATACCACCGACTCCTGCATACGGCCCCTGGTATATTCTGGGCTAGTCCAATTTATACCCTGGGGTATACTTTAGGCTAGACTATTTCATACACCCCCAGGCCAGATTATACCCCCACAATCAGACACAACATAGCCAAGGATACACTATTAGAGTTGCATATTCTGATGGTTTGAGTTTCAGTCATTTTCTTAATGTTACATAGTCCGATGGTTTTGAATTCGCAGCACTCGGAAGAAGAACAGAACAGGGTTTATAAGGAGAATTTATTTAATCATTATAATTCAAAACCAGACACAGATAATTCATTTTTATGGGCTAATAAATTTATTACTCAGGCATAATAAATTTTCACAGCAGCCTTGTTGCCTACACCTTTGGGAACATGTTATATTAGCTATTTCCAATAATACAATTGGACTATTTAGCTACAATTATTCTATCATCAGCAGGTAGTACAACCTGTGTCTTTATCACTTCTTTAGGGTCTTTACTTATATGCAGGTCATCTATTAGATAGAAATTAATCGGGTCATTACTGATATGCAGGTCATCTATTAGATAGCAATTAATAATTCATTATTTCATAACTTGTATGCAGGTCGCGCCTATGACTGTACTATCATATGACATATGATGCATTATGCTACAGATTATCAGATACTCTATGATTTCACTTGAGGCAACTTGACAGAAGACATGAGGCAGCAGCTCGGGCAGATCACGGTCACACGTTCAGCTCACATCTGGCACACACACACACACTCGCCATTCATTTCATTCAGCACTTTTATAACAAGGAGATAGGAGCCATAATCTCTCAGCCTAACAATAGACTAAGGAGATGGGTGGGAGGGTTGGTGAAACTTGTAAATTTGCTCATGTGATCTGTCGACGACGGTGGCCAGGTAAGTACTGGACAAGCCTTGAATCTACTACCGGAAGTTAATTTTGTACATAGCAACGCGCGCTACGAACGGTATCTATGGTGCTGCTCATATCAGGCCCGTAGTCAGGGTTTGTGAATTATGCATGTTTCCGGCAACATGGACAATTAATAATCAGAAACGTGGTGCTGGGGGCGGGGCTTGCTGCTATGCAAGTGGTAGCTGGCTTCAGGGAGGCAGCACTGACACTGCTGCCCAAACTCAAACTGTCGACACGGTGCAGGTTGCGGTGCCGGAGACTGAGCCGGAGAGTCTATGCCAAAGCCACACCTGGCCAGAGGGGAATGGCAGCCACTTGTTCCAACACATTTACCCTGATAGCCAAATCACGCATAACCTGCAGAGCCTCCCATTGAAGTTCAAGTATGGTAGCCATGTCTGAGGGCTCTTGCGATACATTCTGCTCCGAAGTAGACTGATGTTGTAAGGGCGGTTCCACCATATCCCGGTGCCTCCTTGCATATGGCGCCAAGGCAGGAGCTACCCTGCGTAGGGAAGTTCGCCGGAGCTGAGGCCGGAGCAGGCGTAACCTACAGAGCCTCCCGTTGAAGTTCAAGCATGGTAGCCATGTCTGAGGGCTCTTGCGAGACATTCTGCTCCAAAGTAGACTGGTGTTGTAAGGGCGGTTCTGCCACATTCCGGTGCCTCCTTGCATGTGGCGCCAAGGCACGAGCCGCCCTGCATAGGGAAGCTTGTCAGAGCTGAGGCTGGAGCGGTGGTCTGCCGAGTAGTTTCCTCAGAGGCATTGCCTGTCGGTGTAAGAGGGTATGTCAAGTAGAGTAATTTTGAAGTTGCCCGGTCAATTGCCACTAGCGAAGTGGAGAGGGGAGGGTCACGTGATCGGGTTCGAGTAGCCTCCTTCGCGAATTAACTAACATACATAATTTTTGTCATTTTCTGAGATAAATACATTGAGTTGATCATTATTATCTACCTTACTTTAGTTTGAACTAACTTTCATTTTCCATGGTTAACTTGTAAAATATTTGATATGCAAACATGCCAAATTAATTTTGCCAAGCATGACAAAACTCTGACAATATAGGCTTCTACAGTAACATGTCCTAGTAAACTTCTATATGGTAACACATTCTTAAAAAGTGCATCAGTATCCAAGTTTGATGTGTAGAATCAAATCTAGGCCAGCTGAGTCTACAAGACCAGATAAATGAAATCCATCAAATTCAATATTAATCGAAGGACGTGCATCAAGTGTGCTATTTAGTTTCCCAATGGTGTAGTACCGCTCATGTTAACGTTACCCGAATGATATTTTATTTTATATGGACAATCGTGCATCATGTGTGCCTCGTTACATAGGAAACAAGATTTAGTCAATTTGACGGTGTATTAGGCTTTCCTCGCCCAAAAGCATTGCTTTTCCATGCATGCGGATATGCATGTGACATTCTCGTCGGTAATGTCTGGGTCTGCGCAACCGCTGAAGCGTTTCCATTGCTTCTCTGCTGTTGTGTTGACAGACCATGCCTCGCAGTGTGCTGTGCGGCAGAAGTATGCCTATTTTTAGAAGCATTTTCTACCCCGACCAGCAGCCCTAGGTTTATGTGTGGCAAACCAACACATATGCCATGGTTGTAAGAACTGACATGAGAAGGTGTCGCAGCGTTCACAGAGTGAATCATTGAATGCTCAGAAATACCACTGCCTAACGACAAGTTATCCATGCATTTTCTCAGAGACTTAATCTCACCCTGAAAAGTCTTCAGAAGCTGACTATCTGAACTAGCGGATTTAGAACCTCTTTGAGAAGAGAAAGACTTGGGAAAAATCTAAAGAAGCACTATTCAGACTATCCATTTGCTCACAAATAGCTAAATTACCAAGATTTGATTTAGCACGTCTCTGTTGCCTAATAACAGACCTATCACTGAGTACAGACATTTCAAAGGCTTCTTCAAGAGTTTTTGGTCGGTTCGTTTTCACATACCACATCGTATTATCATCAAGGAAGGGATCAAGAAATCTAGAAAGGAGTATCTCGAAGGTATCAGTACCAAAAACTGCAGTAGGAAGATTCCAACCTTTAGCTGCAGCAGTTTTAAACCACTGACAGTATGCAGCTACTGTTTCTCCTTCATTTTGCTTCATAGCCATCACTATCCCTTTTAAATGTCTATGTTCATCGCTGTCAGAAGAGTAGATGCTATCACTTCCTTAATTTCATCCCAGACTTACCATTTTTATGCTGAAAAGCAGTAAAGATAACTTCATGCAATGTACCTGTTGCATTCGATAAAGCAAAGGGAATAATGTCTAAGTCTGAAACATCGGCTAGAGTCCCGATACGTTGTATTAAATCTAATCAATTGTGTAATGCAGTCCTGTCTGACCCGTCTGTTGTATATATATATGTATGTGCGGGTGACACAGGATCGCCGATGTGGAACGGCGACCGGCATGGCCGGCGGAGCTAAGAATAAACGGGACTTGTGTACAGGACATCATAGAATTTGGGTCGTTACTTTACATGGTGTCAGACATGCCGAACACCACGCTACCTGGCCTGAAGCCGCCAGGACAGCTGGTTCTGAACAGAAACATGGCTACAAATGGGAAGGAATGGTATAGAGCCTTCAATATTTACCCCATAGCTGCCGGCATAAGTGCAAGAACTGAGAAGGTGCAATGCAATATATTCCTGCATGTAGCAGGAATGGAGGCACAATGGGTGCACGCAAACATGAAGTTTGACTCAGAAAATGAAGACAGGATAGGCCCGCTGGTAGAAGAATTTAGACGGTACTGTACTGGGAAGACGAACATCATAATAACACGATGTAAATTCAATACTCACAACCAGGGGTAAAAAAGCATGGCCACATATCTAACAGCACTGAAGGATGAAGTAAAAGATTGCGAGTATGGGGAGACTGAAGACTCACTACTACGCAACAGGATTGTGGCAGGAGTGAAAAGCTCGCAACTCCGCAGCAAGTTACTGCGAACAATGGACCTAACATTGCAAAAGACGATAGAGGCGTGTGAACGGAGTGAATTTGAAGCAGCAGAGCTGGAAGGTAAAATGGCAGGAGAGGAAGCAAGCGAAGTAGACGACATAGTCAAAGGAGCTGCTGCACGGGCACCATGCGCACCGGTGCCACGCCCACCGGTGACATCTTGGAAGCCTTCCGGGAGACTGTGCCCCAACCAAAACAACAACAACAGTCGCACCACGTGTGGCAACTATAGCTGCATGCATAGGAGAGGTCTGTGCCCTGCTCAAGGGAAAACATGCATTACATGCCAGAAGGTAGGACACTTCACTAAAGTATGTCGAAGCCATCAAGCACCAGTCCATGATGTACCGATGGAGGGATCTGATCAGCTAGCAGTAGACGCCGATGAGGAGGAATCGCAGATAGATGCGATGATGGCCGATCTGTTCGTTGGCGAATTAGACACCGATGACAAGAACAAGTTGGAGCTGTGGTTCGCCACGATCAAGATAAACAACGTTCCGGTGCGATTTAAACTGGACACAGGGTCGGAGGCCAATGTACTACCACAGCATATCCATGACAAGATCAAGTGTGAGAATCTGGAAGCAACCAAGTGTACATTGATAACATTCTCGGGACATCGGATTATCCAGGAAGGTGCTGCGCGACTCAGGATCAAGGACCAGATGATCACATTCCAAGTGATCA
This sequence comes from Branchipolynoe longqiensis, assembly GCA_030323885.1. Taxonomy (NCBI): domain Eukaryota; kingdom Metazoa; phylum Annelida; class Polychaeta; order Phyllodocida; family Polynoidae; genus Branchipolynoe; species Branchipolynoe longqiensis. Next base: position 95,607,608 of record CM059191.1, read on the forward strand.
ACCAGGGGCATCCCATACTAGGCAAACATGCCTGTGTTGACCTATGCATGTTAGCTAGGGTTGATGACATTAAGGAGCGAAAGTCAGAGGACAGTGACACACCGAAACAGTGCATCAGCCCAGAAGACGAAGAATTGGTAAGCCAGTATGATGATGTCTTCAAAGGACTAGGTCTAATCAAAACAAATGCCATTATACATGTTGATTGTAATGTTACACACTCGATAGATCCGCCACGGAGAATCCCATATGCTATCAGAGATAAAGTGTATAAAAAGAACGCGTGTTAGAAATAGGAGTGATCGAAGAACAGATAGAACCCACCGACTGGGTGAACTCGATCACTATCGTACATAAACCAGATAAGATAAGAATCTGCTTGGATCCTACGAAGCTGAACCGGGCTGTCAAAAGGGGTCCCTTTCATACTAAAACGATCAAAGAAATTTTGGCAAATACCACAAAAGCAAAGTTTTTCTCAGTTCTAGATGCTCAATCAGGATACTGGCAAATACAACTAGATCCAGAAAGCTCATGTCTCTGTACATTCGATATTCCGTGGGGGCGGTTCCGGTACACCCACCTACCCTTTGGCATAAAAACTGCCAGAGACATCTTCATACAGGACATGGAACGATTGATAAGAGACCTCCCCGTGGTTGGAATTGTGACGGACGACATCTTAATATATGGATCGTCTGTAGCTGAGCACAATATATGGCTGAAAGCATTACTAGAAAGCGCCCGAGCAGTCGGCCTTAAGCTGAATCCAAGCAAATCAAAAATATGCCAAAAACAAGTAACATATGTTGGGCACTTACTGACTCAAAATGGGGTCAAACCAGATCTGGGCAGAGTCCAGGCTATTGTTGAATTGCCAGAGCCCACCGACAAAGCAGGCGTGCAGCGATTTCTCGGCATGGTGGGGTATGTGCACAAATTCATACCCAACATGTCACAAATCGCCAAACCACTGCGCACACTCCTAGCAAAGGATGTCACTTGGCACTGGCAAAATGAACAACAACTAGCATTTGATTTGTTAAAACAAAAATTAAAATCAGCACCTGTACTGGCCTATGACAGTTTTGAGCCAATCGCATTGCAAGTAGAGGAGGGGCAGTGTTGATGCAAAAGGGGAAACCTGTGGCAATGGCCTCCAGGGCTTTAGATCACGCTCAATGTAATTACGCAACAATCAAGAAGGAATTGCTGGCCATCTGTTTTGGCTGCAGACAATTTCATGATTACATTTTCGGCCAAGAAATAGTAGTGGAAACTGATCACAAACCCCTGGTGGCCATCATGTCCAAACAAATCCACATGCTCTCTGCTCGAATGCAGCGAATCCGCATGCGGCTGCAAAATTACAACATCATGCTCACACATGTTAAAGGTAAATTAATGTCTTTTGCAGGCGCACTGTCCAGGGCACACAGCTGCAGCCTGCATCCAGTAAATTTATTCGATGACACCTTAAAAGTGGCAACAATAGATGCGCATTCGGGCATATTAGAAAGAATCACGCAAGAGTACAGTACTGACAAAATAATGACGGAACTAAAAAATCAGATCAAGAATGGTTGGGATACACCATTTGAGAACCTATCACCGCAACTGAGACAGTATCAGTCATATAAAGATGAGCTTACTATCGAGGATAATCTAGTGATGAAAGGAAACCGAGTTCTGATACCACAGGAAACAAGACAAACCATGTTAGACGTCTTACACAAATCACATGCCGGAATCACAAAAACTAAACAATTAGCAAGAGATTCCGTGTTCTGGCCCAATCTACATAAGCAGATAGAGGACAGAATAAACAGATGTAACACATGTCAAAACAATCGCAACAAATTGCACAAAGAACCATTGATCAATCACAATATTGAAAGCATCCCCTACCACAAGATAGGAGTAGATTTGTTCGAAATCCACAACAAAACGTATATCTTAATGGTAGACTACTACAGCAAGTAGGCCAAACTCTACCAAATTGACGATACCACTTCACATCCAGTGATAGAAGCACTAAAGCAGAACTTTGCACGACACGGCATACCCAGGTACGTTGGATCAGACAACGGACCGCAGTTTCGGAGTGAAGAATATAAAAGGTTCGCAAAACACTACCAATTCACCCCCACATACTCCAGCCTGTTATACCCACATAGCAATGGACAAGTCAAAAGATTTCTCCAGACCATCAAAAACATGATAAAGAAATGCACAGCTGACCAAAAAGATATACATCCATCTAGCAATGCTTAACTACAGAAATACACCATTAGACATAATAAACGCATCTCCAGCACAACTGCTGATGAGCAGATGCCTCCGGTCGCGAATACCGGTAATCAAACAACACCTGTTGCCAAACATACAACAAGACAAAACAACACAAATAAAAGTGATCCAACAAAAACAAAAAGAATACCACGACAAAACAGCTGGGCAAACACACAAAACTATCCCGGTAAGGGAAAGAGTGAAATATCAAACTCACAAAGGGACCTGGCAAAAAGGCACAGTAGTAGGCAACACCTGCCATACCGGCGAGAATATCAGATAGTCAATAATGCAAACAACACGCTACACCGAAACACATCGCAAGTATTTATAGCACTGATGGCCCACGTCATACCAACACCAACAAAACAAGTCACCCCAGAGACCGCAGTCAAAACATCCAGATTCAGGCATAAACTAAAACCAACAGTCAGGCTTGACTTATAGGTAGATTGAAGAGAGAATATAAGGGTCAAAACTGGAACAAGAACAAATTGTTAGAGATAAGAAAGAGATATGGAGCATTTATCAAAATCATAGTCTAAAATGTGTATCGAAAAGCCATGTGAAGTTTGGTATTACCAAATTATGTTATGTGTACACTTAGGGTAATTCAACGGTGACAGGTATTGTGTAAACAGTGATAAGTCTGTTAAAGTTAAGATTTCCAGTAGGATTGTGTTGTTGTTGTTATTGTTTATGATCATTGCAAAGGGAGATGTTGTATATATATATATGTGCGGGTGACACGGGATCACCGATGTGGAACAGCGACCGTCATGGCCGGTGGAGCTAAGAATAAACAGGACTTGTGTACAGGACCTCATAGAGTTTGGGTCGTTACTTTACACCGTCCAATAAGGGAACAGACTTACCATATGCTTTCAATGATCTATTTCGTACCTCTCGCTGTCTATGTTCAGCTTGCAAAAGCTCACATGCTTCCCTACATTCTGCCCTATCTTCTGTCAATTCTGTCCTATTTACATAGACAAACATTCTTCATTTCTTCTCTAATATAGTCTAGACTTTGTGCCATAAATTTACTCCATGCCTCTAACTCTCCAGTTTCAGCTGAATAATTTCCCAGTGCACATTGACCTTGAAACCAAAGTTGAAATTCTTCACGCAACTGCTCCTCCTTTGCGCGTGTGACTGGCATTTTCAAGCTGCTATTGTATGCGGTGATAGAAAATATTTAATAGAATTAAATCCAAGTATAGTTTTGCCTGTAACATGTAAGGTAGAAGAAATAGTAAAAAACCATTGTAGTGTATTCCTACGCTAACCCGTCCATGCCAAGGTTAAAGAAATGCCAAAAGTAGTCCTGTAGATTTGTTTATTTTAGCGGCGACACAAGCCTTCAATGGCAGCACATTACAGATATACCATCAATAAAGTCTAGCGTACCTTCTAAAATAGCAGCATTGCAGTAAATTTCATTGACAACCCAATTTCAAATGAATTTCAAACCCCAGAGAGATAATAGCAAAAAAACACTACCTACACAATACACCAAACAAGTAGTAGCCAATTAGTTCTAAGCGTTTAAATTAACACCGTTTTAGTAACTACCGCAGTCACTACCCATCATGTCTAATAATATGAAATTGAACCCACTGTCAATTTAGAACCGAAATATCATTATAAATTCGTCGTAGTCTAACCGTATAGCATTACTAACGTATAGTGTCAATAACCGTCGTGGTCGCCAATTATGTAAAGACTAGGTCTCCATGAAGTAACGTTGAATCCCTCCTCCAAATAATAGAGTTACCACTCATCGTGGTCACCAGTATGTAAAGTCTACGGCTCGAATCTGTGGTTGTGTAGGCAGGCTATAATGAAATCAATACAGACAAAGAGAAAGGAAGAGCATAAAGTGTGAATGAAGAGAGAGAGTCAAGCCGTCTGGTTTATTATTTATATGGTACATGGATTCAGTGTAGAGTATCATCCCACCCTATTCACCCAATGGGAAACAAGCATTCTTCGCTCTACCAATAAGGATCCAGCATTCCTGGTCCCCATGGTTACCAGTGATCTTCCCACCACCACCAAGCTGTGTGGCTCCCCTGGCCACCACCTGCTTTGAGCCTGAGTGTGGTGATCCTAACTAGCATAGGGGGGAGTGGGTAGGCTCTGAGTGCCCCTTACACACAGGCCTGCCAGCACCACTATGTCTATTTACATCTCACTCAGGCACCAGCAGCACCTATATATACACATACATGCACCTGGTCATGTATACCCGATCAGGAATAGAACATTTGTATTCCCCCACCAATGCAGTTAATCAGAATATTTTACAGTGTGTTTCTAAGGCAGGAATAGATAAGCCCATACCAATAATAATGAATACTTAAACTTAAAGGGATACACCTACATTCATAGTTATACAAGGAACAGTTGATAAGGAAGCTAATACATAGTCTAAGATTAGTATGGTACATGCAGTGTTTCTAAGGTAGGAATCTGTAAGCCAATGCTCACAGCCATGAACACATAATGGGATACACATATATTCTTGGTTATAATACAAGGAACCATTTGGAAGCCTGCAAGAACCCAGTCTAAGGTCAGGACGGCATAAGCAATATGTGCCTAAGGTTGGACTAGGTAGGCCTATTCTTATAATCATGAACACCCAAGCTCAAGGAATAGACCCACATTCAATTACACAAAGGACAGTCGACAAGGAAATCAGAACCCAGTGCAAGATCAGGATGGTATAGAGAGTATGTGTCTAAGGCAAGACTAGATAAGCCGATATGCATAATCGTGAACACTTTGATATGAACAGTTGATAATGAAGCCAGTATGTAGTCCAATATTATGATGGTACCTGGCATGTGTTTCCAAGGCAGGACTAGGTAAGCCTATATTAGTAATCTTGAATACCTAAACTTAAAGGGGTACACCTACACTCATAGTTACACAAGGAACAGTTGATAAGGAAGCTAATACAGTCTAAGTTCAGGATGCTGAATGCAGTGAACTTCCAACACATGACTAGGTAAGCCTATGCTCATATTTATAACCATGAACACTTAATGGGATACACATATATCCATAGTTATACAAGGAACCATTAAGAAGTAAGCCAGAACACACTTGAAGGTCAGGACAGCACAAGTAATATGTGCCTAAGGCCTAGGTAGGTTCTATTCTTATAATCTTGAACACCTAAGCTCAAAGGACTAAGCACCCACATTCACAGTCATACAAGGAACAGTCGATAAGGAAGCCAGAACATAGTGCAAGATCAGGATGGCCTAGGCATTATGTGTCTAAGGCAGGACTAGGTAAATCTATGCTCATAGTCATGAACACCATTGTCTTCCTCTGGTGTCTGAAGTACAAAAGACACACATAATACTGGCATCACATACTCATGCTGCTGTACTATCATAGTCCAACATAGTGTTTCAGCTTTGATTAGTGCCTCTGAATTTTACTAGTATCATCTTGAAAACACAAAAGGAAATGGGAGAACATGTTCTGCCAACACAGTCAATCCAGGAATCTAGGAGTCAGATTGGGGTGTAGTTCCAGAGTATGTATATATTATTACGTGAATAAAGCTGTGTATCAGTCCCTCGGTAAAGTCTATATATATTATTACGTGAATAAAGCTGCGTGTCAGTCCCTCGGTAAAGTTTATATATATTATTACGTGAATAAAGCTGTGTATCAGTCCCTTGGCAAAGTCTATATATATTATTGCGTGAATAAAGCATGTGTCAGTCCCTCGGTAAAGTCTATATATATTATTATGTGAATAAAAAAGCTGTGTGTCAGTCCCTCGGTAAAGTCTATATATATATCATTATGTGAATAAAGCTGTGTGTCAGTCCGCCTTAAAGTCTATATATATTATTACATGAATAAAGCTGTGTGTCAGTCCCTCGGTAAAGTCTATATATATATTATTATTTGAATAAAGCTGTCTGTCAGTCCCTCGGTAAAGTCTATATATATTATTATGTGAATAAAGCTGTGTGTTAGTCCCTCGGCAAAGTCTATATATATTATTATGTGAATAAAGCTGTGTGTCAGTCGCTCGGTAAAGTCTATATATATTATTATGTGAATAAAGCTGTGTGTTAGTCCCTCGGTAAAGTATATATATATTATTACGTGAATAAAGCTGTGTGTTAGTCCCTCGGTAAAGTCTATATATATTATTATGTGAATAAAGCTGTGTGTTAGTCCCTCGGTAAAGTCTATATATATTATTATGTGAATAAAGCCGCGTGTCAGTCCCTCGGTAAAGTCTATATATATCATTACATGAATAAAGTTGTGTGTCAGTCCCTCGGTGAGAAGTGCCTAGCATTCCTATCATAAGTCACCCGGTTCTATTTCTTGTCACGGGGCGCCGGCCACAGCAGAATTGGCCAACCATGTCACTTACCACACAGTTCAAGTAGAGTACGTGCTCACACAAGCAAGACAAACAAGGCATTGTGTGGAATGCCGGACAGACACCTGCCGACAGTTGACACGCGGCACAGCATTGTTTCTGAACCCATTTAGTTAAATTGTGAGATTCGAACCCAGGGGTTCGAATCCTGGTCGAGTCAAATCAATGACTTAAAAATTGATACTTGACGCTTCCTCGTCTGTCGCTTCCTCGCCTGGTGCTTGGCATTAATAGGATAGGGCAAGGACTGGTTAGCTCAGTGTCAGGATAACTGCGACTGAGTGGGATATCACATCATCGTGCTGGCAGCCTGGTTTCCCAGCGGGGCAGTGCTATAAAGTCACCATTAGTGCGGGTTGTCACAAGTCAGTACCCTTCCTGATATGACCCTAGATGTTGAAAGGATGTAAAACCCCAACAACCAACCGATCTGTACTTAAAGTTGCATAGTCCAATTGTATTGATTCCCTGCCCTATATTTTTTTTTTATAGATAACTATGTTAGTTTGTTTTCGTCATTATCTACGTTGGGTTGAAATCACTTTTATTATAAATAACTAATTTTGCAGATACATTTGAAGTGGATTCAAGAACAATTATTTTTGGTTCTGACACCGAAATGCTGGACACCACAGGCTTCAACAGCGACAGAGTTTAAATCTTAAAAAAAAAATTAAATTGACTTTTTATCTCCTTATTAAGTAATAAATCCTGAATAAGTGCACCTGACATCTAAATAGACTATGCAGATTAAATCCCTGACATCTAAATAGACTATGCAGATTAAATCTAGCTAAGTGATTTGGTTTAAAAAATGTGATGCTTTCATCTGATTATTTGGCTGTAATGAGCTTCTGATGAGGTCCCATGTGCTGGTTCCGGTGTCGCAGTTTCATTTCCTAGCAGTTGAAGTTCCCACACAAGCATCTGCGCATGCGTCAAAGCATTGTCTGCGCATGTGTCAACATTAGCCCGATTTAAACCATCGCCAATCGCCGCAAATCGCTGTCACTATAGTGTCAGTGTGACTAACCTTATAAATTTAATATAATCTTTTCAGTAAACATGTTTTCTATATGTGTACCAAGTGATTTGTTTCTAGGTGGTGTGGTTTTAGAGATATTTCACTTTTTCTGAATGAAGATTGCTCACGAACATTGACAATTCGTTGAGTTTGGTGGTACGTGCAGTGCAAAACATTATTCAAAATTAATAGAAATCCAGAACCCTAACCATATCAATTTAATATAATCGTGTTGGTAAACATGTTTTTTATATGTGTACCAAGCAATTTGTTTCTAGCTGGTCTGGTTTTAGAGATATTTCACTTTTTATGTGTGAAGATTGCTCACGACCATTGACAATGCGCAGACGATGCTGTTAGATGTTGACGCATGCGCAGAAGCAATTGTGGAAACTTCAACTGCTGGGAAATGAAACTGCGACACCAGACTGAGGAGCGACTGGAGTTTAGACATGGTGTGTTACATGACCGGATGTGGGATTGTTTCCCCTCCCAACTATATCCCATATTACAGGCCCAAAACTTTCAGTCCACATTGAACTCATAACCACATTTCTTGACAACCAAATTTGGCATGGTTCATCAGTATTCATGGTTCTGACACCACCTCCTATGTGGTGCGACCAGACGGGATGGCCAAATGAGTTAGAACGTCCGTCTCCCATGTTGGTAGATCGTGGGGTCGTGGGTTCGAACCCTGGTCGAGTCAAACCAATGACGTAAAAATTGATACTTGTCCCTTCCTAACCTGGCGCTCGGCATTATTAGGATAGGGCAAGGGCAAGTGTCTAATGTGACTGAGTGGGATATCAGGTCTGGGTGCTGGTGGCCTGGTCTTCCAGTGGGGAAGTACTATTAAGTCACAAGTCGGTACCCGTCCTGATATGACCTTAGATGTTGCTAGGATGAACAACAAACAAACAAACCTATGTGGTGCCGCTGTGACCCCAATGACCCCGTCAGTTGTTACCATGATATTGGTTGGTTGTTGGAGTTTTACGTCCTGGCAACATCTAAGGTCATATCAAGACAGCTACCGACTTGTGACAGTGTGTACTCATGGTGACTTCATAGTGATGCCCCACTGGGAAATCAGGTGACTGGCACCATGAACTGATATCCCACTCAGTCACATTATCCGACTCTGAGCAACCAGCCCTTGCCATATCCTATTAATGCCGAGCACCGGGTTAGGAACTGACAAGTATCAATTTTGTAAGTCATTTGCTTGACTCGATCGGGAATTGAACTCCTGATCTCCCGCACAGGAAGACTGCGCTCTACCGATTCGGATACGTCGGGTAGGTGGTAAAGTTCCAGTTACACATACCCGCATCAGGGCCGGACGAGCCCCGGACCGCCATCCGGGGTGGTTCGGGGCAATCCGGCCTGATCCGTGGCTCGTCCGGCACCATCCGGGCTCAGCCCAGGATGTTTTAAAATGTTTAAAACATCCGGGGCGATCCGGGGGATTTTGTGATCCGGGCTCAATCCGGCCTGATCCGGGGTGGTGGTCCGGGGGTGGTCCGTGTATTTCGGGGGTGGTCTGGGGTGGACCGGGCCTGTCCGGGGGTGGTGCGGGGTCATTTTGAGCCACGGTTTGACCCTGACAATCCCCGGACTATCCAGGACTACCCCCGGCCTAGCCACGGACCACTCCTGGACTGCCCCTGTAAGACCGGGGGTGATCCGGGATAGTCCGGAGGTGATCTGGGATAGTCTGGGGGTGGTCCGAGGGAGTCCGGGGGTGGTCCGCCCTCATCTGGGGGCCGTCCGGGGGTGGTAGGGTTGGCCCGGGGCTCGTCTGGGGCTCATCCGGGAAAGTGTGACTGCGAGGCAAAAATCGACGAAAACAGTGATTTTATCCGTGGTGGTCCGGGACAGTCCGGGCCGTTGGTCCGTGGGGGGTCCGGCCCAAAATCCGGGGCTCGTCCGGATCTGTGTGACTGGTGCTTAAGGAAGACTCATAATAAACCAGTTGCGACTTAAACAGCGGATGGTTAGGGTTAGGAATGATGTAATGTTTCTATTCTAGCATATACAGGCGCGGTGACCGAATCGGTAGAGCGCGGGCCTCGCGTACGGGAGATCGGGAGTTCGCGAGTTCAGTTCCCAGACGAGTCAAACCAATGATTTAAAAATTAATAATCACTTCCTCGTCTGGCTCTCGGCGTTAATAGGATTGGACAAGTACTGGTTATCTCAGTGTCATGATAATGAGACTGAGTGGGATATCGGGTCATGGTGCTGGTGACCTGATTTCCCAGTGGGACATCACTATAAAGTCACTGTGAGTGCCCACTGTCACAAGTTGGTAGCTATGCTAAATATGACCTTAGATGTTGCCAGGATGTGAAACTCCAACCACCAACCAACCATTCTGGCATATTCTTAGACAACCTGGCAGACTCTAGGATCTCGCCCGTCCTGATATGACCTTAAATGTTGCTAGGACGTAAAACAACAACAAACAACAACTAGTATCTCGGAAATGCTGTATTGTATCTGGCGGGAGGACGGCGTTCCAAGTCTCCCGCGTTCAGGCGCGTCCAATCAAAGCCATGCTCACATTCACCGATAATTCAGCATGGCCACTGATCGGGAATTCCGTGTCCAGCTTCATGATGAAATGATTGGGTGGTGTTTTTTTTTTAATTTGAAAAATAATGTAGTGATAAACATATTAGGTCGATTGTTATAATGTACCTTACTTTAGTTTGATTTGTTTGTTTGTTTGTTTTACCGAGCCCCCAGCACAAAAAGTAAACATCGGCTATTGGGGGGTCATACAGTGGTTAAACATATCTGACTGAAAAATTACATTAAACAAAAATTACATTTGATCAAACAGGTAAAATAGAGCACATATATATACGCCAAAAGAGAAGTACTTTAGTTTTAAGCAACTTTTATTTTAAATGGCTAACTTTTGAGATATTTGAAGTGCAAACATGACGAATTAATTTCAGCAAGCATGCCAAAACTCTAACACCATAAGCTTTCTGCAGTAACAATCAATCAATAGTTCCGTCCTCTAGTCGAGGGTTGGATGCAATGGTTCTCCACGTGTCCCGATGGTGTGCTGTTCTGATAGACTGTGAATAATTCAAGCCTGTCCACTGTGAAATATTTGTAAACCATGATGTTCTTGGTCTCCCTCTCCCTCTGCTGCCATTCACCTTCCCTTCCAACAATGTACGGTATATTGAACTCTGACGAATGATGTGGCCAAAATAAATAAGTTTCTTTGTTTGTATAGTGGCAAACAAGCGTTTCTTATTTTGAATTTTTCTGAGAACTTCTTTGTTGGTGATCTTCTTTGTCCATGATATTTTCATCATCCTTCAATAAGTCCACATCTCAAATGCTGCTAAACGCTTGTACATTTTCTTAGAGATTGTCCATGTCTCAGCCCCATACATTAGAATAGACCACACATAACACTGAAGAATACGCTTCCCTGTTTGTATTAATATCTTACTTGATGTTAACACTCTATACATCTTGGAGAGGATAACAATAGCCCAAACAACATTCTCCAAAATTCTTCTTCTCTGCAGTAGCGGGTTCTATTTAATTGCCTCAGTATTCCCTTCCATGTGGCGACAGATGCTTAACTCGTGCACCAGTCTCTAAGTTTGATATGTAGAATCAAATCTAGGTGAATGTTTTGGTTTTGAAAATATGCGGAATCAAATCTAGGTGAATGTTTTGGTTTTGATAATTTGGTGTTTTCATCGGACTATGCAGCTTTAAGATTATGATCAGTTTGGCAGAACCTAGATAAAGGATTCACCCGGTACTCGCAGTCGCAGTACATGGGTGAATACCAACCCTATATAAAAACGGTCGTAAAAGCGGGTTAATGAATTGAGAGCCTAATTTCACAATCTAAGAAGCAACAATTATTCTTTACATATGTCTTATTGATAGCCCGCTACCTTTGAGTTGAAAAATATAATATAATATCTAGTTTAATAAGATTTAAAAGTGAAATCGACGGCGTTCTGTGGCCACCATCTTGTCTTTTTGAATTCTCTCCCATTTCACCAAATCTGTGCCTATATGGGTAGCTATTTGATACTGGAGCCACAGTTTCTACTTCATGTTCCATACTAAACCTATTTTCGCCCGTATTTAAGGACTACGTTGTCCTTCAGCCGTGTACTACAAGTACCGGGTGAATCTTTTATCTAGGCAGAACCATGGAAGCATATGGAACATGCATGTCCCGTTTATTTTGGTCAGTTCCAGCACCCCCCCCCCCCCACCCGCCCACCCTAATGCCAGGCTTCGTACGATGAACCTTGCACCACAGCCCGTCAAATTACTCTCATAGTGACAAACATTCCTTGGATGGTAACCGACGAAGGTTAGGTTTGTTTGTTGTTTTACGTCCTAGCAACGTCTAAGGTCATGTCAAGATGGATACTGACTTCCGACAGTGCGCACTCAAGGCGAATTTATAGTGCTGCCCCACTGGGAGACCAGGCCACCAACATCATAACCTGATATCCCACACTGAGTCATGTTATCCTGACACTGATCCAACCAGTCCTTGCCATGTCCTAATAATGCTGAGCGCATGGCTAGGAAGCGACAAGTATCAATTTTTAAGTCATTGGTTTGACTCGACCAGGGTTCGAACCCACAAACCCATTGTTTCGGATCCCCCGATCTCCCAAAGCAGGAGACGGACGCTCAACTCATTTGGCCATCCCATCCGGTGACTAAGCTTAGGTGCCAAGCAATCTTGTGATTTGGTGATTCTGTATGATCTAATGAAGTCTAGCGTCATCAGCACCTAGACTGACACTCAGCATTACCAGGATAGAGCATCGGGCGCAGTGGCCTAATCGGTAGAGCGCGGGCCTCACGCGCGAAAGTTTGGGTGTTCCGTTCCTGGTCGACTCAAACCAATGACTTAATAATTTACACTTGTCGCTTCCTAGCTTGGCACTTGGCATTAATAGGTCAAGGACTGGTTATCTCAGTGTCATGATATTGTGCCTGAGTGGGATATCAAGTCATGGTGCCAGCGGCCTGATTTTCAAGTGGGGCAGCACTATAAATTAGCCATGAGTGCCTACTGTCACAAGTCGGTACCTGTCCTCATATGACCTTAGATGTGGCTAGGACGTAAAATAACAACAAACAAACAACTCAGGATAGAACAAGAACCACGTTCAATGAGCCAGATCAAGTTTCTGCTCTTGAAATTCCCTCAATGAATGTAAAGAAAATTATAATAATAGAAACAAAATTGCATGTGGAATTTTTCATGTGGGAATTGATCCTGAACGGCACGTAGACTGGACTAATAACTCTGCACACATCCATCCTACTCATTTTAACCAACCAAATCCACCCATCCGGCCTTTCAGTCTTGTCTTGAAGATTTATACTGCCTATTATGGATAAACCTGAATAGACTTGTTTTCACCATTAGACAGTTTGTTGATAGAAAGCCCGAGCCTACACTTTTACCGACCCAAGGGATTTTTAACCTCCCACACCACATAGACATGGTATGAGAGCAACTGGCCTTTGATGTCGCTGTAAGTTATCCACAGCGGTGGAAATCCAAATTGGCAGAGGTGGGGGCATGGGGAATCAAACCACTGACCTTCAGATTAGGAGTCTGACCTAGAAAAAAGTCAGACACTCTAACCACTCTGCCACATAGAACACCACAGTACTTCCTTTTCCTTCCAATTTATCAGTTTGCTACCTGATTCACCTGAGAGGGAGGGTGTTTTAAAAATATTTTCATTTTAGACATTGTTTGCTTGAATAAATAAAATCCCCCCCCCCCCTAAACAAAAGAAAACACAACCCCGACAAATGCGAAACTAAGAGTGGCACCAGCAGTTAACAGCCAGTGGCCTGTCGATGCGTGCATCTGCCGCCAGGGGGCCCCGTATCAGCTTTGAGATCTCATCGACTAAACACTGCTACTGTGCCCTGCGCACAATGGGCGGCCACCACCTGGAGGGTGGAGTGGTCTCAGAATATCACACGCCCAGCACAGGCTCTCAGAATAGCACACGCCCAGCACAGGCTTAGTTAATTAAAGTTGCATGGTCCGATGGCGTTTGAATTTGTTAGTCATATTTAAGATAAATAGCTCAGGTTGACCATTATATCCTAATATGCATTATCCCCGAGTACATTTGATGAAAAATGGTTAGTTTTGGAGCAATTTGAGCTGAAAGAACCCAAAATAATGTGGCTATGACCCAGATGGTCATCTCGCGATGACCATGTGATGTGAGATGACCTACTAATCCTATGTATGGCCCTGCACAGTTGGTCTACTTGGTTCTAATGAGGTCATGATATTGGCCTAATTGGTTAATGGCCTCCCTGCATAATGTGTGTTTCAAAGTGAGTGTTCAAAGGGGTGAGGTTATAAATTCACTGGCTATTCTGTATATGCTGTCGGAAATCATTAGCTAATACACCAGTATCTAAGTTGGATATATAGGATCAAATGTAGGTAGTTGTTTTAATTTTGACAAAATTATATTTCATCGGACCATGCAACTTTAACACGTCGCATATTCCGATTGGACGGACGGCATCTGGTCTCAATGTGCATATATATATTTATATATATATACATACATACACACACACATGCATATATACATAGAGAGAGAGTTCATTGTAATATATAGGTGGTGGTAACAAGCATGCAATACAGGTGGACTCCATTTAATAAAAACAACTATTTACATAACAGTTATAATACATCAGATAATTTCTTTTTTCTTCAAATTTTATTCCCCTTGAATAACATATTTTTGCAGCACCACGGCGCTGGTCTTCTGGCCTTAACAATTATAGTGCATATGAACTTTTTATGGATGAGATAATGAGATGGTATGAACAATATAGACAATAGTAGGCTGGAGAATAGCCATTTACCTTTAGACTATGTCAGTGATTTGATGATCATACCTGTGAGGAGACATTAATATAATGGGCATGACTTGCTATTACAGGTAGTAGTGGACTTTGTTGCATGACTCATTTAAATTGTCTTGGTCAACTATAGCATTGTCATTAGTATATGTTTTATTGGTTCAGTCAGGTGTTATAGGCTGGTGATTATCCTTTGGTAGTTGTTATTTATTTTACTCTTGTTGCCAGGGGGGATTTCAGAGAGGCAGAGGGAGGGGAGTGGTTTGGGACTATGTATTTATTTCGGTTCTCAACTTTTGTCTATTAATGTATGTCTATTAATGTATATACAGTCAAACCTCTCTAACCGACCACCTGCACAAATACTTCGATATAGGTCTGCGAGTTAGTTCATGTCTTCCTCTTGTTCATCATGTAGGCAAACTATTATATATATATATATAATATTATATATATATACACACACATATATTCTCTCTTTAATTAGGAGTGAAGAGTGTACGGCTATTTCATGACCAGGGGGTTGTCGGGTTGGTAGGTTCCATGGGCATGACCATAAAGTTGGCTACTTTCCAACCGGGTGAATTCCTGTCCCCTCCTCCCCCCCCCCCCCCCCCCCCCCCCCCCCCCCCCGAGTTACATTCTGCGCGCTGGTCCGTGACGGGAGACTGGCGCTGTGACCCGGCCTGTTTACACGCTCCGACGTGCGGTAAAGCGCAGGCCTCTCGTCCGGGTAGAGTCAAACCAATGACTTACAAAATTGATACTTGCCACTTCCTAGATTGGTGCTCAGCATTAATAGGATAGGGCATGGACTGGTTAGCTCAATGTCAGGATAATGTGACTGAGTGGGATATCTGGTTATGGTGCTGGCAGCCTGATTTCCCACTGGGGCAGCACTATAAAGTCGGCATGTGTGCACAGTGTCACAAGTCAGTACCCGTCCTGATATGACCGTAGATGTTGCCAGGACATAAAACTTCAAAAACCAACCAACCAACTATGGTCATATGCCGCACTGTGCAAGCATCAATGCACAGTACGGTTTGTGACTACTTTCTGACCATTTTGGACCAAAGAACCCACAGTCACCGGTCACCTCCTTCTGACTAATGGCCGGTGCACACCTACCGTTTACGATTCGCGCACTAAAACTCACGACGACCTTACGACTGAGAACGGGCCGATTCATTTTTCGAATCGCGAATTGTATGCGCAAGCAAGCAGTTTTAGCCCTGAAAAGTCGCGAATCGCAATCGGTAGGTGTGCGCGGGGGGTGCACACCTAGCGATTTTTGTGCGCGAAACGGGAGGTGTGCGCGCACAGACGGTAGGTGTGCACCGGCCATAACGCAATGGTCTCTGACCTCCTGGCGACCATTTTGGTCGCAAGGAGGTTCTTAGTGCAGCAGCTGCAACCTCCTTGCGACAAAGATGGTCACAAGGAGGTTGGTGACCACTGAGGACCACACTGCGACCACTTTGTGACCACTTGTGACCACTTTGCAACCACTTTATGACCACTTGGGACCTCTGTGCGACAACCCATTTTTTTTGTGGTCGCAATGTGGTCACAAGTGGTCATAAGTGTGACTGGGTCATAAGTGTGACACCTATGGTGTTACTACAATACAACTCGTTTGAGAACTCTGATTAAAAAGTTGCATGGTCCGATGAAATATAATTTTGTCAAAATTAAAACAACTACTTACATTTGATGCTATATATCCAACTTAGATATTGGTCTATTAGCTAATGATTTGGGACAGTATATACAGAATAACCAGTGAGTTTATAACCTCACCCCTTTGAACACTCAGTTTGAAACACCCATTATGCAGGAAGGCCATTAACCAATTAGGCCAATCTCGTGACCCCATTATCCCCCCCCCAACCAAGTAGGCCTGCTGTGCAGGGTCATAGAGGGGAAGGGGATATGAGGTGGATGTGTGTGTATGTGTCTGTGTGTTTCCTGACCTGACTTTACAGAGACACAGAGACAGACATACACACAGACATACACACACAGACATACACACACAAGACATACACACACAGACATACACACACAGACATACACCCATAGATAGGCACACACAGACAGACATGCACACACAGCGCACACATACACAGAAACACACAGACATGCACACACCCGACATACACAGACACACATACACCCAACCTGACTTTGCAGAGAGAGCCACACACACACACACACACAGACACCCCAGACAGACACACGCAGACATACACACAGACAGACATGCAGAGACATACACACATAGACATACACACACAGACACACATACATATACATACAGACAGACATACACACAGACATACACACACAGCCATACACACACAGACATACATACACAGACATACACACACATACAGACACCCATAGATAGGCACACACAGACAGACATACACAGACAGCACACACATACACAGAAACACACACATGCACACACCTGACATACACAGACACACATACACCCAACCTGACTTTGCAGAGAGAGAGCCACACACACACACAGACACACACAGACACCCACAGACAGACACACAGACATACACACACAGACAGACACACATACATACACACATACACACACATACATACATACATACATACACACATACATACATACATACACAGACACACATAGATACACATACATACACACATACACACACATACATTACCACACATACATATACACACACAGACAGACACACATAGATAGACACACACAGACAGACATGCATAGACAGCACACACAGACACACAAACACACAGATATGCACACACCCGACATACACAGACACATACACCTGACCTGACTTTGCAGAGAGAGAGACACACCCACATACAGAAACACATAGACAGCCGCACACAGGCAGAGGCAGACACACATATACATGCACACACATACATAACTAAACCAAAGAAAACTTCCTCACCCATGGAAGGATGGACATGTAGCTCCCATCTTCAAAAAGGGTAACAGAAGTGATCCAGGAAACTATAGGCCAATCAGTCTAACATCTGTAGTGTGTAGGTTGCTGGAATCAATAATAAGAGATTCTATCATGGCTCATCTTGTCGAAAACAACCTCCTATCAACACAGCAGCATGGCTTTGTGCAAGGAAGATCTTGTACGACCCAACTACTGGCATGTATGGATGAGTGGACCCGCGTTATTGATGACTTTGGAGATCTGGATGCTATTTATCTAGATTTCCAAAAAGCATTCGACACTGTTCCACACCAGCGACTGCTAAAAAAACTGCATGGCTATGGCATAAGAGGAGATGTCCTACACTGGATAAAGGATTTTCTGAGCAACAGAAAACAGCGAGTCATTGTAAATGGCAAACCATCAGGATGGTGCTCGGTGAAAAGCGGAATACCTCAGGGCAGCGTGCTTGGACCAGTCTTATTTGTGATATATATCAATGACTTACCAGAGGTTGTACATTCTATGGTCCAAATGTTTGCTGACGATACCAAAGTATTCCGCCGTATGGAGAAAGGTAGTGACACACGGGACTTGCAGAAGGACCTCAACAACATGCAGAAGTGGTCAAGTGATTGGCAGCTGAAGTTTAATGCTTCAAAATGCAAAGTGATGCACTTAGGGGGCAAAAACAGCAAGCACATCTATGTAATGAACGATGGTGTGAATAATGTTCCGCTCTCTGAAACAATGATAGAAAAGGACTTGGGTGTCAAGGTGGACAACAAACTGACATTCAGCGACCACATCCAGGAAGCCGCCAACAGAGCTAATGGAATACTGGCTATCATTCGAAGATCGTACACATACCTAGACGAGGATGTTGTACGCAGACTGTACACATCCCTTGCACGTCCACTTTTGGAATATGGAAATGTTGTGTGGTCACCACTCTACAGGAAGGATGCTGAGTCAATTGAGAGGATCCAAAGAAGGGCAACGAAGCTTGTACATGGATTCGATGCAATACCCTATGAACAACGTATGCATCATTTGAAGATCCCAAGCATGTACTACAGACGGGCCCGGGGGGATATGATTGAAGTATTCAAATATCTCCATGGTATCTACAAGACAGGCGGCCCCCTTATCAGAGACTCCAACACCAGGACCAGAGGGCACTCCCTGAAGCTGAGGAAGCGGTACTCCAGACTGGATCTGCGACACAACTTTTTCGGCTTTAGGGTGGTTGACCTGTGGAATGACCTGCCGGAGAGTGTCATAGCAGCGGAGTCGGTGAACTGCTTCAAGTCCCGACTGGATGCATACTGGTCAAGCATTACATATATCTTGGAGCCAGTGACAGTTGCTACGATTGACCACATCCGAAGAACTGTCTCCATTTCAATTAATTAAGAGCGGCTAACAGGTCCAAGGCCTATTATAGCTGTATCCTATTGATTGATTGATACACAGACACACACACATACAGACATACACAGACAGACACATCCATACACACACAGACACACATACACCACAGACATACATACACACATACATACACACATACACAACACAGAAACACACAGATGGACACACACAGACATACACACAGACAGACACACACACAGATACATACAGACATACATAGACAGACAGACACAAGCAGACAACAGACACACATTTTTTTTTTTAAAGCCCTAGTGCCATGGCCTATGTCACTAATCCATTCCCAGAATGTTACCTATCCAACCAGGAATACCTACCTACAGTCCTGTAAGGTTCCAGGTCATCTCACATCACGTGGTCACCGCGAGATGACATCTGGGTCATAGCCACAGGACTTTTGGCAAGCTTGTCGAAATTATTTTTGGTTCTTTCAGCTCATATTACTTCAAAACTAATCATCTTTAATCAAAATCACTCCGGAGTAATGATTAGTAGCTTGTAACGATCAATTTGATATATTTATCTAAAAAATAAGACAAAAATTCAAAGGCCATCGGACCATGCAACTTTAACAAGCGTCACACAAGCACAACCTTGAACGCTCAGCCACAGTGATGTGTGCATGTGTACAAAACTGTACTATATTTATACATATGTCATGAACATACATGTGCTATATATAATGTATATCATATATATGTGACCGGACACACTGACCAAATGGTAGAGGCAGCCTTCCCGTGCGGAAGATCGGGAGTTCGATGCCCCGTCGAATCAAACCAGTGACTTACAGAATTTATACTTGTCGCTTCCTGTCTTGGCACTCGACATCAATAGGATAGGGCAAGGACTGGTTAGCTCAGTGCTATGATAATGTGACTGAGTGGGATATCGGGTCATGGTGCTGGCAGCCTAATTTCCCAGTGGGGCAGCACCATAAGTCGCCATGAGTGCACATGGTCACAAGTCAGTACCCATCCTGATCTGACCTTTGATGCTGCGAGGACGTAAAACTCCAACAAACAACCAACCAATCATATACATGTTATATATATATATATCATATACATACACGCCATGCTATACCTGGTATACCTGCGCTAATGCTATACACACTGATACATGGTATGCATATCATGCATGGTATTGATGGTGTTTATGGCATAAATGGTATACATGGGACGCATGGTATACATGGTATACATGCTATTATGATATATATTTACACACATATATATATATATATATATATATGTAAATATATATGATATATGTTTCTGGGGTTTTCCGCCTGAACTCTTCATCTATATACATTCTCGGGCGCGAATGACAGTGCGAGGGCCCGTAGTGAAGGTGTGGGTCGGTGGTGGCGCCACCCGTCCCCGGGTGCAATGATTGGAGCAAATAAATAATGAGTAATCAGTACTAACAAATGGAAGGTAATAATAATAATAAATTCCCTTCCTGCGCCTTTATACTGTCATAATACTTATACATCCCATATGCTCGGATCTAGCAGATACTCTGCACCACCTCGGGTAGCCTACTTGAGCTGTGGTGGACTGCTAATGTGCTCTCACTATCAGTGCTAATGGCGTCTGTTATATTCGCAGTGTTGCAGAGATCGGGATGCGGCAAGCCGGGCGGAGGATGGAGAAATTAGACTACGAGGACTTTTCCCAAAAGGAGGCACCAGAGTGCAGCATAAAGAGATGGTTCACTTGCTGGATCAACAAAGGTTGGTACTTCGATATAGGTCTGCGAGTTAGTTCAGCTATTACACTCCAGGGGCCATATGCATGGAGCGGTGTTCGCGAGCCAAAACTGGTTTTGGATGCGATTTCTGGTTTAGCGGCCAAAAGTCGCTATGAATGGAGCAGTGTTACGGAAACACCGCGCGTTTAAGGTCGGATATTCTAACACCAGGGGCCGTATGCAGGAAACGGTGTTACGGGAGTTTGGTGTTAGCCGTTAAACGTGTATAGCTATCCCCGGCCGGGTGAAGTATGTCAAGTGGTATGCAGAAGTGCCTAAACGGTCAATGTTAGCTAAACGGGAATTTATTTATAGATTTGGGAAATCCCTCTGGGTCTGTATCCATATATTAGGCTTAAATATATTAAATGCTATCATATTTAACAGAATTAGATACGCAATAAGTGAAATTTTATGAAATTAACCCTAAATTCAAAGCAATATTAACGCTGCCGCCGTAACGGCGGCGATATTAATACCTATATTTTCGAATCGACGAAGGTAAAGTAAACAAACCGTCGCCGCCGCCAGTATGGATAGTGACGTCGATGTGGCGGCGGCGGCGATTTGTTTACTTTACGTTCGTCGATTCGAAAATATAACTATTAATATCACCGCCAATGCAGTGGTAGCCTTAATAACGCTTCGAATTTAGGGTTAAATTGCTCAAATTTCACTTATTGCGTATGTAATTCTGTTAAATATGACAGCATTGAATAGATTTGGGCAGAACCTTACGCTAACACCGCCCGTAAACCTCCTATGAAACGGGTTTAGTGTAAACACGCGGTGTTTGCGTAACACCGCTTCCTGCATATGGAATTTTGCCCGCTAAACTGGAAATCTCGCCGCTAAACGGGAAATCCCGCGCTAAATGCGTTTTGGATCCGTAACACCGACACCTGCATACGGCCCCTGTGCATAGCAGGTTTACGGGTGGTGTTAGGTACCGATTAGGCCCAAATGTATTCAATGCTATCTTATTTAACAGAATTACATACTCTAAAAGTGAAATTTGATCAAATTAACCACAAAATCGAACCGGTATTAACGCAGCAGCTACATCGGCGGCGATATTAATATTGTCGAATCGATGAATGTAAACTAAACAAATCGCCGCCGCCGCCCTCCGCCACCTGCCGCCTCCCGCCGCCACCTGCCGCCGCCCACTGCCGCCCGCCCGCCGCCGCCCGCCGCCGCCCGCCGCCGCTGCCGCATCTGCGGTGATATATTAATGTCATATATCATATATCATATGTAATGATATATTACAGTCATTGCAGGATAAAGTGACTGAGTGGGATATCGGGTCACGGTGCTGGCAGCCTGATTTCCCAGTGGGGCAGCACTATAAAGTCGGAATGAGAACACACTGTTCCAAGTCGGTACCCTTCCTGATATGACCTTAGACGTTGCCAGGACGTAACATTCCAACAACCAACCAACTAGTTCAGCTATAGCACTCCAGGGCTTCTGCTGTGGCTGAACCATGTTCTATGGGAAGAGGTCCAACTGCATTGAAGCAAGGGGCTGCAAGAAAAACGTTATCTCTTGAACAATTTTAATCTCTTTTCAAGACTCATTTATTTGAAGCCTCCTAATTCGAGGAAAACATTGAAATTTTCAAAACCATAACACTGATCTAGAGTTGACCCTATGTATCTTAATTAGGATCCATTGCTGCATAGAAATGGATAAAAAGCCAATTTTATTAGAACCTCTTGCTGCTAAAGTTATTGTCCGATACGGAATATGACGCCCAGGGCCTCTTGAGGAGTATTTGCAGAGGAATAGCCATGGTCAGTAGACATTCTACAATTCTGGAGGGGCTAAAATCCAATATTAATGCAATAAAAGGTTGACTGAAATGAGCTTTGCTTCCAAACCTTGGTAGATTTGATCAATAGAAACCGAAATGTCAAGGTTACTTTTCAGCATCTAAGGACTCATGGCAACAGGAATATAGTAGGAAAATTTGATATTGGATCTCTAGTCTGATAACAGCTTTATCACACTGGGTAATGACGTCACAAAGCATTGCCATGGATATTGTAGTACAGTACAACCCCGTTAAACCAAGCGCGGTTAAACCAAACGATCCGTTAATCCAAACTTTTTTCGGGGGCCCGGCAAAATACTACCATTTATCATATTAAAAAGATGGTTAAACCAAAGTCGGTTAATCCAAACTATCGGTTAATCCAAACAAAATTGTCGGGCCCCAGCCCACTCCGGTATAGTTAAACCAAACTTCCATGTGGTTTATAAGGTCATCAGAGACCCCACTGACTTTTTTTATATGATAAATGGTAGTATTTTGCCGGGCCGCCAAAAAAAGTTTGGATTAACCGATCATTTGGCTTAACCGAGCAAGGTTTAACGGGGCTATATTGTACGTACATAAAAAAACAATAATCGAAGTGACCACATACATTGTATATTACATGTGCAATACACACTTACTCAAATTCAAAGTCAAAGCCAAAGCTCGGTTAAACCAATGATCGGTTAATCCAAACAGATTTCTAGGGTCCCTTCAAGTTTGGTTTAGCGAGGTTATACTGTAGTCTGTATAATGAGCCCCATTACCACACTGTGGCGGTCTCGACTGCGCTGAAACTTTCCAGTAAGAAGTATCAGCAGGTGGCAGCATGTTAGTCGCGACAGTCCCTATAATGGCCTGATCCACCCATGGCTAGCGGCCATCACCTGCAAGAGTTTACCCGTGACATGGCTGAGCAGCGACAGGTCACTCAAAATCTGACCTTGGAAGAATGACGTGGGGCAAGCCGCCAATGTTTGAAGCAACTGCGGAGTTAGTTCGCTCATTATTCCTCAGGTGGTGCAGAAAGTGGTCCGTCATAACACCATCCGGGTTGGTTGGTTGTTGGAGTTCTACATCCTGGCAACATCTAAGGTCATATGAGGATGGGCACTGCCTTGTGACAGTGCGCCCTCATAGCGACTTTATAATACTGCTGCCGACCAGACGGGATGGCCGAATCAGTTAGAGCGTCCGTCTCCCGTGCTGGTAGATCGTGGGGTCGTGGGTTCGAACCCTGGTCGAGTCAAACCAATGAATTTAAAATTGATAATTGTCGCTTCCTAGCCACGCGCTCGGCGTTATTAGGACAGGGCAAGGACTGGTGTGCTCAGTGTCAGGATAAAGGGACTGAGTGGGATATCAGATCACGATTTCCCAGTGGGAGAGCACTATGAAGTCGCCAATAATGCGCACTGTCACAAGTTGGTACCCGTCCTGATATTACCTTAGATGTTGCCAGGACGTAAAACAACAACAAACAAACAAACTATACTGATGCCCCACTTGGAGACCAGGCCACTAGCACCATGACCACCATATCCCACTCCGTCACATTGTTCGTAATGCTTTGGCATTGCGGGTAATCAGGATCGCGAATACAGACCAAGGCGTGCCAGTACTAAGGATGTCTATTGTGTTGCCGACTAGCGAAATTCTTTAGAACTATGGAACAAACTCAAACACCGACTAGCTGTTTTTTTCTAACCTGGTCGCCGATCGGGTAAACAGGACTTGATGACGTATTATGCAGTACACTCGAACTGCCGATGCACCCCTTTCGGGAAGACTTTCGCTATTTAAGGCGGCGCATCACCAGGGTTTGGTCATTACGACCGGAGGAGCCAGGAGACAATAACCAGCCTTAAATTGGGTTCCCACCCACCCTCCATGTAAAAGTGGAAAGTAGGGCCATAGCATCTCTAGCCTCGTTTCTTAAGCATTTGTGAGCTGACATTTGCATAACCTGACATTTAACTTTCCTTAATTAAAAATGCCATAACTATATTTGCTGTGTTCGCATTTTTCCTAATTATCCTGACACTGAGCAAACCAGTCCTTGCCTTATACTAATAATGCTGAGGGACTGGTTAGGAAGCGACAAGTATCTCTTTTTAAGTCATCGGTTTGAGTCGACCAGGGTTCGAACACGGGAGTTCGAATCCCATGATCTACCAAAACGGGAAATGGACGCTCAACTCATTCGGCCATCCCGTCTGGTCGCACCATCACAACATGATGCTATTTAGCCCATTTAGTAAATGGGTTATTCTCTAAAACTGGGCACCATATCTTTGGTTTCCACATTATGATGCTAATAATTAATTCTTTCTTTTATTGTAAGCAAGTCCAATAATTATTGTTGCCTCTGTGTGTTCAATATGATAGCAATACCCCATATATTTAATTGAGTGCATCACAGATATCAAAAGTATACTTGTATGATTTTGCGCTAAAGTAAAAATGTGAAAATGAACACGTTAACACCATGCATTTATCACAACTTCCTTTAACAACTTTTTTCCCCAAAAGACATAATCTTGTTTGCTCTTGTTTGACTTTGTTGTATAGGTACAAATTATGTTCTCTATGTGTCTTTGATTTCCATGTTACACGAGTGATCTTAACGTATTGCTCAATTTGTATAGGATGTAAATCAAAAAGTGGAATAGTTGTTTTTTCAACTCTGACATAAATACAACAAAAGTAAAGCTTGTTTTATTTAATGACACATCTAGAGCACATGTCATCATTGGCTATTGTACTTCAAACATATGGTCATTCTGACATATTTCTTTAGAGGAAACCTGCTGCCACCACATAGGCTGCTCTTTCCAATCAGCGTAAGGGGTCTTTTATATATACTTTCCCACAGACAGGACAGCACATACCACAGCCTTTGATGAACCAGTTGTGGACCACTGGTTGGACATAAACACAACATCCAAACCTTCATGGGAACATGGATTTCGCTATTATTTTGAATGTTTGTTACTATTATTTGGAAGATTTTCACTTTTCATTTCCATGTCGCACTTTAGTGCCTAGTTTCAGAGAATAACCCAAATGCTGCTTCCCTGAGTGTCTTCGTGTTGTCTCCGCGCGTGCGCAGACAGGTCAGTGATTTCCGCCGGCGTGCTCATCCTGAACGCCGTGCTGGCCCCGGGCATCATGGACCTTCCGGAAGCCTTCTCCAGGGCGGGAGGAATCGGTGTCGGCATCGGACTCCAGCTGGTAAGACTCAGATTGATTGACTGGGGTTTCACGTCCTTGCAACATCGAAGGTCACATCAAGATTGGGTACTGATTTGAAACACTTGATTTGAGATAATTCATGTTCTGCCTAGTCGAGGTCCAGTACCCATAGTGGCCGCTAGGTTCCGTCTGAGAGCATACACATGGTGAAAGGTCCAGTCCTGGGCCTTTGCAGTATCGTCATGGAGGAACAGGAACACAACACAGAGGTTTGGTATGTAGGTGGAGGAATGTCTTTACTATCAAACAGTACAGCCCTTATATTCTCCCATTCTCTTAGCAACTAACAACATGCCCCCCCCCCCCCCCCCCCCCCACCCCACCAGCAGGCCCAACTCAATCCTGTAACACAACTTTCATGCCGAACTCAATCCTGTAACATAACCTTCATTATCCTTATTCTATTTCAGGCACATTAATTACAGCTCAGAGTAAGCAGCTTTCCTCTCAGTAGCCCCGAGCCACCGCTCAGCTTTTCCCCTCCGGCTCTATAACTGTTCATTAATTTGTGGGCCTGCTGCACTAAGTTACCCTTTTCCCAAATACAGAATTTATAATGGGTCCTGCACAGAGGTCGCTAGTGGCGCATAGTGGTACATTGTGGAACTACTACTTTTGTAAACAGAGCCGTGTTCAAAATGTTTCAGACACAACGTTTTTACGAATATCTATCACCACTGCACACGCATATAGTAAATTAAGTGCTATGATACATCATTTCGAATTTTACTGAATTTTCTTTTTAAAACCGGGTAGTCCAATGAATGCATAAACTTTTCGAAACTGAAACACTTATAGAGAATTGTTCATGTTGGTTCGCCAACATGGGTAATTTGCGCGCGAACAAGGAGTCTCCCCGATGCCGCCACCTGGTTTCGAATCCTCACCCAAAAACCTGTACCGGATTTCCTGTGGGCCCGACGTCAGAGCCGCCCATTGTCGGCCCCCGAGACCCACCAGACCTCACTTCCACTCCAGCAGCTGGACGAGGAACTCACGACCTCAACTCAGACCAACAGTCCACACTGCAGCACCACCCAGACGACGGGCTTGTTCTCCACTCAGCCCCACGGGCTTGCTCACCTCTCCCGCTGCTACTACCATGCCACCCATCGTGAAATGCCCATGACGGGCCACGGACGCCCCTGCCATAGACGCCGCTATGGACAACGCCACTGCCGTTGCCGCCGCTGCCTCAGCAGACCGCCGCACCAGACACCGCCACTCCACACATGCACAGAGACCGCCCCACTGCTCGCCACCGCACACCCGCCAGGAGCCCACAGTGCCGCACCACCCATGGACCGCCCACAAGGACACTATGGACGCCACCCATCAGATGACCCTCCTACAGAAATCCCTAGCTGACACTGGCCCAGCACGCCGAGGTGAATAAGACCATGCTGGACAGGATGTCTGCCATGGAGACATCAAAGAAGAAAAGGAGATGGTCTCACAGCCGAGACTCCTCAGCCACCTCGTCACGGTCGTCCCCCAGCCGACGTCATCCCACATATCGCCACACCAAGCACCCGCACAAAGAAGCCTCCTCCTCTCCGGAGCACAGTCGCGCCTGGTGCCCTAGCTCCACTACACGCAACGGCAATGGACAACGGAGCCGTGATGACAGAGCACGAGGCAGGAACAGAGGAGGCCATGCCAGGAGACACTCGCACTCCTCAGAGGACGAACGTGGGCACCGCGACGTCATAGACGAGTTGCTGAACCAGGGCGGCAATTTCAGCAAGCAACGCAGAGGTAGGAAGCCTATACTACCTCACACCTATGTAATCAGAGGGGATCAGAAAGGGAAAGTAGGCTAGGGAGAAAGCACCTGGTTCGAATATATATCAGCACTCCGCAGGATGGCGAAGGACCTCGCAGTTGGGTCGAACCCATGGCCGAACACATAGAACACCTGATGGAGATGGCCGGGGAGTGGGAGAGGGAGTGGGAGACCTGCTTAGCATGGTCTGAATGCATCTTCAACATGATAGATGACTGCAGGCTCCCACGAGCCTGGAGGGACCCCACTGTGATAAAAGATATCCAACGGGACACATGCCTCCCAGGAAGCTTACATGCACAAAGATGCCTCTCATCAGGCAGACGCACACAATGATCGCCCCAGCACCACATGGAAGACGACTACAACACAAAAATCGAGGCCACCTCCACCTCGGGCTACCAGCAATATAAACACCCCGAGTTCAGAAGAGTCAACTCGAGAAATGGCAACAAGGCGCCATCGGGGACAGCAACACCGAGAAATCAGATTTTTGCTAGATGGCCTGACCAGGGCCATTCAGAACGACACAACAAACGTAGATGGCAGCGCATGCACTAACCCTACCCGCGGCGGCAAACAGAGACTCGGCACAAAAAGAAGCAGCGAGTCGCCGGCCGACAAAAACTACCACCCACGTGACGCCGTAATGCACACCACTCCAGATGACTGCGAGAAGCGAGAACAAGACCCCTCCCCCGCCCCCTCAGATGTTGCCGCCTCAGGAGACGCTGCCGCACCACACGACACCAGGGGAGGCCACCCATCCAACAATGGCCGGAAGCGACTGGCAGGCCCTGGTGGATACTCAGCCTGCCCGCCAGACGGCGAGACCTCCACACCAAACGACGGCAAGACAGCCGCCTCAGAAGTCGCCGCCGCATGCTGCATACTAATTGCACCCGAGACGCTGTCCCTCTCCCGCCACACAACATAACCGCCGCACCACATGACACCGAGGAAACCGCCTCAGAAGTCGCCGCCGACCGCTGCACACTATTAGCACACGGTGACACCACCTCTCTCCCACCACACGCTGCAGCCGCCACACCACACGATGCCGGCACGGAAGCCAGCACCTACAATGCCCGGAGGTGGCTGGCTCCCCCTGGTGCCTCCCCCTCAGATATCGCCACGAGACGCTCGGACGGAGCACACCGAGCAGTTCATAACGACTCGGCAGAAGACAACAAAGAAAGCGACTCCTCCCCACCCACCGCACCCAGCTCACCACATGGGACCTCGGCACACACCAACAACTCAGTTGTCGCCACCTCCAATCCTCACCCGACTACAAAGCCGCCTCGGCCAACTTGGAAGAAAAAAATGACCAACACCGGGCCTCCCGCTTCACACCAGTCGGCAGCCAGCACCACCCACCAAAACTACAAGATTCTGGGGCTGGTATGGGCGGGAGGGTGAGGCGGGTGCGCACCACCCCTGCCCCAGCGGCCAGACTACTAAGTGCCAACAATAACTGCATGGGGTCGGAGCCACCCGATACACTCCGCATCAGCACCCAACGCACCCACGCCTCTGAGGATGTTGACGAGGTGCTAGCAGATGAAGACACAGAACCAGCACCACCCTACGACCCACCACATAACCCCATAACATATCGGTCAACACTAATGCGAATCTGGCCGACTGCAGACAAAGAACACCGACGAATGGCGGGTCATCTTGGACCCCAGCTATACCAGGGGCGCTAGCGTCAACGGGGGTTTCCAGAAGGGCTACTTCCAGGGGAGGCCCACCACCCATACCCTCCCCGGGATCAGGGACCTGGTGGACGAGGTCGCCAGGCTCGGCCAGGACTGCTACATTTGGTCAGCTCCGGACCTGCCCCCTCCCCGTCCCCATCCTTGGCATCACCATAGACTCCAAGGTATACTTCGATGTTGCACCGGCATTCGGGTCCAGGACCTCCTCAATGGCCTACGCCCGCACCACCAATGCCATGGTATACCTCCTTCGCCGACGGGGCTAGTTCGCGTTCTGCTACCTCGACGAATTCGTCGGGGTAGCGGCCACCAAGAAGGACGCCGATGCCACCTACACCGACATGATCCGGATCATGGCAGGCCTGGGACTGGCCCTCTTCTCCACGAAGTGCACCCCTCCCACCCACCGACACGAGTGGCTCGGATACGAGGCATGCACACAACAAATGACAGTCCGCATCCCCATCTACAAGCTCTCCGACATTGTCGCGGAGTGTAAGGAGGTCGCGGCTGCACCCAAGATCACCCGGACCACACTCCAACGCATCGTCGGACGACTGCAGCACATCGCCAGATCTGTGCCACCAGCTCGGCAGTTCATGAACTGGGTACTGGCGACCCTCTATGATACCCCTTGCACCAGAAGGCACCTTGTGACTGTCGAGCTGGTCTGCGACCTCCAGTTGTTCTCAGACTATGCGAGAACCACGAACGGGATCGTCCTACTGAAACCTCCGGCCAGGGAGACCTGGGTCATAGAGTGCGACTCCTCACTTCTGGCCTGAGGTGCCCACTCCGAGGCGAGCTACTTCACTGAGGCCTACCCCTTGGAGTACCTGGAGAGTGGGCACCACATCAACCAGCTGGAGGCTATCAATCTCGTCATTGTGGTCCAGGCCCTCGGACCCATGAGACCCCAGGACTACATAATCCGGATCAACACCGACAACCAGGTCTCACAATTGGTACTCGCCTCCGGGGCGGGCAGGGACCCCATACTCTGTGCCTGTGCCAGGGAGCTCTGGCGGTTTTCAGCCCTCCACTCCACCCACATAGAGGTCCACAAACCAGGCAAGGACCTTGTCATTGCCGACGCCCTGAGCAGGGCCCCTTTTGACGAAGCAGCCTGAGAGAGGGCACACACCAGTGCCTCAAACTGACCAGCATCCGTGTCCAGCACTCGAACACCGCCATACCTGACAGTAATATTCTGCTTTCTATTCCCAGGTCTCCCAGACGACGAGGATGCCCAGATCGGCGCGCTTTTCACCCCCGGACTGGCGGCGGGGACTTGGGGGAACAAGTCATGCCAGGTGGCGTGGTACCTACAACACTCCTGCGACCTCCGCTACGACCCCCACCGCCCATCACAATACCACGTGATGGCCTTCGTCCCGGCCCTCAACAACGCCCTCAGGTCCCCCTCAGCAGTACCTCAACTGCCTCAGTGGGGCTCATACCTGGGTGTGCCTCATGGGGGGCATCCCGGAGGCGTTCGACACTTGCCCCGTCTCAGTGGTGAAGTGTGGGGTGGTCCAGTCGTCCACCCACGTCCCCAGGCAGGCACCGCCCATCACACCCGCCATACTCAAGCACCTTGATGGATACTTCCAGTCTGCAGGCACCGGAGGCCGGGTCCTCCCCGCCGCCGTCCTCCTCGGCTATTTCACTCTCCTCAGACAGCGCAACCTCCTGCACGGGACAATGGGGGCGACCCTGGACACACTCTGAGAGGTGCCGACGTGGTCGACACTGGGAGACTCCTGGTCCTCCAGGTGCGCTCCACTAAGACCACCCGGACACACGCCGATGCCTTCTCCATCCTCGTCCGGCCTGTGGACGGCAGCCACGTCTGTCCCATACGTGCCTGGTGCAGATACAAGGACGCCGCTAACACCAGCCCAGATGCTTCTGCTTTCCTCCTTCCCGACAGAGGCCCCCTCACGGCGGTCCTACTCTCCACGGTACCGAGGGCCGCTCTTCTCGCCGGACGACTGCCTGACCCCGACTCCTACACCCTCCACAGCCTATGCCGAGGAGGGGCACAGGTGTGCGTAAAGGCGGGCACCCACCTCGATGAGATACGGGAGCTCGGGAACTGGCAGTTGTCTGCCGTCTACAGCTAGCCGCCTTCACCGCAGTGACACAGGCCCTCTCATCTACTTGCTTGAGGCCCTGAGTCGAATTTCAACCTGATCCACCAACTGCTGACATTTAACTTCTTTATTGACTACTATATATGTTGAGCCTGTGACCAATTTCTGACCTGTAACATACTCTTATTGACTACTATGTTATTGAATAAAATTCCGATTCAATGAGCTGCTTGTTCATGTCGTAAATTGTTAATGTTGGTTCGCCAACATGGGTAATTTGCGCGCGAACAAGGAGTCTCCCCATTGGCGCCACCTGGGGTCATCCAGGTGCGCTCCACTAAGACCACCAGGACACACGCCGATGCCTTCTCCATCCTCGTCCGGCCTGTGGACGGCAGCCACGTCTGTTCCGTCCGTGCCTGGTGCAGATACAAGGGCGATTTCCTGTGGGCCCGAGTCTCTTGCGAGACCTCTGACGTCACGGCCACCC
The DNA here is from genome assembly GCA_030323885.1 of Branchipolynoe longqiensis. Lineage (NCBI taxonomy): Eukaryota > Metazoa > Annelida > Polychaeta > Phyllodocida > Polynoidae > Branchipolynoe > Branchipolynoe longqiensis. Next base: position 95,639,623 of record CM059191.1, read on the forward strand.
ATCGTCAGCCCCCGAGACCCACCAGACCTCATTTCCACTCCAGCAGCTGGATGAGCAACCGACCACCTCAACTCAGCCGCCCACCCATCCCTACAAATGACGAACACACAAAGGCGATGAGGTTGAGGGCCTGAGTGGAATTTCAACCTGATCCACCAACTGCTGACATTTAACTCCTTTATTGACTACTATATATATTGACTATGCGACCAATTTCTGACCTGTAACATACTCTTATTGACTACTAGGTTATTGAATAAAATTATGATTCAATGAGCTGCTTGTTTGCGTCATAAAATGATTCTACATGTCTCACTTTACACACTGGTACATTTCGAAGTTAGAAATGTAGGATCAAATCGATTCAAATGTTTTTGTTTCGAAAATGCGTTGTTTTCATCGGAATATGATGCTAGGTGGCTTGGTTCTTGGGGTTTTACGTTCTAGCAACACTTATGGTCATATCAGGACAGGAGTGTTGTAATGAATTTTGCCAGCTGGGCGCGGTGGTCGAATCGGTAGAGTGTGGGCCTCGCGTGTGGAAGGTCGGGAGTTCGGTTCCGGTTTGAGTTAAACCAATGATGTATAGACCTATTTCATATGACGTCAGCATAGGAATTTAGGTCAGTACACGCGCTGCTTTGATGCAGAAAGCCACACTGTCACACCGCAAACTCAATGTCTATGAGCAATCTTCATAGAGAACAAGTGAAATATCTCTAGAACCACACCACCTAAAACTGGCAAACTCAATGGCAGTGTGTATTTGTTCTGAAGCCAAGCTACGTGCGCATACACAATTTATATTAACATTGAAAGGAGTGTATAAAATTGATACTTGTCACTTCCTAACCTGGCTCTCGGTAATATTAGGATATGGCAAGGACTGGTTAGCTCAGTGTCAGGATAATGTGACTGAGTAGTATCTCAGGTCATGGTGCCCGGTGTCCTGGTCTCCCAGTGGGGCAGCACTATAAAATCACCATGAGTGTGCACTCTCACAAGTCGGTACCCATCCTTATGTAAAGTCTAATGCTCGAATATGTGGCTGTGTAGGCAGGCTATGGTGAAATCAATACAGACAAAGAGAAAGGAACAGTATAAAGTGTAAAGAAGAAGAGAGAGTCCAGCCGTCTGGTTTATTATTTATATGGTTACATGGGTTCATTGCATAGTATCACCTACCCCTTTCCCCCAATCGGAAAGAAGCATTTATGGCCCTACCAATAGGGATCCAGCATTCCTGGTCCCCATGGATACAAGTGGTCTGCCCACCACCACAAACTGTCTGGCCCCAATACCACCACCAACCTTGACCTTTGAGTGTGGTGATCCCTATCCCAGCAGAGGAGGTAGGCCCTGAGTGCAATCACACCCAGACCTGCCAGCACCACTATGTATATCAGTAATAGAACATTTGCATTCCCCCCCTATGCTGAATATCAGAATATTTTAAACTTATATGATCTTAGATGTTGCCAGGACGTAAAACTCCAACAACCAACCAACATCTATGGTCATATCATGACGGGAGTGCTGGACTGAATTGTGCCAGCTGCGTTTATATTATAGTTTATATCGTTCTACAGTCAACCCCCTCCCTCCTGTGCTCCTTACAGTTCCTGCTCTTCTTCATAATCGGGTCCATGTACACGCTGGTCCGCTGCGCACAACTCTACGGGCGGGAGACATACCCGGATGTGATCAGCGTAGTTCTCGGACCGACTGCAGAGGTCGCCAGCGCCGTGTGTGTCACCTTATACTGCTACCTGTTCTGCGCATGCAGTCTCATAATTGTAGGGGACCAGTGGGAGAAAGGTAGGTATGTGATGCATAGTTTACTATGCGAGTATGAATAATGATGGGTGATGGGTGGGTTTTGTTTTTTGTTTTTTTTGGTACATTAGTTGTCTAAGCAGGGGAAATTTCAGTCATAGACGACTGGTCTTCCTCATTCCACTGCTGTTCGATACAAAGCCAGAGCCTACACTTTTACCGACCCAAGGGATTTTTAACCTCCCACACCACATAGACATGGTATGAGAGCAACCGGCCTTTGATGACGCTGTAAGTTATACACAGCGGTGGAAATCCAAATTGGCAGAGCTGGGGGCACGGGGAATTGAACCGGCGACCCTCAGATTAGGAGTCCGACCTAGAAAAAAGTCAGACACTCTAACCACTTCGCCACAGAGAACGTGAATTTCCATGTTACAGTAATATATCTATCTACATAAAACATATATGACACATACTTTACTATGCGAACATAAATAATGTTAGGTGAAGGGTGTTTGGAATTTCCATGTTCCAGCAATATATCTATCTACATAAAACATATATGACACATACTTTACTATGCGAATATAAATATCATTAGGTGAAGGGTGTTGGGAATGTCCATGTTCCAGCAATATATCTATCTATATCATGCATATGTGACACATACTTTACTATGCAGATATAAATAACGTTATGTGATGGGTGTTGGGAATGTCCATGTTCCAACAGTATATGTATCTACATCATACATATATGACACATACTTTACTATGCAAGTATAAATAGTGTAACATGAAGGGTAATGGGAATTTCCATGTTCGAGCAATATATTTACCTACATCATGCATATGTGACACATACATTACTATGCAAATATAAATAACATCAGGTCATGGGTGTTGGTAATTTCCATGTTCTAATATATCTATCTACATCACACATATGTGATATTTATTTACCTATGCGAGTAAAATGAACATAGGGCAAGGTGTTATGAATGTCAATGTTCCAGCAATATATCTATCTACATCACACATATGTGACATATACTTTACTACTTTGAGTATAAATAACATAAGACTAGCTGTTATGAATTTCCATGTTCCAGCAATATATCTACTTCCATCATGCATACATGACATATAGCTTACTATACGAGTATAAATAACATAAGGATAGATGCTATGAATGTCCATGTTCTAATATCTATATCTACATCACACATATGTGATATTTACTTAGCTATGCAAGTACAATTAACCTAAGGGGAGGTGTTATGAATGTCATTATTCCGGCAATATATCTACTACATCATACATGACATATAGTTTACTATGTGAGTATAAATAACATAAGGGGTGGTCCTATGCATTTCAATGTTCCAGCAATATATCTACTTACATCATGCATACGTGATGTATAGCTTATTATTCAAGTATAAATGACATAAGATTAGGTGCTATGAATTTACATGTTATATATCTACCTACATGATAGTCTGGAATGAGCGGTGGCGCTCATTCGGGCTCATTGCTGGGCACAGAGGGCCACGAAGCTGCACCACCCCACTTCCGGCGGAAAAGGCACGAGGGAAGGGGGGAAGGGCATGAAATTTCCCCTCCCCAATAGACTAGATCACCATTCCAGCTGCACGGTGCATTGTGGGATGTGTGGAAGAAAAAGAAACCCCAGCAAAGCACATGGCTAATGCTAAGACACCGGGTGCAGCTATGAAATGTGCTAGTTTCAGCTCATCTAAGCTCTTGTTTGAAACATAGAATACCAAGTAACAAATATATATAATAAATTAAGATGTTAATCTTTTTTCTAGCATTGCATTTACATCAATCTAATCAGCACCATCTGCATTTAGATTTAGACAAATCTGGGCACTCAGACTAGTGTTAGAGCCATCTCCATAGTCACTGTTAGTTATTTTATTCATGTTTTTATTTATATCCTATGGTTAATAACACTTGTCGGGCTAGGAAATTGGTAGGGTTAATCAGACATTGGTTATATATTTCTTTGAAACAAGTTGTCGTTGGCATATTTCACATTTTAATATTTAGAACAAGAATTACTTATGTCTACTGATCAATGGTGATGTAAACATCAGCCTGTAAAGTGAGTGAAATTCTATGTTTCTTAGCTCAAAATGCTGAATTATGGAGAGTTGTGTCATAAACGTATTCATTATATTATTATATTGCATGCATCCATCCATGTTTGTGCCACATTGTTATGTATTTCTATCAATTTTGAATCAAATCTAAGTTTTGCCCTATGCGTATCGGCAAACTCAATGGCCGACCAACTTTGTTTCTCTCTCGACACCTTTTCAGCACGTGCGCAGTCGGAATGGTGATCTCGTCTATCACTACCAATCAAAATCCGAGCCACAGGCTCACACCCATTAACCAATCAAATGACAGCACTCACCGGGGGCCTACAACTCCAGCCCGCTGCCGGTCAGTCAACACCAGCGCCTCCGACTGACTAACCTCTACCACACACCCTTTTTTTTCCACCCACCCATCCCTCCCCGAGTCATGCCCCATGTTGTGTATAGTGAAATATAGTGAAATAGTGAATGGTAGACAGGAAGTGTGAACACTTATTTGTCTCTCATTTTTGCTTGAGTGCAAGTAAATATGCAACACAAGGAATAATTAGTAGCATGTGGTGAATAAGGGGTCAAATTTCCCTGGATCATCAGCCCATGGTTTTTCTAATCTGTTCTTGAATGAATTTATTGACTTGGCATCAATAACATTTTGTGGGAGACTGTTCCATATATTTATGATCCTGTTTGAGAAACTGTGTTGCCTTAACTTTGAAATGGCTCTGGGTTTTACTAGTTTGAGAGTATGTCCAGTTTTAATGTGTTGTTGTCGCCGTGTTGTATATTCAGTATTCAGTGACATCTACGGCAGCGAGTGGAAAGCGCACTGGTGGACGTCCAGATACTTTGCCATACCCATGTCCGGTCTTCTTCTCTGCCTCCCACTCTGCTTAACGAAGAAGATCGAATTTCTCGCCAATTTCAGGTAATCTAAGAATATAATCTACTCCTAGTTCAACTTTTTCTTCTTTTTTTTAAAATTGAAGATTCATACTGCCTCTCATGGATAAGTCTGAATAGTCTTGTTTTCACCAATACACAGTTGGTTGATAGAAATCCTGAGCTTAGACTTTTACCGACCCGGCGGATTTTTAACCTCCCACACCATATAGACATGGTATTAGAGCAACTGGCCTTTGATGTCACTGTAAGTTATACACAGCAGTGGAAATCTAAATTGGCAGAGGTGATGGCATGGGGAAATGAACCATCGACCTTCAGATTAGGAGTCTGACCTAGAAAAAAGTCAGCTACTCTGAGTCTAACCACTCCACCACAGAGAACACCACGAATTAAATTTGCTAATTTACATAGATTTGAATTATGTGGTTTGCATGAATTGCAACAACGGTTACTGAGATGAAGTTGTGTTTTTCACAAAAGGAAAAGAAATGTCTGATTGCATTAACTGTTGTCCAGGTTGCTCTCTTAGGAACATTTTAATTCTCTTTTTTTTTTGGAGGGTGGGGGGAGGCAAAAAACTTCCCTATGAATCAGGCCAAAAATATTGTAGCACAATAATGAATTTGAACATTACCTTCTTTAAAGCTCATATGGGTGAAATAACCGGAAACATTGCACATTTTCAGAAAATCCTAAAAATAGAATTGCTATATACTCAGCGCACTAATGCAGTTCTACAGGAAGCAGAATCTTTGTAAGGCATATTAAAGTTGCATAATCAAATAGTTTTGAGCTTGTGTCATATCATTTTCAGGTAAATAAATAAATTTGATAGTCATAACCTACTTAGTATTAAGGTAGACAGTTTTTTTTTATTATTGAAAATAGTTATCTTATGAGGTATTTGAAGTGGAAACATGCTTAATAAATGTTGGTGTGCACATCAAAATGCTGGACGCCATATTCATATATGACTTGTAGTAGTAACAGATTCTATTAAATTGACTAAAACATGTCTATCCAGTAATCACAGCTTAATAGGTTCAGGGTCATTCTCTAAAACTGGGCACAAAAGTGTGACATGGAAACCAAAAGTGAAAACCTTCAAAATAATAGCAAAAATCCTTCCAAATAATAGCCTAATCCAATGTCCTATGAAGGTTTGCATGTTGTGCATATGTCAGAGTTGAAAAAAATGAGTTTCACTTTTTGAATTAGATCTTATACCAATTGAGCAATACATTAATATCACTTGTGTAACATGAAAACCAAAGACACATCCAGAACCTCATTTTAATAGATACAACATAGTCAAACATGATTTTATTGATTACTGTTCAGCAGACAAGGTTATGACTTACAAAAAAAGAGTTGAAAAATAAGTTGAAAAAAAGTTTGGCTACATGTATGGTGTCAATGTGTAGATTTTCATATTTTCACTCTAGCGCAAAATTATACAATTATAATTTTGATATCTTTTTTTGATTAAATTCAATACATGTAGAACTGCTAACATATCTAATAGACAGAGGCTACAATAATTATTTGACTTGCTATCAATAAACCAAAGACTTAATTATCAACATCATAATGTGGAGACCAAATATGTGGTGCCCAGTTTTGGAGAATAACCCTGCACCATGATCAAAGTGAGATACATAGGAACACATCTGCTCAAATCCTTTGGCTTCAAAAATGTGATTTCAATTGATTAAGCAGCATTAAAACTGTTCAGATACTGAGATAATCCATTTAATTATACTTTGCTTCTTCTCTCATTGTGCATAGCGTACTCGGTATTGTGGCAATCGCATATTGTGTAGGCCTGGTGATTTTCAAGTACATCACTTCAGAGGTACACAAAGGAGACATCTCATTTAAGTGAGTCCAGTTTGCAAAATATGTTATCACCATTCACATCATTATGTTCTTTCATGTTTGGGTGGTGTACTTTATTTATGCCATAGATTTCAGAGTGTAGAATTTATAGAGTAGAATCCAAATAGTGGATAGAATAGACTTCATTCAAGTAGTAGAATTCATGAAGTAGAATGTAATGAGTAGAATTTACAGTAGAATTCAATAAGCAGACTTTAGGGAGTAGAATTTAAAAAAGTAGAATGAAAAGAATAACATTTACTAGTAACTTATGATGAAGGTAGAATCTGAAGAGTATACGTTATGGAGTAGAATTGTAAAATGTAGAATTTAAAGGGTAGAATTTACAGAGGAGCATCCCATTGTATAAATATCAATCTACCTTCTTCACATCCCGAATTCTTTCATGGAATATAACAAAACAAAGTGGTTTCAAAAGCAATTAAGAGCTATAATATAATTCCAGTTAATTCTATTTCAACCCTGTTATTTCAATAAAATGAACTGCTTCTGGTTGAGATATAAGACTTGACACTCACTGTTTCGTACCGTTATATGTGTGCTATTACATTTTCATGATACCTTACATTGCAGAATGCCGTAAGTGTGTTCTTAATTAATTGCCAACAACAAAATCATTCTCTGTATAACACACATGCATGCACAGCTTTTCATTTTTTACTGACCATACTAATCATATCGACTTATTGTTTATAATTAGAAAGTGAATCGTCAAACGAGCAATTTGAATGGTGTTCAAGGTATATATTTTTTACCAATAGGACTTTCGTCCATAACCATCGTGACATACAGAGACGCACCGGATGCGATGCCCGAATCAGTACAGCGCAGATCTTCCGTGCAGAAGATCGGGAGCTCGTGAATTCGGTTCCCGGTCGAGTCAAACCAGTAACTTACTAAATTGATGCTTGGTGCTTCCTAGTCGGGTGCTCGGTATTAATAGGATATGGTAAGGACTTGTTAGCTCAGTGTCAGGATAATGTGAGTGAGTGGGATATCAAGTCATGGTGCTGGCAGCCTGGTCTCCCAGTGGGGCAACACTATAGTTGGTTGGTTGTTGGAGTTTTACATCCTGGCAACATCTAAGGTGATATCAGGATGGGTACAGACTTGTGACAGTGCGGACTCATGGCGACTTTACAGCACTGCCCCACTGGGAAATCAGGCCATGGGCACCATGACCTGATATCCCACTCAGTAACATTATCCTGACACTGAGCTGACCAGTCCTTGCCCTATCCTATTAATGTTGAGTGTCAAGCTAGGAAGCGACAAGTATAAATTTTACCGTCATTGGTTTGACTCAACCTTCCGCACGTGAAGCCCCCGCCCTACCGATTAGGCCACCACGCCCGGTAGCCAGCACTATAAAGTCGCCATGAGTGTGCACTGTCACAAGTCGGTACCCGCCCTGATATGACATTAGATGTTGCCAGGACGTAAAACTCCAACAACCAACCATGCAGAGCCGCACTATGCATATATATATATATATAAATATATATATATATATATATATATATATATATACAGTAAAACCTCTCTAATCGACCACCTCCACATATCGACCACTCCCCTATATCAATCGCTTTATTTGGGTCCCAACAATACCACTATGTAACCATATTCTAACTCCCTAATCCGACCACCTCCGTAAATGGACAACTTAAAGTCGGTCCCAAGGTCGGTCGATTGAGAGTGGTTTTACTGTATGTATATATATATATATATACATATATATATATATATATGTATATGGGTCGTTCTCAGAAATTGTGTACCAAGAAATCCATTATTGGAGTGTCAATATATAGATTTCATCATTTAGCCCAATAATGTGGGAGATATTTTAGATCAAAAGTAAATGTTAATACTATGTATTATCTATCTTATTGGGATGGATGTAGCTAAATAAATAGAAAATTACACCACTAATTTGTGACATTGTCAACAACATTGAAATAAATGTCTTCAACTTAATGAAGACATTGTATATGACCATTTGAAGTGAAATGTGCTGTTGTTCAGAGGTTTTCATTAAGTTTGTGACACTTTATTTTCAATGCTGTTGACAATGTCACAAATTAGTGATGTAATTTTCTATGTATTTAGCTACATCCATCGCAATAAGATACATAATACACAATATTAACATTTACTTTTGATCTAAACTATCTCCCACATTATTTGGCTAACTGATGAAATCTAAATATTGACACTCCAATAAAGGGTTTCTTTGAAATATGCATTTCTAGTAGACTACCTCAAGTGGTACACAGTTTCTGAGAACGACCCATATATGCACATATATACACATATATACATGTATATACACGTATATATGTGTGTATATATACATATCTACATGTGTATATGTGCATATATGCGCATACAGACACATATATACACATATATCGCATATCTACATATATATCTGTATATATGTGTATATGCGTATATATATGCGTATATATGTGTATAAACATATCTCCAGAACAAATTAGGGAGAAACAATGAGGTAGTGGGTTGAGTAATTTAATCTCTGGCAAGGAGAATAGGCCCTTGCCCATAAAAAAGAAAAAATCCTCTGATGCAACTGACACTGGTCTACATCCGGTGGAGGTGAGGAGGGTAGGTGGAGCCACCTGTACAGTGTTGGTCTTACGGAGTATAACAAATAAAGTAATAATTAACCCCTACGTATCTTTATACTGGCATAATTCGCTATACATCACATAAACATATCTCCAGTACAAATTAGGGAGAAACAATGAGGTAGTGGGTTGAATAGTTTAATCTCTGGCAAGGATTATAGGCCAAAGATCAGAGATCCCCCAACCAATACCATTACTATATAGTGGTTGCCAGGGAGGGGGCCACACACATGTCGTTCATTATTCTTACAGTCAGCGGTGTTTTCAAGTATGTGAAGACTGTGTCGGTCGCCCAGTCCCCCCTGGCACGGAGCTCCTCAATGGTGCCCCCCACAGAGGGATAGCTAAGTACAGCCACCCCGCCTGAGAGAATGGGATGAGACTGAGGATGGGTCCAGGCCCACGTTCCCCGCGAATATTCGCAAGGTTGTCTGGTACATGGCATAGGGGAGGGGCGCGGAGGCACCCACCCGGACAGGATCCGGAAGGCTAGCGCATCAGGGGGGGGCCGGCGCCCGGCCGAAATGCATTTCGGTCCAGTAAACCGCACAGATGTCTGTGTTCAAGCACCTGGCAACCGGTATTTCCAGGACGTGTTCACGGAACTGGATCTTCTTAGATTGCCTGACCGAAATGATCATCCCCCATGGGAAGAATTTGAAATCACCCCTGCGGAGTGCGGATTCGGACAGTGTCACCTGGCACTTGCATAGGAGAGCTCGGAAGCTGCACAACGATGCAGCGCGCCAAGCGATGTGACCTTGAGTCATAGATAGGTAGGAGAACATCTTCAGCAGTGTCCCGGGCAATATCGGGGCTGCCTGCCGCGGGGCCGCCGATCTCTCTCTTCTGATTCCATGGAGGGTGGAGGCGACTTCATAGCTTGTGTATGAGATCGGTTCAGCTCCCCTTCGGCGGAGGAAGTAGTTCAGTCCGCTGAGATAGTTAAGTACTGATGAATATTTCAGGGTTCTGGCCAGCCAGGTGGCATATAGAGCCAGCTGGGCAGGTGGGCAGGGGAGGGGGAGTGCGTCTCGGAGAAGTTCTCGACAAACTCCAGGTAATGCCTAACCTGCACCCCCGTGTGGACATGGAGTTTGTGGTGTAGGCACTGCTCTGGAACAGCAGCTGTTCCCGTTTCAGCTGGGCCACCCCTGGAACCGGAATTGTCGTCATCATTAAATATGAAGCTGCAGCACATACTGTTAGTAGGGTCGGCTTCCCTGAGGCGCCCTGCACTGCCTGGATCATCCAACCTGCTCATCGCATCACATATTATGTTGTCTTTGGTGCCTATAAACACAGAAGAGAATTCAAAGTTCCGCTCTGATGCTATCCAGAATAGCCGTCTCAGAAAGAACATTATTTCTGGGCATCTTGATCTGCCAGTGTTAAGGGTGGCCCGTACGGTTGTGCTATCTGTTACCATGACCACGAAACTGTTCTCCCATAGGTGGCCCCAGTGTGCAGCGGCTGGAAAGGTCACCCACATCTCACGTACATTTATGTGCGACTTTGCGCAAGTCCCATGGGGCGCCAAATGGTGGCGTCCGAGTGTTATTTTCAGGCTGGCGTCCTCAGACGCGTTGAAGGCCCCCGCAATCTATGTGTTGCCATGCATGGCCCCCATATCCGTAGTTTGAGGCATCACTATAGGTAGAGAGTCACAGGGCAAATCTCCCAAGGATCCTCGCCTTCCCATTAAATCTGTCGGCAAAGCCGCACCACCAATCGACATCGTCTCAGAAACCCTTTGAGAGGCGATCCATGAAGTGACGTTCTCGTACGGTGTTCATACAGTCATAAATACGCCTGCACAAGGTCCTACCCCCCTTTATCACCTTGCTGCAGTGCGCGAGTAGGCCGCCCAGCCTCTTGAGCTTCCTTTTAATGGCTTTATGCCAGCCTCTAACCTGTTGCAATATGGTGATGAGCTTGCTGAGTTTATCTGGGGGAGGCTCATTTCAAGTGTGACTGAGTCAATTACTATCCAGAGGAACCTGACAGAGGTGTCCGGGGAAGTTAGTTTAGTAAAGCTGATTGAGAATCCGATCCTTCTGAGGATCGCTATCATCGTCCCTCTCTCACCACACAGTGCACAGCAAAGTCAGATATCTTGCTGAACACGTACGGGCTTGAGGACAGCCACATGCAGAACCTATTGTCTCGCATGTAAGTACAGTCTGCGCCCACGGATGGGTCAAAGTCCCAGTGCAGCCCCTGTCTGTCACGGTCATCAGGGTGTATACATACTGCCCTATAGGCGTCATTTATGTCAATAGTTGACATGTAGTCACCCCTCTCCATCACTTCAGCCATGCTGTCTACACTGTTGTAGTTAAACTTTACACATACTTGGTCAGTAAAATTATTAACCGAGTCATCGGCTGGCCTGCTGCAATCTACAATCGTCCTGCCCCCGCCCCCGTCTTTGGGGATCCAGAACATGTCGTGCATACAAGTCGGCCTATCATCTACTATTGAGATGCAACCATTTGTTATTTCGCCCGACAGTTTTTTAGTTATGCCGGCCCTGTGCTCCGGGTCATGGGTCATCCGTAACTTCAGACAGTATTTTGCTTCACCACTGTTCACAGTCTGGGTTAATTACCCTGAAGCCAAATATCACTCCTCTGAGTAAGTACTGCCAGTCTGGGTCAGTGTCACCCCTCAGGAACAACTCACAAAAGACCCGACAAGGCTGTAGTTGCGCAATGCAGCCTGTTATACTGTGGGTGCAGGCACAGAGACCCTGGGCACAGTCATCCAAGATGTCAAAAACCACCAGCCTGTCCCCCCCTAGTCTCGCGGGCTGTGACTCTGAGAGCGCAGTTTTTGGCGCCAATATGTTCAACCGTCATCCAGCTGTCGGCGGCATCGGGGAGGCCCTCCCAGCCCCTTATGTAATTACTCCTGGGTTGGTGGTGGTATCTGTCCTCACCCCCCCACATCTGGCTCCCCCGCACCCCTAGGGTTGTTATGACTAGCGTCGGCACTGACTTGTGCGATGTAGATGCTGGCCCCCCCCATCAGAGGCGGTTGGGTCACTGGCATCTGAGCCTCCCGCAGTGAGTGCGTTGTGTGTTCTAGAGTTCTGGGGGTCGGCACATACCGCCCCGCCACGATGGGTGGCCATAAAGCCATCTCTGGGGTCGTTGCCTTCACCCCCCCTCCTAGCTACTGGTTTTAATTACCGACTCACCGGCTTTCATATTTTAGTTACCACTTTTTATGTTATTTTTAAAATTATCAGCGATGGTAAATTTGTATGTAGGTGAAGTCACATGGGGAATATTATCACTGGGGGTTCTCCCCACCATATCAGTACCGACATTGTAAGCAGTAACAGTTTCACGGGTTGATTTCAATTTGTGCATGTGTGAGTTCACGCCTTGTGATTGCTTCCACTGAAACATTCATCGTTACAGTTTTTTATACAAGTAAAAGTATGTCCGGATTTCCCGGTGTCCCCACTATCTACGGTGGGATTGATACTATGACCATTCACATCGCGATATACAGTATCAGTTTGGCAATTCGCCTGTGTAATTTCATATTCACAGGGTGTATTGCATATCTTACTTTTGCCAGCAGCTCTACCTAGGATAGGGTCATGCCCCGGAACATTAACGTAGTTGCCTGCATATTTAGTGTAATCTTTACCTGCTTTAATCTTTACCTGCTTTGGGTTCAACAATATTACCACTTACATCTCAGCAGACAGTATCGTTTTGGCAGTTTGCCTGTTTATTCGCATGCTCACAGGGTATAGTGCACATTTTGGTTTTGTCGTCATCAGCGCCACCTGAAACAAAGACACGTTCAACAACCTTATCATAGTCAGTTTCACAGTTAGTGTTCTCAATATTCCCATGCGCTCTACCGACATCGTCTAAACCCCCCTCCCCGCCCCTTCCAGAGCACTGGCCAGGATGACAAGGAAGCTTAAAATGACAAACATAGGCATTCACAATTTGATCACATTTGGTGGTTAGACGGAAAGAATGGGTTGCTTTAGTTATATCAGTCTCAGTATCATGGGACGGTTCATGGTTCGTCGTAAATTGTCTGCCGTCTCCCTCAGTCTGTCAGTCCCTCTGACATTTTGTCTGTTTGTGTGACTTACTGCCACACTTCCCGCATGCATCAGAGAAAACAAGCATGCTTCCCGCCACCCGTGCCGGCTACCCGCCTGTTGCTGGCGGTAGTAGCGCACCACGCTCACTCCCTAGAAGTTTTCAGAGAAGGCGGCGAAGCCGTGCGCCTCCGCTTTTTTGCGGATAGCACTATCATAGGACACTTGGGCTGCGTCTTTGAAATCATCTGTCATCGCACGGACAGACAGAAAGTGTATATGCTCTAAGAAAGCCCTGTAATCTGTCAGGTTGTCTATATCAAGGTACCAAAGCGTGGAGGCTGCCAGGAGCTCGTGGGGGTTCAGCTTCCGTACATCTTTTGCAGCAACAGTGAAGTGTTTCAGGGCCCACTTATGTTTCCTGCGTCTAGTGGAGCTGCTGGACCAGCTTTTGGAGTCTGATCCGCTGCGTAGTCCCGACCTGCGTCCCCGGGATCGGGTCCGGCGGCGTGACCGGGTCCCATATGAGGAGTGGCCCGCTGTCAGGTCTGCCGTCAGGTCTGCTGTCAGGTCTGCCAACAGGTCTGCCATCAGGTCTGCCGTCAGGTCTGCCTGCGGCCGGCTGGAGGCCGTCGTGGCCTCCTCCTCCATGCTGCCACCCGCCGCCCCGTTTCCTACCGGGCTATCACCCGTCATCTGGGACTGGTTTGCGATCCTGCTGGCACGTCTCCAGGCGAGTCTGTCCCGCTTTTCTTCCAGGACAGCCACCCGCTCCTCCATCTCCATCGCGTCTATGGCCGCCCTCGCCGATTTCTCGTGGTCCTCCATCGACATCGTCTGCATAGTGGAAGCCAGTGAGTCTGCCTCCTGCTTGGATTTGGCCATCCTGTCTGCCGAAGTTCTCCTCGATAACCATGTGTGCTGACCGTCCGCTCCTTCACTCTCCAACTGATAGCGAGCACAAGTCTCAAGATCTCCCTCTGGGTGGTGTTCGCCGCAGAGGGAACAGTAGTAGTAGACTGGCATCAAGCTGGGGCTGGGAGCGGGAGCGGGAGCGGGAGCGGGAGCACATCTGTTCGGTCCAAATCCTCCGGTGTGACTGACACTGGTCTACATCCACTGGAGGTGAGGAGGGTAGGTGGAGCCACCTGCACAGTGTTGGTCTTACGGAGTATAACAAATAAAGTAATAATTAACCCCTACCTATCTTTATACTTGCATAATTCGTTATACATCACATATATATATGTATCTACATGTATATATGTGTATATATGCACATATATGAACCTATATCCACATATATGCGTGTATATGTTTATAATTATGTGTATATGCGTATATATGGAAATATATATATATACATGTATATATGTGTATATATATGAACATATATCCACATATATGCGTGGATATGTTTATAATTATGCCTATTTATGCATATATATTTGTGTGTATATGCATATATGAATATATATATATATGTATACATGTATATGTCTCTCTGTATATGCGCATACACATAGACTGTATGGATATACCACACAGAGAGAAAACACACTTTGCACCCACACTCAAACCCACACCCACACACCCACACACCCACACCCACACCCACCTCCAGTGGCCATCCTTGTGTAGACTGCTGAAACAACAACCCATCTGACTGTGTGTGCATTAGAGTAATGGCTTATATGATGCTATACATCATGATTTGTTCATATTGTTGGTTATTTCTCATTAACTATATTCAGGATTTTGATTCTAAGAAAAATACATTTTTAAATAGACCATGCTGGTTTACCAGTAAAAATGACTAATTCCAGAATACAAACAACACAATGTTATAGGCAAATTAAGATTATCTCTATATTTTAATGTAGTTTTAATTGAATATTATGAACATATTATACACAGGAGCATTTTCTTCATAGGAACTTTGAAGAGCTACTTATGCCCATTTTAATGATGTATTTTGTTAGGTTCCATCCTCAATATTAAAGTAGTTGCAGACTGTGACAGCTCACCCCTATTTGTTTCTATATGTAAACTGTCTTGGTTTTTCAATACGCCTTGAGAAAGCAAGACGTTTTGAATTCCAAGTCGTGGCCCCTACCTGTAATTCGGCCATCCCGTCTGGCTATGTATTATAAAATGTCTGTATAAACCATATAGTGCAGAACGTAAATGCAGTTCAATAATATAAATTGTATCCTCTTGACTGCAATTACTGACCCGAATCAAGATATATATATATAATAGTTACCTACATAAATAAGGAACAAGGAGAACATGATAGTGGGTAGAAAGGATATATTCTCTGGCTACAGGAAATGAGCCTTCTAGCCTAAAAAGACAAAAATCAGCGGTACAGTGAGTGAATGCAGGGGGACTGAGGCATGGGCGAGTAGGTGGCGCCACATGCTCAGGTCATGAGGAACCAGTAGATGACCTAATGAGTAGGTACCCAGCCGATGACTTAGTGGCTGCGGGAGTACATGAATCTTCCGGCTTATTATACTCGCATAATGGCTTATACAGCATATATATTTATATACCATGCATATACACAGTTTTGTAACAAGTTGGTCACCTGGAAACATGAATATTCCCTCTTTTTAAAACGACTTACTTTATAGCTAACATTAACCACCATCGCTACCCTACCTGAATGGATGGCTGATTCGGTAAGAGTGCCAACTGGCTTCCAGTGCGTGATGTCATAGGTTCTAACTCTGGCCGAGTCAAACCAATTGTGATATTTCTGGATGCCCGGCCACGTTTTGGACACCAGATGATACCAACAGACTCTTCCCCCTTCATATCACCTGTGATGCTATTATTCGAACCCAGATTACTAACACATTAACCATAATAAGGAAGAAAGGAAGACAAGGACAAAGATAGACAGTGAGGATGTTGTGCTTTATTGGCAACAACTCCTGCTCACCTATCAGTGACCCATCACCCTCACCCCTCCTGTTCTGTCCACACAGCAACTCATTGGTCTCTATAGTTAGTCTCAAAATCAGTGCCTACAGCCCATGGAACCAGAGCCCCAGGGTTGTTGCACACCCTCAATTGGAATAGGTGAATCTTGCTAGCATCAGACAGAGTGTCTGGGGTCCTGCTCAAGAATAGGTCTGTCTCATTCAAGAGGCAGGAGAAGAGTGCCGATGTCCAGTGTGACTGGAGCATCGGTCTGTTTTTCATTAATAATTAATCTTATGCTGCTAGTGTGGTCAGGGGCCCGGGGGGGGGGGGGGGGGGAGAGAGCGACTGGCCATCCCACAACCCGCCTGGGAGACGGCACCACCCCATTGGAGTAATGGTGACTCATCCCCAGCTGCAGGCGGCGCCTCAGTGTATATGTTGATTAGGCTGGTGTGCTAGGCCATTCGGCACCCTGGTGACAGATAGTTGCAAACAGCTACAAATATATACATATACTAAAATGTCCTTTTTCTCCAATTGCATTCTTTATGAATACATAGAGGAACATTTCTTCAACCTTAAACTACTTCTGATATACCACATCTCTTCATTAATCTCTAGGCACCATGCACGCACATATATTTCACATAGTCTATTACATGTCATAATGTGAGTGGGCCTCATTGCTCATTAGATTACATAACCCCTTACTTATTCTGTCACCCAAGAATAATCATGCTATTTACCAATATATAAATCTAAACCGAAAATCCGTATATTTTTACACAATGACTTGCAAAATTTGTATGTGATGCTACCTAGCCTGGCGCTTAGCATTAATAGGATAGGGTTAGTTGGTGACCGAACAGGATATCGGGCTACAGTGCCAGTGCTGTGGTATCCCAGTGTGGCAGCACTATACAGTTGCCATGAGTGCGCACTGTCACAGGTCGGTGCTTAGTCCTGATATGACCATAGATGTTAATAGGACGTAAAACCCTAACAAACAAATGTGAAGAGAGGGGAGTTGGTGGATTCCTGGGAAATAGACTGTCATTGGTTGCAGAAAGGTGGGAAAGGGATCGGGAATATCACACCATTAGCAGTGGGTGCCATTGATAATTAAATGACGCTATTTTCTTTGTTAAAATTGCTTCTTCCTCGCTGCTACCTACACATGTACTACATTGCATCAGTCTGTAACTAACACTGGGGTATAGCAAGCTTTTCCTGTGGAGTTGGCGCTGTGAATCTGCCACCAGTATCTGTGTCCTGTCAGTGTGGGCTGTTGTTGTTTGGAGTGCAATACTCTGCATGCTACTTATATTTTAATGGCTCTATACAACTGAATCAATATGACCAGCAGCAGTGTAGGTCAGTATATTTCTGCATAAACCGTGGCACATAGATATACCTTATAAACACTAATAGTAATAGTAATATGAACCATAGTACTAATTCTGGTATTTGGCATAATTAAATCAACCTAAGATTACAATATTTATATATCATAATATTAAATAACTGGTTATCAATCATTTGTTTATAATAATCGTATAGTTTATTATATATATATATGTGCTTATGTGAAACCACTTCAAAATTGCATCATATATCATAATGTTACTGTCATTTGGCACAAATATAACCATTTCAGATCTTCATGTAGTGCAGTGTATATAACGATATGTGGCTATTGTGGTCTTAGTATGTCATATACTTTGGCATTTGCTAACACCACTTATTAATGCATAACCTGGGATAATTTGCATGACCTTACCTGAATATACCATTTCAATTGTTCAATTACCTGTTTCTACATTTAAGAGACAGAAAATATCATTCATTAATATAATACCATGGGAAAGAAAAACTAAATTAGCAATAATTTCTCAAATCAAAGATCTGTGATTATGGTCGCACATTTCTGATAGAATTACATATTTTATATATCATGCATACACAGCTTCGTAATTAGTTGGTCACCTGGAAACATGAATATTCCTTCTTGTTGCTGACATTTTAATGCAGCCTCCAACGGACTACTCCTTTTGTCTTCCAGAGATGACCGGTGGAGAGATATCCTGTCCGTGATCCCTATCTGGTGTGGCAATTATCAGGTAAGAAATATGAACAACCCTAATTAATTATGCCTATTGGGTCAATAGAATCACACGGAGAAAACTCGTGTTTCTATAGCTGCAGCATATAATTGTGTAGGCTTACAGTCCCCGAATATTAACCCTGTCAACGATTATATAATTTTGAAGTGAGAGCTGGGAGACAGTTGGAGTCGGTTCCCAGGAAAGGGGAAGCAGAGAGTGCCCGGTTACAGGTGGGGGGGGGGGTGATGAGAATAAACTACATCACGGTTCCAGCGGCGCGGTGCATTGTAGGATGCGTCAGAGCAAAAAAAAAAGCGAGAAGCACATGGCACATGCAAATACACTGGGTGCAGCGATGAAATGTGATAGTTTCAGCTCATCTCAGCTCTTGTTTGAAACATAGAATACCAACTTAAAAAATATATATAATAAAATAAGATATTAATCTTTTATCCAGCATTGCATGTATTTACATCAATATAATCAGCACATCTTATGCCATGTGCATTTAGATTTAGAGAAATCTGGGCACTCATACTAGTGTTAGAGCCATAGCCAGAGTCAGTTTTACTTTTTTTATTCATGTTTTTATTTATATCCTATGGTTAATGACATATGTAGAAATAGAAAATGAGTAGGGTTAATCAGATATTGGTTATATGTTTCTTTAAAACAAGTTTTTGTGTGGACACATTTGACAATTTAATATTTAGAACAAGAATTACCTATGGCTAATCAATGGTGATGTAAACATCAGCCTGTAAAGTGACTGAAATTTTATGTTTCTTAGCTCAAAATGCTTACTTATGGAGAGTTGTGTCTTAAACATGTTCATTATATTAATATTCTGCATCCTTCCATCCATGTTTGTGCCAAATTTTTATGTATTTCTATTCATTTGGAATAAAATCGAAGTTTTGCCCTTCGCATATCGGCAAACTCAATGGCCATACGCCTTTGCTTTGCTCCCAACGCCGTTTTCAGCGCATGCAAACTCGGAACCGTGATGTAGTCTATAGGGGATTTTGAGACATAGAAAACATTAGTGACTATTTTTTATTTATATTCACATAATAGATTATATAGCACATATATATATCTAAAAACTCTTACGTACTGGTTGAGACAAACCAATATATACAAGTAAGATAGCGACTCAAAATGCGGTGTGAGTTAGGGGGGGAAAGACCCCTACTCCTTTATTTAAAAAAAGAAATTCCTCCGAGCTAGTGGAGTAGAGGCCCCCATGCAGGAGGCGGAGAGGAACATGCTGGTACCCACCAGCCCCCACCCTGGGGAGGGGGGGAGGTAGTGCCACCAACTATTATTACATGCGATAAAGGGCTTATCACTATCCAATAACTTTTACGTAGTGGTTGAAACAAACAAATATATATACAAGTAAGACAGAGACACGTAATGCAGTATTAGTTAGGAGGGAAAAAGACCCAAACAAAAAAATACCAACTCGAAAATAATAATAATAACCAAGCGGGAGAGCCCACTGCCACTAGGAGGTTGGCGACCTGTAGATCATCGGCGATGCGTTCCTGGAGGGGAACGCACAGATAGAGGTAGACACAGTCACTCACCCAGTCGCCGCGGGTCTTGATCTCTTGGATCGAGCTGTCAGCCATTAGTATGTAGGTGGGCCCCCCTCTCCTGAGCGAGTGGCTCGAGAAGAGTGTTTGATCAAGGCCCGAGTGGTGGCAGAGGAGTCATGAGGGGGTGGGAGTGCGGAAGGCTTGGTCCGTCGGGTGAGCCGGGAGCTGGGCAAAGTGGAGCTCTCCCGCCCTGACCACGCACAAAAGAGGATGGGATACCCTGGCAATCGGGATGTCCACTGTTCTCTCCGCATGACGTAATCCCAGGCTTCCCCTTCATGACGTAATCCCAATCGGGGTCATTGTCACCACACAAAAAGGCTTCCACGAAAAAGTGGCAGGGGAGGAGCTGAGCGATTGTGTCACCCACGCGGTGGGAACAGCTACATGCATCATTCGCGCAGTCGTAAAAGACCGTGAATTTTATGGTTCCCTCCCCCCCCCCCCCCCCCCGTGTCTTTTGCTAAAACATTATAGAGTTAGCCGGCCTCGTCGTTATGAACGAACGAGAGCCAGGGTTCACCCTCTCCTTTACCATCGTTAATTAATGCGCCAGCTGGCCATCTGGTCACGCCACTATTTTCTTCCACTACTACTGCCTCACAGTGGGGAATGGGATAGGAACCTGCATCAATGTTACCACCAACCCATGCATCTCTGCCTCGGTCACACCCCTTACATGTATTGTGAATATCACCATCAATCCCGACGACACCAGCTGTGCTATTGTCATAAAGATAACAATAAACAATGGTTGAACACTTGGAACATCATTATCAGGGCAGGCAGTGCTGAAATCAACATCAGTCCAAAAACTGGGTTCAACATGACTAGCCCCCAGTGAGCCGGTCCCAGCAGTGCCTGCAGTTATGGTGGTCCTCACAGCTGGAACCTTTGTTGCAGCTGGCCGCACTATTCTAGGCATTGCACGGGCCTTTGCGCCCACCTCCTGGCCTGCGCCTGGCTGGGTGGCCGCTGGACATGGGCGTGGTGTGTTGGGATCGTTTCTCAGCTGCCAAGTGTTCCATGGACACATCCATCTTACCTCCCACAAAGGCATGCATCCCCTTGTTGACCTGATGTCTTTGTCATAGCCTTGGTAAGCCTTGTTCGAATAGGAATCTGCTGAGGCCTTCATTATCATGTAGCCCACGTGTTTCATGGCCCCATCCTTATCCAATGCACATATAGATTTGGATGCCACCGCCCACTTCAGATTAGCTAGTACAATGTCATGCAGTGTCATATCTTTTGCATCCTTGTCCAAGAAATTCTTAAGGCTGTACTTTCGTGACTGGAACTCCTCGACCTGCTGTTGCTGCTGCTACACGAGCGGCAGTGGTGGTGGCGACAGGAGGATTTTTTCCTCCTCTGGTGGGAGCGGTGCTTGGAGTCCCGGGCAGTCCAGGCCTCCACCGTATCCTCCTCCGAGCGTTCCGACTCACCTGAGCCAGAGCTATCCTCATGGGTGACATCCGGGCTGTGGCGGCGCACCAACTCTTCTCATAACTGTGGCGGTGGCAGTGTGCCTCACTCCTCTCCCAGCCATGGTGGCCCGATCTGCTCTTGTCCCGGCCGGTCATGCCAGTGTTTAAGGAGAGGCTCAAGGCCTCCCCGTCCGCCTCTATATCCTCCAGCTGGTTCTGGAGGATGCGCTCCTGTTTGCGTGCAGTGGCGGCCACAATCTTCATGTGAAGCTCCCTCTCTGCCCCACTCAGTTCACGCTGCTCCTCCTGGGACTGCTCCTCCGTGAACGGGTCCAGGCTTAAAGATGTCTCCTGACCAGCACTGACCATGCGCTGATCCTTGTCCTTGCTTGAGGCGCGAGTCTGGCGCTGGTCCGCCATGTCCATCTCATGCCTGGTGCGGCTCCACTTGCAATCGTCCCCAGTGGGCCAGTGTGGGACTCAGCGCAGGCTGCGCAAAACTTTGCTGCCAACGGCATGGACACGAGGAGGGGCGGCGTGCGGCGTGCGGCGTGCGGCGTGCGGCGTGCGGCGTGCGGCGTGCGGCGTGGCTGGCAACGGCAACACGGCGCACTGCTGGGAGATTGGGGAAGGCGGGAAACACATCCGTCACATCCACATTCCTCCGAGCTAGTCGAAGAGACTAGAGGAGCATGATGGTACCCACTCCCCCCCCCCCCTCCCATCCTGCGGAGGGGGGGGGGGAGAGGTCGTGCCACCCACTGCAGGTATTGTTACATGCGATAACGGGCTTATCACTATCCATATATGATATGTGTGTTTGTATATTTGCGTTTTACATCACAGGTAGGCACAGATAGGGTGGTGACATCAGGAAGCCTAGGTGGTGTAATGGTTAGCACACTGGCGTGGACTGCAAGAGACATCGGTTCGATTCCCGCTCTAGGCGCAATCAATATTTTCCATTGTCATCACCCTCAAACACTGGTACCGTGACCAGCATCAGGGATGCTAGGTGGTGTAATGGTTAGTACACTGGCATGGACTGCAAGAGACGTGGGTTCGATTCCCACTCTAGGCACAATCAATATTTTCAATTTTCATCACCCTCAAACACTGGTACCGTGACCAGCATTAGGGAGCCTAGGTGGTGTAATGGTTAGCACACTGGCCAGGAATGAATGAGATGTGGGGTCGATTCCCCCTCTAGGCACAATATTTCCCATTTTCTTCACCTCCTCACGACACTGGTATCATGACCAGCTTCAAGGAGCCTAGGTGGTGTAATGGTTAGCACACGGACCTGGAATGCACAAGACGTCGGTTCGATTCCCACTCTAGGTGCAATCAAAATTTCCCATTTCCATCACCCCCCTGCACAACACACCCGTACACACACTGCATATTGCAGCCCCCACTACCTATACATTCACTGCATGTTGTAGCTCAGGTGGTAGAGTGTCCACCATGTGATGCTGTTGGGCAAGGGATCAATCCTTCTCAATGGACCCATTTGCAGTTTGGACTATTTTCCGTTCCAATCAGTTGTCCACAACCGGTTCATCAAAGTCTGTGGTAGGTGCTGAACTGTCTGTGGAAAAGTGCATATAAAAGACTGGACGTCCAATAGCCGATGATAAAAATCAATGTGCTTTAGAGGCATCATTAAATAAAACAAGCTTCATAAAAGACCCCTTGCTGCTTATTGGAAAGCTATGTGGTGACAGCGGGTTTCCTCCAAAGAAATATGTCAGAATGCCCATATGTTTTACGTCCGTCCAATAGCGGAGTATATGATAAAAATAATCAACGCGCATTAGAGGCATCGTTAAATAAAACAAGCTTCATAAAAGACCCCTTGCTGCTTATCGGAACAAGTAGCCTATGTGGCGATGGCGGGTTTCCTCCAAAGAAATATGTCAGAATGCCCATATGTTTAACGTCTGTCCAATAGTCGATGATATGATAACAAAATCATTGCACTTTAGAGGCAACGTTAAATAAAACAAGCTTCATAAAAGAACCCTTGCTGCATATCGGAAAGAGTAGCCTATGTCGCGGCAGCAGGTTTCCTCCGAAGAAATATGTCAGAATGCCCATATGTTTGACGTCCGTCCAATCACGGAGTATATGATAAAATAATCAACGTGCGTTAGAGGCATCGTTAAATAAAACAAGCTTCATAAAAGACCCCTTGCTACTTATCGGAATGAGTACCCTATGTGGCGACAGCGGGTTTCCGCCAAAGAAATATGTCAGAATGCCCATATCTTTGATGTCCGTCCAATAGCTGATGATATGATAACAAAATCAATGCGCTTTAGAGGCAACGTTAAATAAAACAAGCTTCATAAAAGAACCCTTGCTGCTTATCGGAAAGAGTAGCCTATGTCGCGGCAGCAGGTTTCCTCCGAAGAAATATGTAAGAATGCCCATATGTTTGACGTCCGTCCAATCGCGGAGTATATGATAAAATACTCAACGTGCATTAGAGGCATCATTAAATAAAACAAGCTTCATAAAAGAACCCTTGCTGCTTATAGGAAAGAGTAGCCTAAGTCGCGGCAGCAGGTTCCCTCCAAAGAAATATGTCAGAATGCCCATATGTTTGACGTCAGTCTAATAGCCGATTATAAAGTCGCCGGCTGGTGGTGTGGGTGGTGTGGACAAGCCAAGGGAAATCAATACAGGTAATGAAGGCAAGTAGGTAAAGAGTGAAAGAAGGAGAAAGAGACTCCTTGATTTATTATCTTATATAGGTTTCTAGAATCCAAGATGGCAGTGGTCACATGGGTTGATCCACCAATCAGAGTTCAATCTGTTGTATCCAAGGCCTTGTTATGCTGGCTACAGTGCCTTGTAGTGGCCAATGATCCATAAATAACCATGGGGGGAGGGGGTATGTGAGGTGACTCCTCCAAAGACTATTCTAAGAAGTGACACTCCTCCAAAGACTATTTTACTATACAATTTCTATACCTAATGAGTAATAGTTTACCAATTCCACATATCCCTCATATGCCGTTGGATTTTATATATCACCATTTACCATTATATAGACAGTTTGCAATGTATTTTAGTAGTGTTCACATATATCCTCATGCCATTAGATCGGACAATTTTACACGATGATACAATACAAATAATCAATGCGCTCTAGAGGCATTGTTAAATAAAAGAAGCTTTACTTTGCAGTGTCACGTGGAGATCGTGCCGATCGTGGCGACCCTGCGCTTTGAGAGGGCACGCTGCTTTTCGCTGGTGCTCTTCTGCGCCATGTTCACCTGCGTCTCCTTCTACACGCTAACCGCTACCTTCGGCTTCCTCACCTTCGGACCGGAAGTCGGCTCCGACATCCTCATCCAGTACACCTTCGGTCCCTATATCCTCACAGCCGCCATTGCACTTGCCTTCAAGATGTGCATGACATATCCCATCCTGCACTTTTGCGGGAGGTTAGTTTTGTTTGTGTTTAGTTTGTCTGTGTGTGTGTGTGATTTTGTGTGAGGCGGTGGTATTTTTTTTTGCAGCGGAGTTGGTAGATACAAGATTCACCCCGTACTGCTGCAGTAGGGGTGCAAACCAACCCAATGTAAAAGTTGTCGAAAAAAAGGGTCAATGAATTGAGAGCCTAATTTCACAATCTAAGAAGCAACATTTATTCTTTACATATGTCTTATTGATAGCCCGCTACCTTTGAGTTGAACAATATAATATAATATCTAGTTTAATCAGATTGAAAAGTGAAATCGACGGCATTCTCTGGCCGCCATCTTGTCTTTTTGCATTCTCTCTCATTCACCAAATCTGTTCTGATATAAGTAACCATTTGACACTGGTGCGAGGCATTCTACTTGTTGTTCCATCCTAACGCTGTTTTCACCCGTATTTATATAAGGCTGGTCTTCACCCATGTACTACAAGTACCGGGTGAATCTTTTATCTACGGAGTTGGGTGCATAAATGGTGTGGAACTGGACTGCTAGTGTGGAAAGAAACAAAATATTTAAAAATAAAAATAAATAGAGAAACTGATACACATGTGTAAAATGAAACACATTAATTGTAAATATTCAATTAATATTCTTTTAGGCAATTTATAGAATGTTGCTGTAGCATTTACTCAGTGAAATATATTAATTGTAAATAATGAACTGATTTTAAACAAATAAATTAGTTGAAAGAACAACACTGTAAATTGTCCAAAATGAAACACCTTAACTGTAAATACTTAATTGATTATTTGAAATACTAATTACAGTAAAGCCTCTCTAAATCGACCGACCATGGGACCGACATTGAAAGGTCCATTTAGGGAGGTGGTCAGTTTAGGGATTTTTTTTTCATCATTACAATGGTATTGCATAGGTGATCGTTTGGGACCCAAATAAAGCGATCAATATAGGGGAGTGGTCAATCTGAGGAGATGGTCAGTTAAAGATTTTTACTGTAATTGTAAATGCTTGATTGATGATTTTTTAAGTACTCATTTTAAAGATTGTCACTATAGATTCAAATTAATCTATATATGCAGTGATGTCTCTGTGATTGCCTCCCACCTCCAGACGCGCCATAGAGAACCTGTGGGTGAAAGGTCGGGGCCTCACCTGGTTGGCCATTGTGGACGGGGAACTAGTCCGCCGGCTGGTGATCACCTCCGTCACCTTTACGCTGGTCCTCATCGTGTCGCTGGCCGTGCCGAACCTGTCAGTCATCATGCCCGTCCTGGGCTGCGTGTCGGCCATCCTCATGTTTCTCTTCCCTGGTATGTGACACTGGTCCGCCTTCATCCAGTTCGTCGTAATGCTTGCATTGCGTTTGATTCGCGGCGGAGGAGGAGATCCCCCCCCCCCCCCACCTTCCTTCCTTCCTCCTTCACCGCTGACCGCTGGGTTACCTAACCCCCCCCCCCCCGCCCCCCCCTGGGTTCCGCCTTATAACCCGGTGTCGCAGTTTCAACGCCCGGTCAGTTTCAGCGCCCGGTCAGTTTCATGCGCATGCGTTAAAATCTAACATCATCGTCACTAACCTTATAAATTTAATATAATGTTTTTGGTAAAGATGTTTTCTACATGTGTACAAAGCGATTTGTTTCTAGGTGGTGTGGTTTTAGAGATATCACTTTTCCTGTATTTTCTGTATGAAGATTGCTAGCGACCATTGACAATGCCTTGAGTTTGACGGTACGCGCAGTGCAAAACCTTAGTTTTATTCAAAATTAATACAAATCAAGAACCCTAACCTTATAAATTTAATACAGTCTTTTTGGTAAAGATGTTTTCTATATGTGTACCAAGCGATTTGTTAATAGGTGGTGTAGTTTTAGAGATGTTTCACTTTTGCTGTATTTTCTGTATGAAGATTGCTCACGACCATTGACAATGCCTTGAGTTTGAGTCTATTCGGGCGGTGGAAACTGACTGGGTGCTGAAACTGCGACACTGGTGTTGCAGTTTGAGCGCCCTGCCAGTTTGAGCGCCCTTCTATTGCTTCTGTGCATGCGCGGATAGAGACAACATTAAAACCACCCTAACTATCATTGTAATTTGTGATTTTTGCTTCTTTGAAAGCAAATTTCTCTTGTTTCTATTAAATAGTCCAGATCTTTCTCTACAATTTCACAT
Source organism: Branchipolynoe longqiensis (assembly GCA_030323885.1). Classification (NCBI taxonomy): domain Eukaryota; kingdom Metazoa; phylum Annelida; class Polychaeta; order Phyllodocida; family Polynoidae; genus Branchipolynoe; species Branchipolynoe longqiensis. The sequence goes on from CM059191.1 coordinate 95,666,755, forward strand.
TCAGCTTTTTTTTTATCAGCCAATTGGAAGTTCTTGAATTTATTTTGCGAAAATAGTTTTTGAGGCCATGATCTGGTAAGGCTAACACTGGCACTGACACTCAGAATATCCCAACTTTCACTATTGTCTCTGTTTTTAATACTTTCAGAGTAAATTGCTCTTAGGTTACATTAAATACTTCAGATCTTCCTCTTCAATTGCGAATTAAGATATTTTTAATCGATCCAATGAAAGCTTTTAAATCTATTTTACAAAAAAAAGTATACAACCACTGGCAGGGCGCTCAAATTGGCAGGGCGCTCAAACTGCGACACCGGGCCCGCAGCTCCTCCAGCCATTCTGCCTCCTCCCGCCTCCAGTAGCACTCTTCTTTTCCACCCACCCACCCATACTTATTTGCTTTCTTTGTATTACTTCTCCCTTCCTAGGGTGGAGGGCTCTTCGGGGCTCCCCCTTCCCCCTTGATCATTTCCTGTTATTGTCATTGTATTGTTCTTATTGCTTATTACCTCTTCACATTGCTTGTATTGTTGTCGCACTTTGAATAATAGCTCTTCTTCCACCCCCGCCTCCTCTTCCTCCTTTGCTGCGTATCAAAGTTGCATAGTCCGATGGCTTTTATGTTTCTGGGTTTTTTTCCCCTGAGATAATTATATAAGCCACTCCGGCAAATAAGGAAGAAGACAGAGTTCCGCTGAGTCTATTTATTATTAGTTCTCTGGCAGGGGAACTATATACCCCACATACATAAAAAGAAAATTACAAACGAAGTGACAGACACACGGTCACATTTTAGTACACTTGGCACTCCGCCGGTGGCACCCCATTCATGCACTACTGATCAAGGTGGGTGCGCGACTCCGAATATATATGCAATATCAATTGTGCTATACTATAATATATAAAACTTGGATTATGCTACGTTACTTTATATTATTATAATACATTATAATACAGATTAAATTGATTGTTTTAACATAGTCTACCTTACTTTAGTTTAAAGCTGCATAATCCGATGAAATATAAAATGTTCAAAACCAAACCAATTATCTAGATTTGATTTTACATATCCAACTTAGATACTGATGCACTCATTAAGCATTTGTTTCTGCATAGAAGGCAATACTGAGTCAATTTAACAGAACCTGTTACTGCAGAAATCTATGGTGTCAGAGTTTTGGCAAGCTTGCCAAAATTAATTTTCCATGTTTGCACTCAAAATATCGAAAATGTTCACCATTTAAAATAAAAGTAACTTTGAACTGATGTAAAGTAGATACTAGTGATCGATCTCATATATTCATCTCAGAAAAAATACAGAAATTCAAAACCATTGGACTATGCAACTTAAAAATAACTTTGATTTAAAGTTGCTGACACCCTGATTTCCCAGTGGGGCAGCACTATAAAGTCACCCTGAATGTGCACTGTCAAAAGTCAGTACCCATCCTGATATAACCATAGATGTTGCCAAGATGTAAAACTCCAACAACTAACCAGCCAACAGTTGATGACTAAACTAGGTTTTCCGACACCATCAGGTTGTTGCCTGGTGCAACTCTTCAGGAATACAACATCACCGGATAAGAAGCTAGGTAGTCTTTGGATCGCGGTCGCGGCCACCTTGATGACGTCACTGGGCGCGTTCGTGGTCGGGTTCTCGCTGTCAGACCTGGTGGTGCAGTTCATCAACCCCAACTCGCACTTCTTCCTGACAGGAGAGGAGGCCATTGAGGAGAAGATGCACAGTGGAGACGGCTTCAACAACACGGCCCGGTACCTATAGCGCAGGCTTTGTGTGCCGTACAACACTTAATTAAAGTTGCATAGTCCGATGGTTTTGAGTTTCTGAAATTTTCTGAGATAAATACATTAGGTTGATCGTTATTATGTATCTTCCTTTAGCTTGAAGTAACCTTTATTTTAAGTGGCCAACTTTTGAGATATTTGAAGTGGAACCATGCAAAATTAATTTTGGCAAGCTTGTCAAAACTCTGACCCCATAGGCTTCTGTAGTAACAGGTTCTATTCAATTGCCTCAGTATTCCCTTCTATGTGGTGACAAATGTTTAATAAGTGCACCAGTATCTAAGTTAGATATGTAGAATCAAATTTTGATAATTGTTTTGGTTTTGAAAATTTGATATTTTGGTATTGTCGTGGGGGTGATGAAAATGGGAAATACTGCGCCTAGAGCGGGACTCGAACCCACATCTCTTTGCATTCCGGGCCAGTGTGCTAACCATTACACCACCTAGGCTCCCTGATATCAATACACTCCCCACGCCTACCTGTCTATGTGGTTACTTGCCTGAGAGGTCAGTGCAGACCACTACACTATCTATGCCGCTTTAAGCACATCCTGCTCTCTTCTGATACGGCCAAAAAAAAAAAAAAAAAAACTTCTTGTTTCACAACCACATTTCTTTCTGAATTGAGTGAGCCTCCGGAAACGACTATTGAAATTTGGTCGGGTGGAAAAGTAGCATTTCATTTAATTTACCTTTTTTTCTCTCTTCAAAATTTGTATTATACGAAGGGTTGTATATGTCTCAGATTTGAAGCAGCAATGCCTGGGAAACAAGGATGTTTTTGTGTGTGTTTTTGTTTGGCCTAACGATTAGCTCGGTTCGACGTTCATTCTGGTTACGGGAACATACTGGACTACGTGTACATGTCCTTTCGTCAAAAGTAACCAATGCATGCTCTTTCCAGAAGTAGAGGATCACATGTTGGTGTATGGGGCTCTGTTATGGCTTCTATAATATTGATATCCTTTATGTGTTCAGAATGTCGAGTTCCGCTGGTTACTTAGGAAGGACTGAAGGTGCGACCCAGGAAGTTGGGGTTGGTGCCACTCCCAGCCCTGTCATTCACAATAAATACAGTAAAACCTCTTTAACCGACCACCTCCACATAACGACCACTCCCCTATATCGATCGCTTTAGTTGGGTCCCAAACGATCGCCCATATAATTCCATTGTAACGAAGTGAAAAACTCCCTTAAACCAACCACCTCCCTAAATGGACCTTTTAAAGTTGGTCCCATGCTCGGTCGATTTAGCGAGATTTTACTGTATATTACACTCACTTTGCACCTATTGCAACAAGCCCTCTGGTGAGCAAACTTGGTAAGTTCCTACCACATACATGTGTATAATGTAGATATCAATTAAAATTTCCCAGCAAATAGTATATATATATATATATTTGATAAAATCCCACATCGTATTTGTGTTTTCCTCATCTTTGCCACTCGCTGCACTATCAGCTGAAGCTGTGACCCAGTGTGCTTGTTCGTACATTCGGTCCTTTCTGAGGGACCAGTGGAACTGAGAATACCCGTATTGAAACCTACAGGCAATTAATTAATTCATGATGTGATTATAGCCGGAAGCATTATGTAGCAGGTAAGAGCTGAAGGGTCGCTGAACCAGTATTTTCTGTAGGTTGTGAAGGTATGTAACCTATAACATGATTAACCCATCAACCATGGATGCATTGTTCTTGTGGTATTTGGCTGTTCTAATTATCAATTTCTCCATTGTGTGATTTCCGGTAAGGCTCAAGTGTAGAGCTACAGGAAATTGATTATCAGAACAATGCTCCTCCTGGATCAGGGCTTGTTCACTGCTCTGCCTGATCTGTTTATGTATATCGTTATGTAGATATTGTTATGCCTGGTTAGATGGCCCATGAATTAAGGTGAATGTTGTAATCAACCTGCAAATATAGTGTAAGGGTGTAAAGCTGTTCAATAATTACCCTTATCTTCGCGTTGAAAAGGAATCATAAACAGGGTTTATTGCCAAAAATCCTATCCACATACTTTAACTATCTATGTATAGATATATATATATATACATGTATATAGATCTATGGATATATATAGATATATATATAGATATATATAGATAATAAGATATACATATATATCAAGTGGGCGAGACTATTCGCCTTGTGACATTTGTGAGCGTGCGCCGATTAACCCGCATTTGGAAATGTGGGCTACTCGCCATGGCAGACTCACGAATGCCAACATTTGAGAGGCCCCGGGTTTCCGGCCGTAAAGCGTTGCTAGGAGACGTCAATTGCGACTCTCCTGGCAACGATAGAAGGTCGGGCGTTCAGACCCAGACCCATCGGACCTGTTTTTGCATACTCCGATGTTTTAGCCGAGATTTAGGCTTTTATTGTCGAAATTCTAAACTTGTTTTAACTTAATCATATGGGAGGGGATTGAATAATACATCAACGACATGTGCTACAAACGAATGTTAGTTCGGTTAAGAATAAAAAGCTGTGAGCTCTTGGAAAGGTAAATTGGAACGTTTCTTGCATTCTTTACTATTCTCCAGACTTCTATAGATTAACCGCTATGGTCAAACTTAATATTGGATTGCTTTATATATAATTAAGGGCCTTAAGCCTAATAGGCCTTATGCAGCTACTTAACCCATCTGCGGGAAGATTATAACAGACATATTAACAGAATTAACGTAGAGATCTTTTGGCTAAAATATGACCGTAACTTAGGCTGATTATCAGTGACAGTGGCAGTGACACTAGCGCATCTGCTTAGTTCTGGATCAATTTAAACATATTAAATACACCATAAGGCGGGGAGACCAGCCAGTTAGTTGAAATAACTAAGTAAATGATTTAGGCCGATAAATGCGAGAGGGGGCAAAATCCGTATTTAGACGATACTCTGGCTGGTCGACTTTAGCCGAGGAATGACACCGACGGGCACGGACTACCTGCAGACGGGACAGGAGGCAGCGGCGGCCCGCGGCTGGCCCAGGAAATTCACATGGAAATAATTATGTAGACCCGCTAAGGACGACACAAGAACGGATGTGGATAATACAGTTTATTACTACTACTCTGAATACCGTATCTGGCTGGCATAACCGCCGAATCAATAAACAAAAAATTGTTCTCTCGGGTGAGCTGACCGGTGCGCAGGCCAGGTGCGTATCAGGAAGGCGCCGGGCCGGCCGAGCGCCGTGGTTATATACGACTACTTGCACGCCGCCTAGCGAGCAGCGGGCGCATAATGCTTAGCACGGAGCCGGCGCGTTCGAAATGCCCGAATATGACCAGCTCATATGTACATTTGTCAATGCCCGCGGGTGCCTACACCAGCATATATGCATATATACTACCTGTAGACCCGCTAAGGACGACAGAAGAACGGATGTGGATAATACAGTTTATTACTACCACTCTGAATACCGTATCTGGCTGGCATAACCGCCAATGGCGCACAGCACCCCCAGCCAACTAATAACTCGACAAGGTCGAAGCGCTCGGGGAGAGGAGAAGCAATATACGAAAAGATAGCATCCGATGACCAATCCCCTCTAGTCCTCAACTCCTCTAATGTAGAGCCCTGCATAGCAAGAAACGTACACCCCCCCCTGCGAAGCGAATGACAAGAAAATAACTCCTTCTGCAACCCTGCGCACTCAGCGAAATACTTGATCGCACAATTTAAAGCTCGGTATTCCAAAGGCTTGAACCCACCGCTAGGTGACGGTACTTGAAAAGCCGGCAAAGCATCCAACACAGGGACCTCTCTAAAGTGCCTCTTAGTCCAATAGACTGCACATAACTCACGATTCATCACTTTAGCCACAGGGATCAATAACTCACGCTGCCTAAACTGGATAGTCTTAGTCCGCTTCACCGTAATCAACATCCCCCAACTGAAGAATTTAAAATCCTCCCTAGACAGGATGGAATCCGACCTAGTTAACTGACTCTTCCTTAACAAAGCTCTAAACCCGGTTAATAAGGCAGCGCGAATCGACACATGACCCATACTGCTCGACATAAAGGAGAAAATTAACAATAATTGTCTAGGTAAAAGCGGAGAAGTGCGTCTCACTACGCACCCTAGCTGTCTCCTTGCTCCCCCCAAAACCGTTTTGACTAGATGAGATTTATAATTAATCGGAGGAGAACCTCGCGCTTGCAAAAAATAATTCAATGCTGATAAGTAATTCGTAATAGAGCTAAACTTCAACGATCTTGTTAACCAAGTAATATACAGCCCCACCTGCACATCAGGGCATGGCAGAGGAGGAAATAAGCCTTGGAATTCGTCCAAAAACGAAAAATACTTCTTAATCTGGGTTGAACGCGTGGCGCGACTGCCTTCTGAGTAGTAGCTCGACTGAAGCAGCGACATCTCCCGACGCAACTCTGGCAAGGGAACGGAAAAAATAGAGTCAGGCAAACAAATGCTTACAACACAGCACCTCCGCAGAGTCTACCACCCCAATCCTAGTCCTGTCCTCCCCTACAGTCCAACGACTCAACGCGTCACAAATTACATTCCTCTCACTCGGTACATACACTGAACTAATTTCGAAATTATACTCACAAGAAATCCAAAATAATTGTCTCACCCAATCCATTATCAACTTACTCCTACACCTCCCCGATGCCGAAGCTGCATGAACAGTCATGTTATCCGTGACGAACACTACCGACTTGTCCCTCCAGTGTTCTCCCCACCTGGCTGCGGCCGCCATCACCGACCACATCTCACGCACATTAATATGCGCGTCATCACAAATCTGATTAGAACATGCGTAATGATGCTGAACCGAAGACTCTAAGTCCTGAGACGCGCCTGAGTCAAAAACTCCAACGCACCAATCGCCTCCGTGAAGCGCACCAAATCCAGAGGAAGACACGTCCGTATACACAGACACGCACTCTGCTTGGCTCCCCAATATGCGTGGATGGCCATTGAAACGGTCTACAAACTCTAACCACCAAGCTATCTCCTCCTTAAATGCAGTATTCAATCTGAACTGGTAGTACGGACGCTTCAGTGTCCTAACGGCGTCATAGACCCGACTACAAAACGAACGACCCCCCTTCACTACTGAAGCACAATGCGCTAGGTGCCCACCTAATCTCTCTAAATCCCGTTTCGTCGCCTTCCGTCTTCCCACAAAGGAAAGCAAATGGGACTTTAATTTTGCCACCTTATCTGCTGGCAGAAATAACTTCATGCGCACCGCATCAATCTCTATGGCCAGGAACCTGGTGCACTGGGATGGAGATAACATCTTAGGAAAACTAACGAAAAAACCTAACTGTCTAAGAACTCTAACAATAATTAATTGTGAACGAACACACGCGTCCCAAGACCGATCCACTACAGCGAAATCGTTCAAGTAATTTATCACTCCCAACGCACCCCGTCGAGAACAAGCACGCACTACGAAGTTACTGATTCTTGTAAATACATATGGACTGGAGGGCAACCCCATAAACATGCGGTTATCGACAACAAAACGAACACCTGCACCAAAATCCCACTGCAAACCCTGTCGATTCCTATCGCTCGGATGGATCGAGACTGCTCGATACGCATTCTTAATATCCACTACCGCCATGTAGTCCTGTGCCCGCATATCATTGACCAGGTCGTCGACGCCTAGATAAGAGAATGTCTGACTCACCTTGTCGACGTATGCATTCACAGACCCACACAATGGACGCGAACAATCTACAACACAGCGTAAACCCTCACCCGTAGACTTAGGAACACAAAAAATATTGTGAATGCAAGCAGGGGGAAAAGTCACCTCAGAAATATATCCATTACGTAACTCACGCGACAACTGCTCACTAATAAATTCATCATGCGCGTCAGAGCGAACTGCCCTATTAAATACAGTGTAATTAGCAGCACAATCAAAATTAATGACCTCAAAGCCAAAAACTATACCTCTTAATATGTAACTCCAATCAGCGTCATGCGACCCAAACAAAAATAATTCGCAGAACGCACGACACGGGCGCAATTGTGTAAGGTTTCCCGCGATGTAATGAGTACAATGACAACTCCCTAGAAAACATGCATTCATTACACGAAAATCAACAGCAAAAACGTCATCACGATCATCAATGGCATGAACAACAAAACAATTCAAGTCTACTGTTACAAACAACCAAGTACTCATTAAATCAATCCAATTAAGTAGGCAAGTCTGCCAATCATTGTCTGCAATGTCACATTGAGCATTGTCCATTGTAACGGGACCAGAGTGCGCAGTACAACCGCCTTGAGTTGCAACGCCCCCGGCCCGTCACGACCAGTCGAGCAATCAATCAGCGGAGAGCGCGTGACCCGACTACCCCGAGCCGCCACACCCCCCGACTCGCCTTGACCAATTGAGCAATCAATCAATGGCTCCACCCACCGCCGGTCCTCATGAGCGTCCATTGACTCACTTTCCTCAACACCGGTGCGCCCGACCCCACATCAATCCTCCCTACATTTGTCGCGCCGGTGCGACTTCGCCCCGCACTTCCCGCACCAATGGCCGAACCGACATGTCTGTTCATCCCTCAAACACCCATCCTCACTATTGAAACCATAACACGGTCGCACCCCATCCTTCGTGTATTGCTTCGACTCGCTTCCTTTCCTCGACTGACCATAAGTGTTCGTCCTCAAACAATCAAATCCATAATACCGCAGAGTAAGTTGAGAATTGCCCGGGTTAAAGGCCGAATAACCGTCCTCCGCCGCCAAGCGATGAACACCAATATCATAATTCACATGCGCAGCGTTTATAAATTTATCAGCTTTAGCCCTACCCGACAGATAATCGATATGACGAACAAAACGCTTATAGTCTCTAATGTTTGTATCCTTAGTATGCAGCATCCAGTGACAGTTCGCCTCAATGAGCTCATGACAGTTCAACTTACGCACAATTTTCTTATCTTCTGTGAAGCGCTTTATGGACCACTTACTTCTAAGTCGCCTCTCGCGACTACGCGTCCTGTCTGAGGACGAGGACGACGAACAACTGCGGCGCCTATGGCGCCTCCGACGCCTCGAAGGACTCCTGCCCCATCGCTCCTCCGACTTGCATGCCTCCAGCACCGGCGTCCTCGACCGGCGGTACGCACCTGGTGACCTCGACTCCCGGCGCTTGCCTGACGAGGCGGTGCGATCCCCGCATGCACCCCTCCCTCTGTCGCCCGACACGCTCCGACCGCCGGCACTGGAGACACTCCGACGGCGACTCAACGAACGGCTCCTCCGCCGCCCCCTCGACACGCTCCCGCGCCTGCCGCCCGACTTGCTCCGCCCGCCACCGTTGTCCCGTGACGCACTCCTGTCCGCACCTCCCAACGACATCAATGATAACTCTCTTTCAATTGCTAGAGTCTTCTCAGCTATCACTGCTTTCCTCTTCTTTTTCTCTAAACCCCACAAACGCTCAAGCAATGAGCGCTCGTCGTCACTCAGCGGGTCGTCCGAGACGACCGGCACAACCAAACTAGCTTTAGCAGGCTCCAATAATTTTTCCGACTTCAATTTCTCCTTTTCCATCACTTCTCCCGCCTGACGCGTAGCACGACGCGTCCGAGCTGGGCGTCGCGTGCACCCGTCATTAATGGGCGCAGGGTGTATGTAGCCACACGGTGCACAAAAGTCCTTCGGCATATGCCCAATGACAAAAAACCGACAAGTGACAGCAACCACCAATGAAGTGCGTACTGTGACAGGAGCAGTCGACCGGTGACAGCAGCCGGTGCAGACGGAGCAAGCGGTGCAGGTGTTTTCTCTCGGGTGAGCTGACCGGCGCGCAGGCCGGGTGCGTATCAGGAAGGCGCCGGGCCGGCCGAGCGCCGTGGTTATATACGACGACTGGCACGCCGCCTAGCGAGCAGCGGGCGCATAATGCTTAGCACGGAGCCGGCGCGTTCGAAACGCCCGAATATGACCAGCTCATATGTACATTCGTCAATGCCCGCGGGTGCCTACACCAGCATATACGCGTATATACTACCTATAAAAATTAACACGTAGGCTCGCCTTAAGCGGGGGTGGAATAGCCCGACGGTTAAATATATATAGATATATTTAGCTATAGATATATATATATAAATATATATAATTATTGAGATATCCATCGATATATATTTATTTATAGATATAAAAATATATACCCTCCTCTATGGAAATATGGGTATTTTCATGGTAAATGGGGGCCAAAGTGTGACATGAGGACTAAAAATGAATATTGTGTATTTTCCTCATTTTTCTCGCTGAGTAACCAACTGGTTGTACAAATATACGGATTTTCGGTTCGGATTTATATATTGGCAGAGAGCATTACTATTCTCAGGCGATGGAGTGGGGACAAAGGTTATGTAACAGAGAAGCAATGGGTGCCCTACTCGCTGTGTGACATAAGAGACTATGTGGAAAAAATTATAACACATAGTGCCCGAGATTATGACGTGATGTTCATATGTAAGAGACAGTTAATGCTTGGTGAAATGTTCCCTCTATGCACCAGTAAGAGTGCAAGTGGAAGGTAAGGACATCTTTAATATATGTATATTGTGACTGTCTGCAACTGCCTGTTACCACAGGGCCGATGGGCAAGCATATCCAGCCATCCTGCGTACATTATGGACACCACCTGCATCTGGGGTTGAGTGACAGCTATTAGGGCATCGCCCCCCCCCCCCCCAGGCTGTAGAGGGTGTCTGATGATTGGCTGGCTGTGAGAGGCCAAGTCCCCTGCAACCCTTGCACCTGACACACAGACCTCACTCTGATATATATTATTCTTCATTCACTTCTTGGAGACACTCTTGAGGATGACTCTGAGCTAGGCACTCTAGCAGGAGACACTCTTCTCTTGCCCAGGAACCCAGACACTCTGTCTGAGGCTCCACTTTCTATACACAAACTAGTAGGCACTGAACTGTGTGCGACAACCATGGGACTCCGGTTCAATCAATGGGCTGTAGGCACTGATTCTTATACACACTGACGAGAGTAATGAGGATCTGTGTGGACAGTAGGTGAGGAGTGAGGGTGATAGGTCGCTAGTAGGTGAACAGGAGTTGATACCAATAAAGCACAACTTCTTCACTCTCAATCTTGCACAACTTGTCTTCCCTTTCTTCCTTATGAGTTTGTTGGAGAGGGGCATCAGGTGGGAACTGACATACAGTTGTCAGAACGCACCTGGGGAGAGTAAGTGGTATCTTGGGGCTCTGACACTTGAGTCCCAATATATTCCATGTTGTCCATATATATACTATTAACAATAACACAACGGAAAAGATAGTTGAGGTTACCATTAGTCAACTTAGTAATCAACAAGTGTGAATTTATTAATTAAAGCAATTATTTAAGAAAATTGATTGTATGAACATGAAACAATTAATTTGTATGTTGTGATCCCCTAAGTATAGAAATCCACAGTAAAGAAATCTGCATAGGATGATTATATTCCTCCCAATTTTGAGTTCTGGATGTAACACAAAACAAGGGGACACCAAAAATAATATGGGTCTTCAATTTCAGTTTATTCATCCAGCTTCTTAGGAAAATTATATTACTAGTCATGGTCCTCCAAAATATGCTTGCACATGCAACAGTACCAAGTGTTTTCTTGTTGATACTCTGGTATTCCCAGAATAGCATATTCTTTGACATAACAAGCAGGAGATAAGCAGGGGACACCACAGTTACGTCCAGAACCAGTATAGTCACCGTGGAATATTAGAAAAAGATACAAAGATGTGCATGCAAGATGGACATTTATTTCAAGTGAGAGTGTCCTTTTATTATTTCATTGATTAATTGGTAATATTCTATGACAAATAAAGATCTAGGAGGCTCTAGAAAAGTCCACATTTTCCATGTAACATATTCATGCCCTTGAAAAACGGTATTTTTGTAATGACTATGTCAGTGTTTTTTTTACTATGTCACATTATGCCTTCATTTCATCATATCTATCCCCCCAAAGTGTAAGAATACCAATTCTATAAAGAAAATAACTCCTCTACTCTTTCAATATCTGGTTTTGAACTTTACATACTTGAAAATACATTGGCCTCATTTACCATGAAATGACCCATATACATATATATATAAATATATATATATAACAATAACAGTTGAGAATCAAAGAATGGAGTTAGTTGATATTTAACCTTTGTTTTCCTCTTACTGAGTGTGACAAGTTTGCTTAAGTTGCGATGACTCGCTTGTTGATACCCAGTATATTCGCCATTAACGGTGTTGACCTACATGATTTAAAATGGCTAAATTTTCCTGATTATCTTTTCCCAATAAAAGTCTATACCAATTAATTCAAACCATGACTCATTCTTGAGACTTCAATAAAATACAGTACATACAAAATCACATTAGGCTTGTGTTTTGTACTTTGTCTAATTGGAATGAGACAGCAACACTCTACTATCTTAAATTCAAGTCAAGACTAAGGGACATGTAATAAGTATGTAACTTGATAATCTCAAAGTCTTCCATGTGGTTATTCTAATTTCTCCTCTGCACTAAATGTGGCTCATAACTTGTTATGCGAGTATTATTTAGGATGGAAGTTAAACTTTACTTAGATGTGGTTGTGCTCAGTAGTACTTGATGTGCTACTCACTTTGAGCAATTTAATAATAATAACAAACCATGCCTTTTTCATAGGATATAAATAGTATGTATTTTTCCAAAGTGTGAATTTAAGGTAATATTGCACTTTAGTAAATTCAACAAACCTATCATAGTAAAATGGAGAGGTACGCTTTACACACACACACAACATGGATTATTTTCTCATTAGAATTTAATTTATTATCTATCTAAATATAAATGTGAGTAACACGTTACTATTCCATTACACAAAGAACGCAACCAATATATATACATTTGGACCGAGTACAATTCTTTGACTGGCCATAACGACCTACCGTCTTTTATTCAAGTGAAAATCCCGCAACCAACTGACTCACCAGTAGTAGGGAACCAGTCTACCACCAGATCCCCCCCCCCCCCGCTACCCACTCCTTGCTGCAGACCTAACCATCTCCATGTCGCTCAAGCTGCCTCTGAAGATATCATGTACAAAATAGCACAATACCAAACACCATTCTACCTCACACCAATGATTCCATTCCCATAATATATGAATAAAAGATCTGTTATACCAAGCAAAAGGCTACAATGCATCTGAGTCGCTGGTAGAATAGCTTAGTAAAAATTGTAATAAGAGGGAGTGGGACGTAGCTCAGGCGGTAGCGTCTCCATCTGTGAAGGTGTCACTCATTGGATCGATCCTTCTCACTTGACCCATTTGCAGTTTGGGCTATTTTCCGTTCCAACCAGTGGTTCCCAACTGGTCCATCAAAGGCTGTGGTACGAGCTGCCCTGTCTGTGGGAAAGTGCTTCTCAAAGACCCCTTGGTGCTTATTGGAAATAGTAGTCTATGTGGTGGCAGCACGTTTCCTCCAAAGAAATATGTCCGAATGACCATATGTTTGACATCCACTAGCCGATGATACATTACAAAAAGCAATGTGCTCTCGACGTGTCGTTAAATAAAACAAGCTTTAATTTTAATTTTTTTTTCATATAAAAAAACAACCTTTTGACAGCATGATACCGTTGGGTGAGATGTTCCTAACTGATAGTGTCCATATTTTTTTAACACCAAGTTATTATCGGTAGGCTTAGAAAGGCTGAGTGCTGAGTGTGCCTTGGTTGGTTGCAACGTCTGCCAACATACACAGAGGGTTGACTGATACCAAGGCGCCATTTTGATCCTCACTCGCCCCGCTGTTTCCGTCCGGAACTTCTCGGTGCACGCGCACCGAGCCTCCTGGTGGTGCCACCTGGTGTCGACCACTGGTAACAGACACACACTGGCAATATCCACTGGTTAGCGACGCCTCCAGCTCGATTTGCAGCTCCCCTTGGTGGACGCCGTTGAGTGTGGCTATTCCATGTTGGTTGGGATTAATTAGTGGCGCCTCCTGTTGGATATTACCGACTGGTGGCGCCATCTGGAGCACATAATCAAATTGCGACTCGCTCTGATGAAGGGTATTAGCATTGGTGCTAACAAGCATTTGTATTGGTGATGACGCAGATTTTTCCTGAATATGATTAACTAAAGCGGGCCCGCCTAGTTGGAACTGACTGACAGGTGGCGCCACTTCTTGGTAGACATCAACCGGTGGCGCCACCTGACGGAAATCTCCAACTGCGAGCAGCATTTCATGGTGTAAGTGTGGATGTGCCTGGTGTACCCTGGCTGTGTTTGATTGAGGCTGGTCTGTCGTGTGGTCGTACGCCGGCTGCATAACATGGCTCCCACCGTCAGTGAATGACAACGAGGCCAGGTTCCGTGCCGCTGTCAGTACATAATCAGGTACACCTGCATACTGAGCCTCCTCAAGTATGCCGCCATTTTCTTTTGGCCGAAAACCAGCAGCGAACATAGTTCCCCCGTGCACCGCATGGTGCGACCCTTTCACAATTCCCTCATTTTCATTCTGGGATTTTATCATCAGCACATCCCACTCCCCAACCCCGCGCATCGTTCTATTGCTCCTCTTTGGCTCTGAGCTTTCCTTTGGATTGACCTCACCGGAAGTAGCACATCCAGGCCTCTGACCCGGTTTCTCTGCGGTTGTCTGCTCGGCCGGACATTCGAAGCTGACCCCGGCGGCGTGGTTCAAGACCACCATCGGGTCGGGGGTCACAGCCCTCCCGAGCGCCCAGATGGACATAGTTCCCTCGTCCACCGCATGGTGCGTCCCTTTCACAATTCCCTCTTTCTCATTCCCGGATTTTATCATCAACACATCCCACTCCCCAAGCCCACGCATCATTCCATTTCTCCGCTTTGGCTCTGAGCTTTCCTTTCGATTGACCTCACTGGAAGTTGCACATCCAGGCCTCTGACTCGGCTTCTCCGCGGTCGTCTGCTTGGTGGAACAATCGACGCTGACCCCGGCGGCGCGGTTCAAGGCCGCCGCCGGGTCGGGGGTCGCGGCGGCGTGACCCCCGAGCGCCCAGATGGACGGGAGGCCGAGGTGCTCGTGCAGGGTCGGGGCGAAGGGAGCGCCCCGGGAGACACCGGTCCGTTGTCGGCGCAGCAGGCGGCCCTCCACACGACCGACGTCCACGCTCCACAGGTTGCCCTTGGCATTGGGCCTGGTTGGGGTCCGTAGCACCTAAACGGGTGTAAATAATAGCTAATAGTCCCAGAGGTGGTAGACAACATTTATTTTACCCAGAGAGTGCATTATGTTTGCATGATTGGTTCTATGGTAGAATTTTAACCAGTGGTCCACAACTGGTTCATCAAAGGCTGTGGTATGTGCTGTCCTGTCTGTGGGAAAATGCATATGAAAGACCCCTTGCTGCTTATTGGAAAGAGTAGGTAGCCTATGTGGCGGCAGTGTTTTTCCTCCAAAGAAATCTATCAGAATGACCATAATGTTTTGATGTCCAATAGCCGATGATAAAAATCAATGTGTTCTATAGGCGCCATTAAATAAAACAAACTTTATGGTAGAATTTTATGCCGAATTAAAAAATGTTCGCCTTACAAAAATCGGATTTTGGATTACTTCATAATTTCATTTTTATTTTAAAGAGGGGTAACCTCCTTAGAATTTGGCATGTTTTCACGTATATATATATATCTCAAAAGTTAACCATTTAAAATAAAAGTTACTTCAACCTAAGGTAACAGTGATTATGGCGATTAATATAATGTATTTATCTCAGAAAGTTAGCAGAAACTCAAAATCATCGGACTATGCAACTCTAAAGGATGTTACTACAAGTAATGGCGGGAAATAGACCTTCCGGAAGTAGCTGTGGTTGGAGAGGTTGTGGCGGACGGAGTCTCTCCACCCGCTGTAGCTGGACCGGAAGAAGGGGAACCAGGTCTGCAGGCGCGATGTGATGTCGGACAGCGTCGCGCGTCTCTCCCGTGATGTCATAATCGCCATGGAGATGAGTCCGACGTAGGAGTAGGGCGGCTTTGGGTGGCGCTGGTAGGCACATCTAAAAATGTACAAGTCGCCCACGTGACCTCTCAATGACAACAATATTCGGTTAACAATTAAAGTTGCATAGTCCGATGGTTTTGAATTTTGGTATTTTTTCTGAGATAAATATAGTAGATCAATCACTAGTATCTACTTTACATTAGTCCATAGTTACTTTTATTTTAAATGCTAAACTTTTTAGATGCTTGCCAAAACTCTGACACCATAGACTTCTGCAACAACAGGTTCTGTTATATTTACTCAGTATTGCCTTCTACGCAGAAACAAATGCTTAATAAGTGCATCAGTATCTAAGTTAGATATGTCAAATCAAATCTAGATAATTGGTTTAGTTTTGAAAATTTGATATTTCATCGGACTAGGCAGCTTTGAGCCTAAGTCACAAATGCCTTGCCGCGTGCTTGCAGCGACCATAAGTTGCCGCATCGGCAAAACCGTGCTGCGACCGTACAGTTGGATACAGTGGCTGTACAGCGACAGCACAGTTCTTTGCTTGCCACAAGGGGTTGCGTCTTTTAAGTTGAAATTATCTTAACTTCGGAAAATCACAAAACCATATGGTCACCTTGCGGTGGGATTTCGTTTTTTACTGTCTTCTGTGGTAGTGATATTACTTTTGGTGAGCTTGTGTTGTTTCTATATCTGCGGTGTGTTGTTTGTATATCTGCGGTGATGCGGCAACACAAACCACAAGGTGCATTGCAGTATACATACGATTTGTGAATAGATAAACCGCAGCCCACAACGCCATCACATTTGCATAAACTGCAAGACACACCGCAGACCATAGCACCATACGGCGACTGCAGAATTTGTGACCTAAGCATTAGCGTTACCTAAGCAGTTTGTTTCTTTGTTGTTGTTTTACGTCCTAGCAACATCTAAGGTCATATCAGGACAGGTACCGACTTGTGACAGTACGTACTCATGGTGATTTAATAGTGCTGCTGCACTGGGAAATCAGGCCTCTGGCACCATGACCCGATACCCCACTCAGTCACATTCTCCTGACACCAAGCTAACCAGCCCCTGCCCTATCCTAATAATGCCGAGCACCAGGCTAGGAGGCGACAAGTATCAATTTTTAAGTTATTGGTTTTACTCGACCGGGAACCGAACTCGCGAACTCCCGATCTTCCGCACATGAGGCCTGTGCTCTACCGATTCGGCCACCACGCCCTAAGCAGTAGTCCATGCCAAGATCCAGCAAGCAATCGCACCACACAAAGATGTTCTGACAATCGTAAAGAGTCGGGAACTACAGTGGTACGGCCATATTTCCCGCTCACCAGCTTTGGGTGAGGCCCAGTTGGTTGGTTGGTTGTTGACATTCTACATCCTAGCAACATCTGAGGTCATATCAGGACGGCTACCGACTTGTGACAGTGCACACTCATGACAACTTTATAGTGCTGCTCCACTGGGAAATCAGGCCGCTGGCACCATGACCCGATATCCCACTCAGCCACATTATCCAGACACCATGCTGACCAGTCCTCATCCTATCCTATTAATGCCGAGCACCAGGCTGGGTAGCGAAAAGTATCCATTTTAAAAGTCATTGGTTTGACTTGGTTGAGATTCGAACTTCCGAGCTTCCACACGGGCAGCCTGCCCTTTACCGATTCGGCCAGCGCGTCCGCTCACCAGACAAAGATGTCCTGACAATGGTAAAGAGACGGGAACTGCAGTAGTAGGGTCATGCTTCCTGTTCAGCAGGTTTGGCTAAATCCATCTAGTGAGGCACAGTGAAAGGGGGGAGAAAACAAGGCAGACATCAGGGATTGCACAGATCTGGAGTTTGGCAAGTCCCAGAGGGCAGTGGAGAACAGTAAAAACTGAAGAAACCTAGTAAAAACTGAAGAAACAAAGTCATATACCGGTAACAACAAAATAAAATGTCTCCTGGGAAACAACGAGTTAGAACAGGTAGACAACTACCGGTATCTGGGAGTGGACCTGGACAGGCACTTAAACTATGACCTTTGCATAACAAACACTATCAAAAAAGCAAACCATAAAATATGGCTACTGGCAAAACTAAGGTACTACATGACTGAAAGCATGGCAATCAAAATATATAAAGGAATGATCCTTCCCTACTTCGACTACGGTGATGTAGTATACATGGGGGGAAGTACCAAACTACTCAACAAACTACAAGTGATGCAAAATAAAGCCCTTAAAATATGCCTCCAAGTACACAAAAGATATCCCACGATAGAACTACACAAAAAATGCAAAACAACACTATTAAGAAGCAGAAGAGAAATGCACCTGAAAATACTAGCACACCACTACACCACGAAACCGGATTACACAGTAGCCCCCCGCAGGGACACTAGACACATGGCAGCCCCAATACTCCTAACGGAAAGAAGCAACATGAAAATACATGAGAGAAGTATACTAACCATGGCAGCACATGCCTGGAATAAACAAAATGTAAAATTGCGGGCGATCCGTAACCCTGACCACTACAAAAAATTCCTAAAGAAAACAATTACTTACTAACACAACAAAACCGCACCTGCCCCTGAGCGCCGTGAATGCTTGCTGTGTACTGGCACAGAAAGCAAAAGACAGGCCAGGAAAAGTGGTAGGCACTAAACAGAAAAAATAGGGAAATTAGCTCTCCTAAGTATTAAGGAAATCAGGAAAGCTATCACCACATGGCGCAGTCCACCTGGGTATGTGTAATGGCACAAACCAACACAGAAGTGGACAGGCCACGGTCCTGCAACTGATCCACCCTGAAATACAAAATGGCTAGGGAAGCAACACAGCTATCCCACCTGGCCGCAGTCCTAAAGGGTCCGAGTGTGTTCTAGCACACGAGTGCACTATCTAAGGACAGGGTTTAGGTGAAAGGATGCTGTAACAAATAACAAAAATCTGAATGGAACGGGATCCTCTCCCACAAGCCTGCATGTCACCCAAGTAGATGTACATAGTAGGCTAAGGTATCATTACTCAGACTAGACAAAAAAAACTGGAAAATTACAAAAAAACTAACATAGGCTATTACTAACAACCAAAATTGCAGAAGGCTGACCCGAGCAGACACAGGTAAACACTCCTGGGCAAAGGAACAGATCAAGACAGCACCACAGCTGTCCAGCGTTGAAAACAAGCACCCTGACAGGAGCTTATACGTTATGGGCAGAGTAAATACCTCGTCAATAAAAAAAAATAAAAAATAAAAATATATAGCCCTGTTCACACACGGACGTTAATTCGCCTCAACTAGTTCGCCTTATCTAAGTCAACTCACATTGGCCGTGTGGACGCGACACTGAGGCGAACTAGGGCTGAGTCGACTCATCTAGTTCGCCCCAAGTACATCGCGTCGCGAGGTAGTTTATATGAAGCGAACTAGCTTAAGTCGGCCTATCTTGCGTGTGTGGATGCTAGCGGTTTACTTTAGGCGGCTTAAGCACGTCACACGCATGCGCAGTCGAGCGCTGAGTTTTTTTATTTTCCGGTCGATCAAAAGTACATATTATATAATTTGGTCTATGAAAGAGCTAGCTGTGCACAGATATTTTTTACATAATTTTTTTAAAGGTTTTCACTGTCCAGCAGAAGTTTTGACCATTCCAAAACAATACAATTCAGTCGATTCAGATCTAGGTCAAACCCACACACTTTCGTGATGATGTCGACTAACCGAAAGTGGCGCCAGTTTGGATGGTCGGGCTCATGCGCAGATATTGAAACCGCCCCAAGTACTGCATGTGTGTACTCGACACACTTTCACACCTAGTTCGACTCATCTAGTTCGCCTTATCTAGTTCGGGCTAAAGTTGTGTGTGTGAACAGGGCTTATGATGTCATGCCAAGATAAATGTTGCATGTTTGCACTTCAAATATCTCCAAAATTAGCCATTTATAATAAAGGTTACTTGACAGGTAACTTTGATTATAATGATCAACCTAATATATATATATTTCTCTAAGTCAGAACCTAAAAACTTTAATTAACATTTAATTCTGGACGGAACGGCAGGACCGTTCGACTTTGAGCGTTCGCTTCCCGTGTGGCATATCGTGGGTTCGAACCCCGGTCGACTGAAACCAATGACGTGTCACTACCTACCGTAGCTGGTAAACGTGTATTACCAGGATATGGCAATGTGAAAATTATCCTAAATTGATTTTTTTTTTATCCCTGGTTAATTAAGGAGTATAGCAACCAAGATAAGTACCCTCACTAAGTCAACTTGATGTATTAAATCCGTCAGTTTGGTCGTAGGGAGGGGGTGGGGGGCGAGGAACTGGCGGAAAAGCTAGCAGTGTTTAGGAGCTTGTGAACAGGCCATTGCTGGACTGAATACCAGTGCCTCTGCGCTGTGAAAAGAAACCCTCATTGGAAAGACAACATAATTTAAGCCTCCCTCCTCCACATACATACACACACACACAAACCGATTCACAATTTATTTTAGAATCGCCAACAGATAATGTATTGGGTAGGAATCTGCGTGTACTGTTGTGTTCACGCATGACTTGGTGGAAGAAAAAGGAAAAAGAGAATCACAACACTTTTTCTAGGATCACTAGAAGATTGTGAATCAGGTAGGAGTCTGCATATAGTTTATGGTGGTTATGGGGCTGTCACACTACGATGTAACGACGTGAACGTAGGGAGAACGTGAAGAACGTTGAACTTCTCGGCGTAGTATGCAAATTTGGGCAGAAGTTGAACGTGGATGCAGCGTAGTGGACGAGAGAGTAACGTCGGTAAAGGGTAGTGATACCGTCGTTCGACGAGAGAGGTGAACGTAATGACGCTGACGGAACGTTATGAACGTTATTCCATCGTCAGAAGAATGTTACGAGACGTTGAAATTACGTTGAATGCACGTTCTCCTGACGTTCTCCTGACGTTCTCCTGACGTTGTCCTGACGTTCCCATTACGCCCCGTGGGCATTTGCACTTGGTTTAATGGGGGTCAACGTAGTGGAACGTAGTTGAACGTAGTGAGGAGCGTTGGAATAACGTCCGTTTAACGTCATTGACGTTCGCTGAACGTGAACAGAACGTACGGCGAACGTAAACCCTTACGTTCGACCTACGTCAAAACTTTTGAACATGTCCAAAACCTCGACGTATCTCGACGTAACACGACGTAATGTGACGTAGCTCGACGTCACTCTAACGTCATTATGACGTCATCATAACGTAATCCAACATACATCAACGTAATGACGAAATATCACCACGTTAGGCTCACGTTGGCTCATTACGGCGTAGTGTGACAGGGGTATTAAGTGCTTGTCACGCTATGCCGGATTGAGCAATGGATCGAATTGTCTAGTCCGGTGGTGTTTGAGTGTGATAAGTATCAAAATGTATTAAAATGTGTCAAAATGTTGCGATATCAGGTCAAAGGCCGCTGGATGAATGGACATGAAACGGACATGAAACGGACATGACACGGACATGAAACGGACATGAAACGGACATGAAACGGACATGAAACGGACATGAAACGGACATGAACGGTTAGCCAACGGATGGTAAGCGGACTAAACGGACTCAAACTGGACAAGAACCATAGACATCTATCCGGCGGCATCCGTTCCAAGTTTTGTGCATGTTCAAAACTTGTAACGGATCGGGGCGGATATCAATGGATATGCAACGGATATGCAACAGATATGCAATGGACACAAACTGGACTTTGCCGGATATCAACAGACTTTGTTCGGTTTCTTTCCGTTTCCCCAATCCCTTGATGTGTGACAGAGCCTTTAGGCATGACTTGGTTCAAGAAAAAAAAAACCAGATCCACAACATTTTTCTTCAAGATGGTGAATCAGGTAAGAGTCTGCATGAAGTTGGTTTTGATCACGCATGGCTTGGTTGAAGAATATAAAGCGAAAAGGGATTCACATAAATTATTCAGAATCAGAAGCGCAGAGGATAATGCACTGTGTAGGTATGTCTGTGTAGTCTGCTGTGGTCACGCATGACTTAAGGGCGCATTCCATATACGCGTAATGCGTAATGCGAATGCGAATGCGAATGCGACAAAAAATCGAAACGCCTTGAAACCTATGAGCTACATTCCATATACGTGTAATGCGTAATGCGAATGCGAATGCGAATAAAATCCATTATCCCGATCGCTCCATGTAGCGATTGGTGCGTAATGCGTAATGCGTAAAGGTGCTTCGAATAGAAATGCACCAGTCGCATTTGTCCATTGATATAAGGCTGGAGGAGGCGACTGATAATTACGGACAGCCGGGACAAGGTGGTGCGAACAGAAAAGCATCAGTCGCATTACTGGGGCGTAAAACTACACCAACCACCCAGCCTCCCCTGGCCCTCTCATTGATATAAGGCTGGAGGAGGCGACTGATAATTACGGACAGACGGTCTTGATGAGAAATTTGGGACGGTCCTAACATCCCTCAAAGCAAGCTAAACTGAGCCATGTTTGGACCGTCCCATTCTTCATATTTCTCATTAAGACTGCTTCCTAACAGGTCCGCCGCATAGTCTAACACACATGTTTGTACCGTCCCATTTCTTCATATATCATATGAAGACTGCTTCCTAACAGGTCCGCAGTATAAACCTACATGTTTGCACTGTCCCATTCTTCATATTTCTCATGAAGACTGCTTCCTAACAGGTCCGCCGCATAGTCTAACACACATGTTTGTACCGTCCCATTTCTTCATATACCATATGAAGACTGCTTCCTAACAGGTCACTTGCTATCCGGACCGCACCTCGTCCACACCTCTCTCTATCACCTCTCCGCCGGCCGGACACCTCCTTGATATGTCTGAAAAGAGTTCCAGGAGGGGGTGCCTGCCGGCATTTTCACTTTCTACCCTTACTCTGTCCGTGTCTATGGCTCGCCGGTTGGTTACCATAGGGCAGATAGGCACGGGCCTTTGACTCAACTCTCCTCATTTCTCTTTCCTAGATCTGCCCATTCGATTTCTCCCAGGCTCACTTCTTCCCCTAACCAGGGTTGTTGTGTTCTTGGGGGGGGCTCTTGACCTTTTTTCCTTTTCTCTGACTGGTTCTTGTTGCTGGAACGACCGCTGCTCCCACCTTTGCCCGCCTTCCTCAGACCCCTGCTGACCGGATACAAGTGCTCCACTACAGACACCATACAGATTACTACAAACAGACGGCACGGAGAGATCCGCTGCCACCCGGCGCCCCGTCGTCACCACGTCTTGAAGGATGTCCCCAGCCTTCACAACACTTCCTCTGAGACCACTTCACCCCGCAGAAGACATGTCTTAACCAAAGACTGGGCCGATTTATCGGAGCCTCTCTATAAATGTTGCAGTCCTGCAACCGGTAACCGTCGTAAGGTTACGAACACCCCATACAATACAATACAATACCTAACAGGTCCGCCGCATAAACCTACATGTTTGCACCGTCCCATTCTTCATATTTCTCATTTCTGTGTTTCTGTGTGTGTGTCTGTGTGTGTGTGTCTGTGTGTGTGTGTGTCTGTGTGTGTGTCTCTGTGTCTGTGTGTGTGTCTGTGTTTGTGTGTGTCTCTGTGTGTGTCTCTGTGTTGTGTCTCTGTGTGTGTATCTGTGTGTGTATCTGTGTCTGTGTGTGTCTGTGTGTGTGTCTGTCTGTGTGTGTGTCTGTGTGTGTGTCTGTGTGTGTGTCTGTGTGTGTCTCTGTGTGTGTCTCTGTGTGTGTCTGTGTGTGTGTGTCTCTTTGTCAGAGACACAGACACACGCATAGAGACACACACAGAGACACAGAGTCACACACACAGAGACACACACACAGACACGGAGACACACACACTGTGTCTGTGTGTGTGTCTCTGTGTCTCTGTGTGTGTCTCTGTGTGTGTGTCTGTGTGTGTGTCTCTGTGTTGTGTCTCTGTGTGTGTCTCTGTGTGTGTCTCTGTGTGTGTATATGTGTCTGTGTGTGTCTCTGTGTGTGTCTCTGTGTGTATATGTGTCTGTGTGTGTCTCTTTGTCAGAGACACAGACACACACATAGAGACACACACAGAGACACAGAGTCACACACACAGACACGGAGACACAGACACACACATAGAGACACACACAGAGTCACACACAGAGACACACACAGAGACACAGAGTCACACACACAGAGACACAGAGTCACACACACTTTTTATATACTTTTTATATACTTCACTGCATAACGCATAACGCATAACGCAATACGCATTACGCGTATATGGAATGCTGGCATTCGCATAACGCATAGCGCATAACGCATAGCGCATTACGCATTACGCGTATATGGAATGCGCCCTTAAGTGGCGCGTTTTTATTTAGAAGCTGGTTCCTGAGTTATTATCACCAGACGCAGACAGTCTCTGCCTGATAAGGAGCTAAATAACCCCCCTTCCACACACACACCAGCTATCTTCTTATCCCCTCACTACGCCCGCCTGCTCAGCGGTGATTGGAAAGTCTAACATAAGCTGGTCACCGAGTTGTTGGAAGTGTTGTCATAGCAACCGGACGTCTCGACGTGACTCCGGGAAGTCGCCATAGCAACCGGGCGCCTCGCTTTGGCGCCGGGAGATGCACACCTCGCCTTATCAACACTCCTTTGTCTAACCGTGGTCGGTTGGTTGTTGGAGTTGTACGTCTTGGCAACATCTAAGGTCATATCAGGATGGGTACCGACTTGTGACAGGGCG
Source organism: Branchipolynoe longqiensis (assembly GCA_030323885.1). Classification (NCBI taxonomy): domain Eukaryota; kingdom Metazoa; phylum Annelida; class Polychaeta; order Phyllodocida; family Polynoidae; genus Branchipolynoe; species Branchipolynoe longqiensis. The sequence continues at coordinate 95,691,331 of CM059191.1, forward strand.
CAATCATGGCGACTTTATAGTGCTGTCCCACTGGGAGACCAGGCTGCCAGCAACATGACCAGATTATCACACCCAGTCACATTATCCTGACACTGAGCCAACCAGTCCTTGCCATATCCTAATAATGCCGAGCGCCTGGCTAGGAAGCGACAAGTATCAATTTAGTAAGTTATTGGTTTGACTCGACCGGGAATTGAACTCCCGACCTTCCGCACGGGAGGCATGCGCTCTACCGATTCGAGTAGCGCGTCCGGTACGTCGTGTTTGGGGTGAACGCTCTGGGTCGCGGGTTTTCTAGGGTTTGATTGATTGGTGGTTGCTTTTACGCCGTGTCGGCAGCACATGCCATATTCAGGCCGAACCAGGTTGTCTAGTTTGTTTGTTTGTTGTTGTGTTACGTCCTAGCAACATCTAAGGTCATATCAGGACGGGGGAGGGCCGAGGTTGTCTTGGGGGAGGGTCTTCCTAGACCACGAAACAACAAGGGCAGCCCCATTCAAGCACACGCACACGCACACGCACACGCACACGCACACGCACACGCACACGCACACGCACACGCACACGCACACGCACACGCGCACACATATGAATATGCGTTGGTACGAGTAATAATGAACATGCGTTACTACCAGCATCAACACATCAGTTAGCGCGCACTCAATGTGACACACGTGCGTTATGAATATTCGCCACCTAGTGGCTGATGCGTGTACTATCTATTTTTAGCAGTTTTGTATATTGATATTAAATTATTGTTCATGATTAGACATAATTAATTGTTCGGAATATATTACTCATAAAATGACTACTAAGTCTTTGAAACCATGGTGTCCACTGAAGCTATTGCGAGGTTCTTTTGGCAATACAGTATAACTCCGTTAAACCAAACTTGAAGGGACCCTTTGTTTGGATTAAGCGATCATTGGTTTAACCGAGCTTTGGCTTTGACTTTGACGTTGAGTAAGTGTGTATTGCACATGCATGTAATATACAATGTATGTGGACACTTTGATTATTGTTTTTTTAATGTATGTACAGCATAACCCCGTTAAACCAACCTTGGTTAAACCAAATGATCTGTTAATCCAAACTTTTTTCGGCAGCCCGGCAAAATACTACCATTTATCATATAAAAAGTTTAATCTGACCCTATAACCACATGAAAGTTTGGTTTAACCACACCGGAAGTAGCCTGGGATCCGACAATTTTGTTTAGATTAACCGATAATTTGGATTAACCGACTTTGGTTAAACCAACTTTTTTATATATGATAAATGGTAGTATTTTGCCGGGCAGCCGAAACAAGTTTGGATTAACCGATCATTTGGTTTAACCGAGCTTGGTTTAACAGGGTTATACTGTATGTGTCCAACTACTACTTGCCATGGATATTGTCTTAGTATGGACAGTGGCGGTTAAGTTGGAGGGTTGTTGGAGGTTTACGTCATGGCAACGTCTAAGGTCATATCAGGACGGAGGCGGTTAAGAAAATAAACAAGTAAATCATGTATGGATCACGTGCAATCACACTTCTGGACTTTGCAACATGTATAATAAACCATTGAAAGAAATACTGAATTCGACTGAAGATGTCCACTTTAATGTCACCCGTTACTGCTATCCGTGTCTTTCTCCTGTATATGTTAGTGAAATGGTTACAGCTAATATTTTACATTAGATACAAACAAAAAAAATGCCATATGGATTCACCAACTATCCTCCTTCCGGTGTGTACCAGACGGGATGAGGTAAGCGTTCCTCTCCCGTTTTGGTAGATCGTGGGATTCGAACTTTGGAATATTTGAAGTGAAAACATATGAAATCCATCCTGATAGGCAAATTGCAATGGTGGACATTAGGCTTTATTTACCCATTTTCGAGTAGCTTTTTCTTCTTTTTGGGGGAGGTTTACACCCTAGCAACATCTAAGGTCATATCAGGACGGGTACCAACTTGTGAGAGTGCGCACTCATGGCAACTTTTATCGTGTTGTCCCACTGGGAGACAAGGCTCCAGGCACCATGACCTGATATCCCACTCAGTCACATTATCCTGATACTGAGCTAACCAGTCCTTGCCCTATCCTATCCTATTAATGCTGAGCGCTAGGCTAGGAAGCAACAAGTATCAATTTTATAGGTCATTGGTTTGACTCGAGCGGGAATCGAACTCCCGACCTTCCGCACGGGAAGCCTGCGCTCTACCGATTCGGTCACCGCGTCCGTTTTTTCGAGTAGCACGTGACCAAACGGCGATGAAGATTTGACGAGTGCACCAATATCAATGTCAGATGTGGCTAATCATGTCTAGGTAAGCACTTTGGTTTGGAAAATGTGAACAAGGTGAATCAGAAATCAAGGTGGTCAGAAGAAACGGTTCAAACACTGCCTTAAATACAACCTGAAGAAATGCAAAGTCAACACCACAACCTGGGACATAATGGCCAAGGACAGGTTTCATGGCGTGCTTCTATTCATAAAGGCTCAACAGAGTTTGAAACTGATCATATATCTCAAGCTAAACAAAAGCATCAGCAGAGAAAAGGACCATCTCCTTCATCAACCAGATTCTCTGACAGCAGCTACACACACATGTCCAACATGCTACCGCACATTCCCAGCACAAATTAGACTCATCAGTCATTGACGAGTTCACAATAACTGATGAGTTTCTGTCATCATCGCCACCGATGGACAACCAAGAAGACCTACCTGTTGGTTGACCTCCCATCAGCCACTACCACGGGATATAGCACGCCGTTTCTATCGCTGTGGCGAGATGGAACACCAGACATCTGTCACAAAAGGGGGACGAAGGGGCACACGTTGTATTGATTAGCGAGTGATCCTAGCAACACAGGCTGGTTGCTATCATACCATGTCTATGTGGTGTGGGAGGTTAAAAATCCCCTGGGCCGGTAAAAGTGTAGGCTCAGGCTTTCTATCGACAAACTGTCTAATGTTGAAAACAAGTCTATTCAGACTTATCCATGATAGGCAGTATAAATCTTGAATATAATATACGAGGCCATATCAGGGCAGGTGCCGATTTGTGACAGTGTGTGCTGATGGCGACTTTATAGTGCTGCTTCATTATTATACAGTGGTCCTGCATACCATGGTGCAGCATCCCATGATGCACCATTCCACTGAACAAGCCAATCCTTGCACTGTTTCACTACTGCCGAGTGTTACGCAAGGTAGTGAAGAGTACACTCCATTTGGTGAGATTTTGCTTTGATTCAGTTGGGGTTCGAACTCATAACTTCCCACGTGGGAAGCGGGCGCCCTAACCCACTCAGCCATCCTGTTCGGTTTTATGTATTGTACTGCGCAGAAAGTATCACATGTGCTCGTTAGTCTATGCACACCGAGTAATTCAGTAATTCCTGACATTAACTTCTGAAAATTGAAATACCTGGACTTTATTATACCTAATCCAGGGCTACAAATGTTTAAAAATAAAGCCTATTTTGACGATTATATTATAGCTGCATGCTCTGATGAAAATATCAAATTTTGAAAACCAAAACAAATATCTAAATGTGATTCTACCCCATATCTAATTTAGATACTGATGCACTTATTAAACATTTGTAGCTCATAGAGGGGAGTACTGAGGCAATTTAATAGAACCTGTTACTACAGAAGCCTATGGGATCAGGGTGTTGACAAGCCTGCCGAAATTACTTTTGCATGGTTCCACTTCAAATATCTCAAAAGTTAGCCACTTAAAATGAAAGTTACTTCAAGCTAAAGTAAGGTGCATAATAACGATCAACCTAATATATTTATCTCAGAAAATTTCAGAAACTAAAAACCATCAGACGATGCAACTTTAAGCGAGTGTAGATGCTAAGCCGTGCAGCTGGCTCTGTTTTAATATAACAAAGCACAGTTAAAATAATTATTTCTTTTAAGCACTTTTAAAGAATGTAATCTTTCAAAGCGATTTCAAAGGGTTCTCGTGGATTAATGGTTTTCTCAAGTTCATTATGTAAATTGATTGCCTTGCAGATAAATCCGATTATATCCATAATGTTATATTTGGTAGAGATAATACTTAAACAAAATTTAATTGGCGAAGTATACTAAGATTAATGATGGACGTATTCAATTTTCAAATAACATGGAGATACACATAGGATTGCGTTCATACGTATAGGGGCGACGTCCATGGTATCGATCAAAATTTCCAAATGCCTCATTGCTTCTTCTTGTCCTTTTTTTTTTCCCTTTTTTTCCTTCTTTTTTCCTTTCTTTTTTCCTTCTTTTTTTGTCCTTCTTTTTTTCCCTCCCCCCCCTTTCCCCTCTTCTTTTTTTTAACGACCTCCCTGCACAAGAAATAAACATCGGCTATTGGGGTTAATAACTGCCACATTGCATGCGCAGCTGTAATGAATGGTAACTTCTCCGTTTATCAATTATAGATGAATGTATAACTACACATTTTGAGGAATATCATGGTAGACCAATAGACACTGCACACCGAAATAAACAGCAGATCAATTCACAGAAAAACTATAAATAATGTAGATCAATCGCAAAGCACGCATATATCGATCACACTCCTTACCTTCATGGAATAGTTCCTGGTAACGGTTCCGCCTGGCACATGAATATTCCGTTGATGGCTAAGTAATAATGACATTGATGTTTGATCTTTCAAACAGGCAATATTGATAGGAATTAAACAGGAAGTGAATTTGGACTAACCAGAATTGGAATAGTAAAAGTAAAACAAAGTAAAGTACACCGGCTAGATGGTGAGACAATCAACTAGGTTCATTATATATAAGGCCTATACATCACGATACCATGACAGACGCATGCGCATTCAACTTCCGCTGATAACCAGGTGCCCTGGCGGTGGTGCTGCGCATCGATGATGGCGTCAGTGAAGCGGTCCTCGTGGCGAGGAGATAGGCTGGCTGGTTGGTGGCAGTCGTCGTGGCTGTGACGTCACCAGACCGCCCACCCACACCCCCGACAGCTGTTAGAAATAGCGGCGCCTTGGCTGTCATCACAATCATCGGCGTAGCGGCCATCATTGCAATGACGCAGTTGCGTTTAGATGATTTTGTGCACACACTCGAATAGTTTGTTTGTTGTTGTTTTACGTCCTAGCATCATCTAAGGTCATATCAGGACGGGTACCGACTGGTGACAGTGCGCACTCATGGCGACTTTATAGTGCTGTCGATACTCTTGAATTTTATATGGGCGCAAACCCATCAAATGGTTGTTTGGTTGGTTGTTGGAGTTTTACGTCCTGGCAACATCTAAGGTCATATCAGGTTGGGTACTGACTTGTGACAGTGCACACTCATGGTGACTTTATAGTGCTGCCCCACTGGGAAATCAGGCTGCCAGCACCATGATCTGATGATATCCCACTCAGTCATATTATCCCAACACTGAGCTAACCAGTCTTTGCCCTATCCTATTAATGCCGAGCGCCTGGCTAGGTGGTGACAAATATCAATTTTGTAAGTCATTGGTTTGACTTGACCAGGGATCGAACTCCTGATCTCCTGCACGGAAGGCCTGCGCTCAACCGATTCGGCCACGGCGCTCAGTCCCATCAAATGAAGACCTTTCCGGAGGAGTAAAGCTAGGATTCCTTAAACGCGGTATGCGGTATGCGAATACGAATGCGAATGCGGCAAAAAATCGAAAAGCATCTAAGTCAATGGGGGTGATTCCTTACACACGGTATGTGGCATGCGGCATGCAGCATGCGAATACTGAATCAGTCCCGGTACCGATCGGTGCGGCATGCGAATGCGAATGCTGCTGCGTTTGCCATAGAGAACAGTGGTGAGGAAACCTGACACTGTGTGTGGGTGTGGGTGTGGGTGTGTGTGAAAGGACCCATCCTGTAATCACGCCGCACGCCGCATGCCGCTTGCCGCATGCCGCATACCGTGTATAAGGAATCCTAGCTTAAGGTCCTCCTCTGTTGAGTTAATTGTTTCCCTCGAGCAAACACTCTTCACACCACAAATTATATTAACTAGGTGTGTTCAAAGCATTCGCACTAAGAAGTGTTGCTTTAGTTTTTAAGCATCTCTTTTTTATAGCACATTTCCAAGTTGAACATCAATGGCACCAATAGCTTCCTTGAATATTTTATTTATTCACATTCTTCTTTCAGTGACAAGGTGGTATGGCTGAACCAGTCAGCATGTAGTATAGCTTCATTCACTACAAGCATGCTGGGTGGCTTCCCATGCGGGAGGTCATGGGTTCGAACTGTGGCCAAGTCAAATCAATGACATACGCAATTGATGTTTGTTTGTTACCTAGCCTGACGCTAGGCATTACTAGGATCGGGAAAGGAATGGTTTGCTTAGTATCAGGATAATGTGACTGAATTGTGCATGTTATTTGTAACATGGGTAATTTACGGGGTGGAGAAGCCTTAAATAATACGACAGGTGGCGCCACCTAGCCTAAGAACCCGGACTGACCTGACAGCCGCCGCGCACGCCATCTACCGGATTAACACGAGTAACTCCACCGACAGCCTCCACGGCCCGCCGAATCGACCCGACCGACTTGAATTCACTGCCAAATTGATCACGTGTTCAACCCTCCTGGTTCAAACCATCACAACCCTTTCGGCCGCAGTTAACGGAACACTCATCTAATTCCCCGCACCCACACCCACACCCACACCGCTGATGAAGTGGATAACGGGTAGGGTTGAGGGTTCGGGTCGCGCCCACCAGTTGACCTGTGAATGAGGAGAATAACACCTGACCTGATTACATGTAGACTTGAACGTGGTGAATGATTAGTAACATACCTGAAATGACCACCTAGACTCAAGTGCTGACCCCCTCCCTGATTCTGAATAAACATTAACCACTATTCACGTCATCACTCCGCCTTCGTAAATTGGATATCGGGTCTTGTTGCTGGTGGTCCAGTTTCCTAGTCGGGCAGCACTATAAAATTGCCATGAGTGTGCACTTTCACAAGACGGTGCCTGTCATATTATGACCATAAATGTGGCTACGATATAAGAGTCCAATAAAAAAACCTTCCCAAACGTATAAGCTCCTCCTCTGTTTAGTATTTAATAACTGATGAATTCGAGCAAACACCCTCTTTGCACGATATCATCTAGGAATCTTCAAAGTAGATAGCATTAGTAAGAAGTCGTAAAGTAGACCCCAAAATAATGTTCAAACATGTGTTAAGTGCCTGTCACACTATGCTGGATTGAGCATCAGACAGAATTGTCTAGTCCGATGGTGATAAGATTGATTGATTGATTGGTGGTTGGTTTACGCCGTGTCAGCAGCATAGGCCATATTCAAGGCGAGAAATGTTTGTTTTTTGTTCAAACCATCGCTTTTACATGTAAAAGCAGACAATCAATTATGTGCCAATAGACAGTCATTAAATTAGAAAGCTCACAATCATATATTTGTGGTCAAGGGAAACAAATTCCCATAGAAAAAGAAAAGTTTGATTAATAATTGATAGAATTTATTTAGTAAACTATATGAGGTGGTACAGTCCAGCTTCCCTCAAAAAGGCTAAAATGTTTTCTTGTTTTACTTTAGTAAAAAGGTCATGCATACTGTCTGCAGTCTAGACTTGTTTGCGCAGGGCCAAAAAATCAACGCAACTTAGTCAAATGTGTTTGAGTGTCAGCGGGGACTGACACCCAATACATTCAGGGGGAGGTTCCCCCTTGAGCAGAAAAACATGTGTAAGCCACGAGTGGCCAATCCGGCAGCGGCTAAGGACCACTTGGTCCCGCCGACCTCCCGCATGAGTCCGTGGTGGTTTTCCCACAGATGGTTCAATTTCTTTAAGTTTATTAATGTTTTCATCCCACTCATGTTGACATTTGGATTTTATGTGGGTGGCTATTAGTGGTTTCAGATCAGAGTGAGGTATCAGACACGGTTCAAGATCACAGTTCAGGGCCTTCTTCCCAGCCAGATCAGCTCGTTCCTTTCCTTGTATGCCGGCATGGCCAGGCACCCAGCACAGGTGGATGTCATACCCATCCGTTGCCAGTTGGTTCATTTCTATAAATGACAGTTGCTAGAATAGAACGTGGTGATAAGTATCAAAATCTATTAAAATGTGTCAAAGTGCTGCGACATTGGGTCTACGAACGGACTTGAAACAGACATGAACCAGACATGAAACGGACATGAAACGGACATGAACGGATAGCCAATGGACGAAACAAAATCAAACCAGACAAGAACTGTAGACGTCAATCCACAGGCATCCATTCCTAGTTTTGTGCATGTTCAAAACTTTTATGGGCACAAACCAGACATTGTTCGTTTTCTGTCCATTTTCGCCAATGCGGTGAGGTGTGAATGGGCCTTAAGCATTGCACCAATATGTGGCTTCACTGTATAAACTAATACGTTCTATATGTAGGATAAAACCTTATTTACTCTGTCATTAAATTCAGACTCAATCAAGTCACGTGACTGCAATCTGGCCGGGGACGACCACCAAATATGTTATTGCAGACCAAATAAGGTGCAGCTGTCGTACATGTTTATTCCTGACTCCAAACACGAATCTTACATGTATGTATATGCTGTATAAGCGATTATACGAGTATAATAGGCCAGAAGATCCATCTACTCCCAGCCACTAAGTCATCGGCTGGTCACCTCTACTCATTAGGTCATCTACTGGTACCACCTGAGCTCCCCATGTGGCGCCACTTACTCGCCCACACCTCACTGGCCGTTATGCTCACTCCCTATACCGCTGAAAATGTATTTATGTAAGTAGCTATAATACAATATATACAGTACAACCCCGTTAAACCAAGCTCGGTTGAACCAAACGATCGGTTAATCCAAACTTTTTCGGCGGCCCGCCAAAATACTATCATTTATCATATAAAAATGTTGGTTAAACCAAAGTTGGTCAATCCAAAGTATCGGTTAATCCAAACAAAATTGTCGGCCCCAGGCCACTTCCATTACAATTGAACCAAACTTTCATGTGGTTTTAAGGTCATCTGAGACTTTTTGATATGATAAATGATAGTATTTTGACAGGTTGCCGAAAAAAGTTTGGATTAACCGATCGTTTGATTTAACCGAGGTTGGTTTAATGGGATTAAACTGTATATACATAAAAAACAATAATCATAGTGTCCACATGCATTGTACATTAATAATGCACCCCCGTTTTTGCCAAAGCCAAGTCAAAGTCAAAGCTTGGTTAAACCAATGATCGGTTAATCCAAACAAATTTCTAGGGTCCCTTCAAGTTTGGTTTAACGGGGTTATACTGTATATGTAATGCATAAGAACTGGAGCTCCGTTTGTGGAACAGGTTCTACTACCTGTTTGAATTATGGGTTGTATGTTTTTGGGGAGCTTTCAGTCGCATTGGTGCACTGAAGGCTGCAAATCTGCAGCAGAATTATGTGGTGTATGTTTTAGTATGCATTGTAATAATCACCTCCCTGCGTGCAAACCCAAGTCGCCACCCCCCCCCCCCCCGCCCCCACACACACGGCCATCAGCGGTTCAGATGAGAGTAGCGTTCGGTGGACGAGACGCTACAAGCACTCCATTAATAATATTAGTACAGTATAACCCCGTTAAACCAAACGTGAATGGACCCTAGAAATTTGTTTGGATTAACTGATCATTCATTTAACCGAGCTTTGGCTTTGGCTTTGAGTTTGAGTAAGTGTATATTGCACATGTGATATACAATGTATGCAGACACTTTGATTATTGTTTTTTTTATATATATACAGTCTAACCCAGTTAAACCAAGCTCAGTTTAACCAAACGATCGGTTAATCCAAACTTTTTTCGGCGGCTCGGCAAAATACTACCATTTATCATATAGAAATGTCTCAGATGACCTTATAACCACATGAAAGTTTGGTTTAATCATACCGGAAGTGGCCTGAGGCCCGACAATTTTGTTTGGATTAACCGATAGTTTGGATAAACTTGTTTATATGATAAATGGTAGTATTTTGCCAGGCCGCTGAAAAAAGTTTGGATAAACCGATCATTTGGTTTAACCGAGCTTGGTTTAACGTGGTTGTAATGAATAATGTATAGCATATAAATGACCAGCAAACAGTTAGTAAGAAGTACTAACCGAATCGTAAAAATTGACAATAGTTTTCCTGAATTGATATTGGAAGATATCTTGCTGAAAAACTACATTTACAAAATTATCCAACATGAGTTACAACATTCACTGCGCATGTCTTCTTAATAGTTAAGGAATTTAGCTTGCTTTATTAATTGTTTTTTGCCCGATAAATAATCTTTGTGGAAATGTGGAAAGTGCTTATTGATGTAAATGATTGTGGGATATGTATTTTTTAGGAGTTCGTGATATGTAGTTGTTGTTGATTGGTTGGTTGTTGGAGTGTTACATCCTGGCAACATCTAAGGTCATATCAGGAAGGGCTGTTGTCGAGTGGCGGCTTTAAGTTCCAATTTCACGTCTGCCTTTCATGTGTGCCCCCTGGAAACAAAGACATTATTTATTAGACATTATTTAAAGCTGCATAGTCCGATAGTTTGGGGTTTCTGTCAATTTTCTGAGATAAATATATTATATTGATTGTTATAATCTACCTTACGTATTTTAAATGGGTAAGTTTTGAGATATTTAAAATGTAGACATGTCAAATTAGTTTTGGCAAGCACCCCAAAACCCTCACACCATAGAGTTTAGCAGTAACATATTCTATTAAATTGCCTCAGTATTCCATTCTATGTGGCAACAAAAGCTTAATAAGTGCATCAGTATCTAAATTAGATCATCATCATGCTGTCGGTCGCAATGCGACAAAGACTGCTTTTATTTCTTAACCGCCGCTGTTCCGTGCGGTTGTGCATTTCATAAAAGCTGCTTGCAAAGTGTTGAAGTGAAGCTGGCTTTTGCAAGTTACTAGCAGCACTCTCTCGGGGAGCAAATAGAGGTTTCACACCGGCAAGAACACGTCAAGACAGGCGCAAACTATTTGTCCCTGCAGTAGCTGGCCGGGAGATGTTGGGAGTTCCCTTCATCACCGCCCTTAATGCTGCCATGGAAGCATGGTTTTCTGTTAGGGTTTGCTCCCTTAGCCGTTGATTCTATCAAGAACCTATACCACAAGGCAGTGGTTTATAACTTTGCAAGGCAGGGGCGTCAAACACCCTGAGGTATTTTAGCAGATAGGTACTGCATTACCCGCATACCCTTTCTAAATTAGATACATAGAATCAAATCTAGATAATTGGTTTGGTTTGGAAAAGTTGATTCTTCATCGGGCTATGCAACTTGATATATATGTTAGTTAGCTAGAGCAGCCTTTCTGGTTAAGTCCTAGAGATTCACTTGGGTGTACAAGGCAGGAAGATTACCATCTAAGAGAGTCCCGCCCAAAATCATCCAGTCATATTGGACGGCAAAATAAAATTCAATTCAATAAGAGTGCAAAAAGGCATGTACACATATAGAAAGATATATAATAAATAAATGATTATAGTTGTATTAGCGATAGTGGTGGGTTTGCCTCCCTGTGCGCAAATGCAAGTCGCACAGGCCGCAGCCATCAGCGGTTCGGGCGATAGTAGCGTTCGGTCGACGAGACGCTACTGGCACTGCGTTAATAATATTAATATAATGTATTTATATGGCATATAAATAACCAGCAACCAGTTAGCAAGAATCAATCCTGAGGTCTACAACTGTCTTCTCCAGTCCTGTTACTAGCGCCACCTGATTTCTTATAAACGCTCTACTGAGCATGGTACTAACCAACATTTAATCTGATTCAAACCTGAAATGCCAACTACAATATAATCTTTAATCCTGTCCTATTCATGGTGTATTACCAATAATAAAATACAAATATTAAAGGTGGCACAATGAGGGTTATTATTATTTTGAGTAACGCACTTTATATCGTTGTCTAGCAATACATTATTCAAACATTGCCTACTTCATTAATTTACCTTTGACTACCCAAAACTCCCAACTGACACAATCTGTGGAGTTCTTTGTGGCGGAGTGGTTACAGTGTCTGACTTTTTTCAAGGTTGCACTCCTAATCAGAAGGTTGCTGGTTCAATTTCCCATGCCATCACCTCGGCTAATTTGGATTTCCATCACTGTGTATAACTTCCAGCGTCATCAAAGGCCAGTTGCTCTCCTACCATGTCTGTGTGGTGTAGGAGGCTAAAAATCCCTTGAGTCGGTAAAAGTGTAGTCTCAGGCTTTCTATCGACCAACTGTCTAATGGTGAAAACAAGTCTAATCAGACTTATCCATGAGAGGCAGTATAAATCTTCAAAAAAATAAACAACTAAACAAATAAAAAAAATAATGCACTGCTTACTCGTCAGGTGACGCCATACCCAACACAGTGAGCCTATATCAGGATGAAACTATCGCTACAGAGAGTGCGTTGCCTCTTTGTTTTGACGTAAAAATTAACAACTCCTTCGAGGAAACTACTGCCTAGCCTGTTGGTCTGTCATTTGACCAATTTCAGTGAGATTATGGCACCATATTGCCAAATTCCCAAGGATGTGTGTAGAGCATGTTTATTATGGAATGAGATAGATCAAAGATTCACCCCCTACCCACAATAGGGGTGAACGACAGCTATGGATAAAGCTGAACAAAAACTGCTTCAAATAGGAATTAACTCGGAAGGGGGTGGTTCCAGTGCGGAGTGCTTACCTATATTGTCACAGAGTTGGTGAAATGGGAGAGAATGCAAAAAGAAAAGATGGCGACCCCAGAATGATCTCGATTCGAATTTTAAGGCTTATTAAAAAAATCAACATTATTTAATCAATTCTTCCTTCAAAAATAGCGGGTAAATATAAAGAGGTAACTGAAAAATCTATTTGCTTCTTAGATTAAGAAATTATGTGGTGATTTCCTTTACCCATACGTCTGACACTCTTTCTAATGGGTTGGTCATTCAGTCCTGAGACAGTGCTGCGGGATTAACTAGGAATAAGATGCTTTTTATTGAAGACCTGTTACTGACTGACCACCGGGCGCGGTGGCTGAATCGGTAGAGTGTGGGCCTCGCGTGCGGGAGATCAGGAGTTTGGTTCCCGGTCGAGTCAAACCAATGACTTACAAAATTGATACTTGTCACTTCCTTGCTTGGCCCTCAGCATTAATAGGATAGGTCAAGGACTGGTCAGCTCAGTGATAGGATAATGTAACTGAGTGGGATATTGGGTCATGGTGCCAACAGCCTGATTTCCCAGTGGGGCAGCACTATAAACTTGCCATGAGTTTGCACTGTCACAAGTCAGTACCTGTCCTGATATGACCTTAGATGTTTCCAGGACGGAACACTCCAACAACCAACCAACAGACTGACCTGCGGGTTTGCTGTAGTTCCCCTTCACACCGACTAGTGGGGTTTGTCGGGTACGGCTCCAGGCACTGCCTCTCTCTTGTCTCCTCACTGCTGTCAACACTGGTGCGTTGCCATTTACTCCAAGGCCCGAGCTCCTTGTTGCCTAAATTCAGACGTACAGGCATCTGTTAAAGTTGCACAGTCCGATAGTTTTCAGTTTCTGACATTTTCTGAGATAACTATGCTCCAATGCTTACAAACAGAGAAAGAATATATGCAGTAGATAACTACACAACAACTGAAAGTAATAAAACAAGGGGACCCATGAGACTATTTCTGTCTAGCAACGAAAACAAGTCATTAGTCTTCACCGTTATGGGCAGCATAAATACACCATCACTAATTAATTTTTCTTAAAGGCCCAGTCACACCTTACCGGACTGGGGTACCGGACACTGTCCGGTGAAATACGGCAATGTCCGGTACATGTCCAGTACCCATCCGGCGGTGTCCGGCGGTGTCCGGTACAAGTTTTGAACATGCACAAAACTTCTACCGGACACCACCGGACTGACGTGTCTGATTGGTGTCCGATATGTCCGGTACCCATCCGAACATGTCCGGTACCCATCCTTTGGTGTCCGGTTGGTGTCCGTTTTGTCCGGTATATGTCTGGTACACATCCATTATGTGTCCGGTTCTCGCCCGGTTCTAGCCCCGTACATGTATGGTACATGTACGGTACTTGTCCGGTACTTGTCTGGTCGCCTGGAGGCAATTGACCCAATTACACTCCATTTCGGTACATTTCGATACTTTTTGTCACCCGAGAGCACCGGACTAGACAATTCTTTGTCCGGTGGTGTCCGGTACTCAATCCGGAAAGGTGTGACAGGCGCTTAAAGAAGGTTGATTCTTATAATCTATCTTATTTTAGCTTGAAGTCACTTTTATTTTAAATGGCTAACTTTTGAGATATTTGAAGTGCAACCATGCAGCCTGGTCTCCCAATATGGCAGCACTATGAAGTCGACAGGAGTGCGCACTGTCACAAGTCGGTACCCGTCTTGATATGACCTTAGATGTTGCAGAGACATAACACTCCAACAACCAACATGTTGGACCTACGGTAGCAGATGATGTTCTTTGCATAGCAGGGTGCTGTCTCCCAGTTGCTTCCGGGACACAGTGTACCGCTGTGCGCAGGCGCGGGGTTCTCACACGTCCGCTTCCGGTATACGTAGCCCTGCCCACAGGTGGCGCTACAGGGACTCCATCCGCTCCAAGACGTCCATCCGCCGTGCACTGTCAAACACATTGTGTCGAACTTTAAGGCTGCATAATCCAAGGAAAACATAAAATCTTCTTCTTCTTTTTATAAAAGATAAAAAAGCAAACTCACACCGAAGTACTTAAGCATATCCAACTTAGATACTGGTGTATTCATTTTTTTCATTTTTGTTCAATTGGTTTTATTCCTCTGATTAACATGTTGTCAGTACTGAGGCACTGGTTTTCCAGTCCTAATTCAGGACAGGAGGCGGACTACATAGTATGGGATTTATTCAGTAAGGCAATGTAACAGTGAAGTAATGTAATCAGAGGTCAAGTTCGACAGTTGTTAAGGCAATGTAAGTGTAATGGATAAGTAGTAATGTTCAAGGTCAAATGTCATAGGTAATGTCTTTTATCGTTAGTTAGAGTCTTAAGTGACCCGGGCCTCAACCTCTGGAGAGTTGGGTGGGTGGGACGGTGAGAGTAGGTCTTGTCGGTGCTGTGGCAGGAGGAGAAGTGGCCGAGGTGATGGGGAGGCGGAAGGAGGAAGGGGGGGGGGGGGGGGGGGGGAGGTACCAGCGGCGGGAGCAGCGTCGGGACCAGCGGCGGGAGCAGGGGGGAGGGAGGTTGTGGTGGCGGCGCCTGGAGGGAGTGGGGAGAGTGAGGGGAGGAGGTGGTGGCGCCATCTAGGTGGAGAGGGTGAGGGGAGGGTGAGTGAGTGGGGAAGGGGAAGGAGGGAAGGAGAGTGTGTGGAGATTGGTGAGGGTAAGGGGGGGTAGGGCCGGGGGAGGGTGGTCGTCCGCCTCCCCCGAATTACCCACATTGCCACAGCAATATGGACAATGACAAATGCCACTACAGACTAAACAAAGTTATTATAATGTACACTGTCCCTCAATTTTGTATGCTCCTGCACTATAGTCGAACATGAAGACCCTAAGCCCAGGTCACGTGTTTTGGTGTGCACATTTCCCTGCATGGGAGGAGTTCGTTGATCACAAGGATTGCTGAAGACAGACAATACAGTAGTAACATAATAGCAC
This sequence comes from Branchipolynoe longqiensis, assembly GCA_030323885.1. Lineage (NCBI taxonomy): Eukaryota > Metazoa > Annelida > Polychaeta > Phyllodocida > Polynoidae > Branchipolynoe > Branchipolynoe longqiensis. The sequence continues at coordinate 95,707,000 of CM059191.1, forward strand.
TTTAATTTGATCTTTTTGATCGTTATCTTTTCGAAGGAAGATTTCGCCTTGTGCAAAGACTTCTCTTGGGGGGGGGGGGGGGGGGTAGATATTTGATTCATCTGAACACATATTTTGTCAGCACCTAGGCATTGGTCTGTCAGATTCCCCTACCACGTCACCTATCAATTCAATTATTTTATTTTAACTCCCTGCAAGGTATCTTTACAATAAACTGAGGTGATACAATAAATGCATACAAATTCCTTACAGACAGAATGGATCCCAGAAAAGCGATGCTTATCTAGCTGTTCTCCATGATGTGAACGAACAAGTGATGACAATAACAAATGATTAAACTTAAGCTACATTTTTAGTTAATGATTATGATGAGATACTGATGCGTCTCTTCACCGTTAGTAAAAAAAACTAAGTAATGATAGGAATATTATATGTATATTGTGTCATGGATTCATGTACTTACATGCAGTATCAGTAGTTATTTTGCATTTGTATCCAGGTACAATTAGGTTGCACAGGTTGAATAAAGTCACGCATTTTCCGAATTGATTTCTGGTATGCATATGTACTAATTTGACATACCAGGAATGTTGGCTGTGCCAACGCATCGTCGCTTGTCGATTTTTCTGTCCGTGCACGAGGAACTTCCGGCTGTGTAGCCATAGTTACACTGGCGCCACCGGTACTGCACACCTTCTCGGCCGACCACTGTAGAATTGCACCTCCCCCACTCACTCCAAACGCCCACCTTGGAATATGCTACTGGAGGTAGTAGAGTAGAAGGCGGGGGGGGGGGGGCGGTGGAGGGGGATGGGGGCACAAAGGCTCATTCATGTATTACCTGGAGTACATGTATATATGCAAATATAAATGGATTTCATACGTCGTTTATTGTTCAGCTATGGTGTTGATGTCCAATGTAAAGCTGCATAGTCCGATAAGAGAACAACATTTTCAACAGCAAAACAATTATCTAGATTTGCTTATACATATCTGAGACTGTCTCAAAAGGTGCTAAGCAATATGGGACAAAACTTTGTCCATAGTAACAATCAACATACTATCTACTTATGCATTTGCTCTGGATAAACTGAATTGTTTTTTACATGGTGTTTCATAATCCCAATAGAATACATATTGATTTGAAGCAAATGTCCTTGTGTTTTCTGTGTAACCGTTTCTGTGCTGTTCTGTGTCAATCGTTACTATGGACAAAAAAAACGAAGAGCTAGCACCTTTTGAGACTGGCTCATCTAACTTAGATACTGATGCACTTATTAAACATTTGTTGCCCCATAGGAGGGAATGCTCAGTCAATTAAAACAAATATGTTACTACTGACGTCTATGGTGTCAGAGATTTGGCATGGTTTCCAAAAGTAAACCAAAGACCCTATAATACTAAGACAGCTCACTCAGCCTGTACTGTGTAATCAAAATGATCAAACCCACCACTTGGTGCGCTGGTTGTTCTCTTGGTTAAACAGGTGCTATATTATATGTATAAATGAATATATGAATGTGAAAGATGTGTGATGATGGCGATGCTGATGCTGATGCTGATGCTGATGGGTATTTGTTCATAGCAATTTTACATTGATGTGTATTCATACTTACCTATCTCATGTATAATATAATTGTATGCGTTTACATGTGAAACACCAACCAGCAGTCGGCTGATCAAACCCACCACAAGGTGGCACTGCAAAATTTACATTACCATTGGAGAGATAGGGAGTGAGCCATCTTAGTATTATAGGGTCTTTGAGTAAACTTACACGTTTGAACTTTAGATAACTCCAAAGTTAGCCATTTAAAATCAAAGTCTCTTCGAATTAAAGTAAGGTAGATTATGCCCATCAACCTAATATATACTTTATCTTTAAAAAATGAGAGAAACTCAAAACCATCGGCCTATGCAACTTTATAGCCTCCACACTTTGACAAAACTAACAACTACTAACTCAATGACGTAATAACATTCAAAACCCACTAACACCACTGAATAGCCACATTAATAACGAGCAATGCATACGCTATAAGTATAACCCACCATATATGCATAATATTTTACTATTAAAAGAGTAACCAAAACAAAAACCTAATCTAACTGATATACAACCACATCATATGATTTAAGCACTAGTGTACTTTACTGCACACTGTGTCTTGTTGCAAATACCTTGCACTATGTTGAGTACCTATGCTGTACACTATTCAGCATAGCATCTACGGATCCGGTGTGGCAGTAAATCGCAAACCCCTGGAAATTGCACACCCCGGGGTTTGCGATTTACTAGGAAATCACAAACCCCCCCTGGAAATCGCAAACCCCCTGTGTTTTGGGACCGATTCGGGCCAAATCTATTCAATGCGACCATATTTAACAGAATTATATACTCAAATCGTGAAATTTCATTAAATTAACCCTAAATTCGAACCCTCCTTAAGGCTACTGCCACATTGGCGGCGATATTAATAGTTATATTTTCGAATCGACGAACGTAAAGTAAACACATCGCCGCCGCCGCATCGACCTCCCTTGCCATACTGGCGGCGGCGGCGATTTGTTTACTTTACGTTCGTCGATTCGAAAATATAACTAGTAATATCGCCGCCAATGTGGCAGTAGCCTTAAGGAGGGTTCGAATTTAGGGTTAAATTGGTAACCAAATAAGTGAAATTTGACCAATTTAACCCTAAATTCGACGAACGTAAAGTAAACAAATCGCCGCCGCCGCCGAATGGGCGCTCTGACACTCAGAATATCCCAACTGTCACTATTATCTCTGTTTTTAATACTTTCAGCATAAATTGCTCTTAGGTTACATTAAATACTTCAGATCTTCCTCTTCAATCGCGCATTAAGATATTTTTAATCGATCCAATGAAAGATTTTAAATTTATTTTACAAAAATAAATGCTTAGTCAACTGTCATCACGGCAGGGGCTGCGATCGGGCCGGTGTTTTATACCATGACAGGGGGTTTGCGATCTCCAGGGGGGATATGCGATTTCCTAGGAAATCGCAAACCCCCCATGCCCATATATGGCATGGGGGTTTGCGATTTCCTAGGAAATCACAAGTGGGGGTTTGCGATTTACAGGGTTTGCGATTTCCTGCTACACCGGCACCGCGCCCGGTCAGCCTTTTGGATTCGGCCCGTGTTGAAATCATTACGCTTACTCACGAGGACTATTGTGCAACCAACAAGTGTGCATATCAGTTCATGTATGTATTCTCATTCTTTAATGAACATGTAAATCTACTGTATACTTTAGTTATTTCTGGTGTGACTGAATTCTGCTGACTTCATATGACACTATAGATAAAAGATTCACCCCCGTACTCACAGTAGGGGGGAATGACAACGTAGTCTAAATACGGGCAAAAATAGCTTTAGCATGGAACAGGAAGTAGAATCCCTGGTTCCTGTATCACATGGATACTCATATCCCCACAGATTTGGTGAAATGGGAGAGAATGCAAAAAGACAAAATGGCGACCATAGAATGCCTTCGATTTCACTTTTAAAGGTAATTAAACTACGCGTCTTATTACATTAGCGGAACAGGAAGTAGAATCCCTGGTTCCTGTATCAAATGGATACTTATATCCCCACAGATTTGGTGAAATGGGAGAGAATGCAAAAAGACAAAATGGCGACCATAGAATGCCTTCGATTTCACTTTTAAAGGTAATTAAACTACGCGTCTTATTACATTTTTCTAATCAAAAGTAGCGGGTAATATTTAGATATATATTTTGTTTATTAAATTAAGAATTGATCTGCTCATTTCATTTATCCAGCATGTAATTATTTTTCGCCAGCTTTTAGATCAGGTTGTTCTTCACCCCTACTCAGACTAGTGAAGAACGGGTTGAATTTGTTTGATCTAATGACATTACAACAATATAGACTAGACAACGCACGAAGCGAATAGTGAGTGCGCTGTAAATGGGGAGTGTCTCTTTTTTAGTCGGATTTGAAAAGTCTTTGGTTAGTTGATTTCATTTTCACTCACGCGGACATGCTGACCGGAAGCAGGCCTCTTCGCGACGACCGTCCTCCACCGGACACGGCCCGACGGTGCACGGCCGGGCACTTGTCCTGGTCCCCGCGCCACACGTCACGCTGCACTCGGACCACGGCATCCACTGACCCCACGTCACGCCACGGGCACACGCCACCAGCACTGCTGATTTCAATACATGTGATGTATAGGGATTAAGCGAGTATAAAGGCGTGGAAAGAAATGTTCCCTATATTATCACGCATATGTGGTGTACTATTTCATGGGTGACCACTTTTCACCGTTGGGACAGGTGTCGCCACCACCCCTAACCCCACCAGGGGTGCGAGATACTGTCACTCGCACACAGGAAATATATATATATATATGCTGTATAAGAATTATATGAGTATAATAACCCTTTCCCCCAGCACTCACTCAGTGATGGACTGCTGGATTCTGGACTAGTCATTTACTGCTCCAGCCTTCCCAACCTCAGCTCCGATGGTGGTGCCACCACCCGCTTCACAATGTAACTGCCACTGACTGTGCTGCCAGAAAGAAACATATATATATAATCTAAAATCTTTTGGCGAATGAGTAAATTCAGCACGCAGAAGCACTGGAAGGGAAGGTGGCAGCGCCAACGTCGGCATGCCATACTAGGCCGCAGCAATAATGTATGGACCGAGAGTAATTATCACAAATAATTAAATAATCATTAGATGAATAAATAATTAGAAGAAGCAGCACCACCAATATATACGCTGTATAAGCCATTATACGAGTATTATAAGGCCGGAAGCTTCCATCTGTTCCTCAGCCCTATCTCCTCCTTCAGTCATCTACTGGAGGAGCCTGTCTGTTAACCTAAAAACTTCCATCCTACTCACACTCAGATCTGTTGGCAGCGCCACCCGTCTGTGCACGCACCACTGCGCACCCACCCCACATACACTCACTGTACCATAGGATTTTCTTGCCAGAGATTACAAATCTTACCCATTATCATGTCTTGTGTCTTTCTTTATTATGTAGCACAACTAGTATATACATATAATACTTATATTAAACATTTATATATATATATATATATATATATATATATATAGGTACATTAGTTGATTACATTGGCATAGTCTGATGGTTTTGAGTTTCCATCATTTTCTGAGGTAAATATATTGTTCATGTTGTTCATCAACATGGGTAATTTGCGCGCGAACAAGGGACTACACTGACGGTGGCGCCACCTGGATTCAAACTCCACGTCCAAAACCCCCTTGGGACCTCACGAGAACCACTCGCATCTCGCCAGACCCTCTCTCACCTCACGAGATCTCACCCGCTCCGGGTCGACAATGGGCACCCATGGCCTGGACTGAACCACATCGACTCCAGATGCCGGACCGACAACAACCACCCGCTTTCTCGGCCGCCCATCCAACCCGACAAACAAGAACACCTAATAGGGTTGAGAGAGCTTGATTATTCTGTCATATCCTTCCTCCCTTGATTGATTCACATGACTTGATTGACCTCACCTAATAATTTAATTACTGATTGTGATACCCTTGTTTGACGATATATTACTTACCGAACCCTACTGAATAATCCTGTAATTGCTTAACAGTGATATGTTGTTTGATGTACTATGCTGACAAAACCTCCTGTTCTTGACTCTGATACTCCAGTCTCCTTGACTGAGTTACTACTTAACCTTACTGATTACCAATGTAATTGATCAAATCACATATATTTACTGATATTAGACATGATGACTTATGCTGTATTGAATTATGATTACCACTGTAACTGCTCATGCTGAACATTCTGGTCCGAGGGCCCTGTAATAAAGCCACTTCATGTAGTACCTTGTCGTGTTGTGAAGTAGGTTGATCGTTATAATCTACCTTACTTTAGCTTGAATTAACTTTTATTTTAAATGGCTAACTTTTAAGATATTTGAAGTACAACGATGCAAAATTAATGTTGGCAGGCATGCCCCAAAAGCTTCTGCGGTAACAGGTTCTATTGAATTGCCTCAGTCTCCCATTGTGTGTGGTGACAATTGATTAATTAAGTGTACCAGAAGCTAAGGTAGATATGTAGAATAAAATCTAGGTAATTGTTTTGGTTTTGAAAATTTGATGTTTTCTTTGGATTATGAAGCATGCTTGATTCGGATGAAGGAAGCCAGACACGAGTGTGGGAGAAAGTAGGTTTATTTACTGCAGCAAAGGGACAATTAATCAATGTCTTCCAGATCGAGGTGGGTGCTCTGGCCAAGGCCTGGACCCCAGAGGAGGCCGCCCAAGGCGACCCTACGAAGTAGAACAATCAAAAAGAGGGTTAGTGGGCGTGGTAAAAGCGAGTCTGTATGCTGTGGTATTGATGCCGAATGGCCAGAGGGGGGGCCAGAAGGTGTTGTCTTCGTCTTTCGTATTTGTGATGCCCGCTGGGTGGCATAGTGGGTATCTGGCTTCCTCTCCGAATCAACCACAATTTGATAATTATGCGCCAATCGTCATGCCAGTGCTCCTTGCCCTATCCTAGTAATGCTGAACGCCAGGCCAGGCGAGGTAGTGACAAGTGTCAATTCTTAATTCATTGGTTTGACTCCATCCGGTTTTCACACCTGGAGTTTTGAATGCCATGATCTACCAAAGTGGGAGGTGGGCACTCAACTCATGTATTCCTACTCTTGGTGACAATTGTTATATTAGACTCTAGCAATTACATCGGTCAGAATAATTTATACTGACCGAGTTAAATGTAGTAATTATATATATGGGTCATGCGTAATAAGTTGTGCATAATATATCAGAGTAGGAATCTTTTTTGTTCACTTTTTAATTTTGATCTTATACAAATTGAGAAAGCAGTTAAAACTAACCATGTAGTATCCATCAATAGAATAATTTTAGCACGCATAACAAACCAAAAAAGATTATATTGCTTAAGAGTTATGTACAGAATATTGTGTTTTGCAAGAAAATAAGTTGAAAAGAATGCTTGAGTAGATGCATGGTGTCAATATGCAAAATTTCACATTTTCACTTTAGCACAAAATCATATGAACATATTTAGGATACATTTTGTAGGATATATTAAATATGTAGTATTGCTAACATACTCAATACATAAAGTCAACAATAACTATTTGACTTACTACCCCATCCCCCCCACCCCCAAAAAAAGGCAAAATCATTAACAAAGTGACACGGAAGCCAAATATGACCCCCCGATAGCCGATGTTTACGTTTTGTGCTGGGGGGGGGGGGGAGGGGGTGTTGTTAAGCAAACAAACAAATGAAAAGCAAATATGTGGTACAAAGTTTCTGAGAAAGACCCATATATGTTTGTTTGTTGTTGTTTTACGTCCTAGCAACATCTAAGGTCATATCAGGACGGGTACCGACTTGTGACAGTGCGCACTCATGGCGACTTTATAGTGCTGTCCCACTGGGAAACCAGGCTGCCGGCACCATGACCTGATATCCCACTCAGTCACATTATCCTGACACTGAGCACACCAGTCCTTGCCCTATCCTAATAATGCCGAGCGCCTGGCTAGGAAGCAACAAGTATCAATTTTAAAGTCATTGGTTTGACTCGACCGGGACTGGAACCCACGACCCCACGATCTACCAGCACGGGAGACGGACGCTCCAACCCACTCGGCCACCCCGTCTGTTACCCATATATGAAATAAGATAACTTATGTTCATAATATACTTATTGGTGACTTATTGTTACCATTATTTAGGTCAGACAACGTTTTCTAAAACCAGACGACATTTACTCAAAGAAGGGATGCTGAAGCAGAAGCGGGTTTACCTGCAGTAAGCAGCAGCGTAATCAGGTACTTGTTCATGGCCAGGCGGGGAGGGTGGCGAGCTACTGGAGGCTGGGGTGTGGACAGTATTGACGAAGACGACTGAAACTCTGCAGAACTAAGTTGTATGTGAGAGTGTGTGCAAAGCAGCACACTCGGTCAGTGAAGAAGGATGTGAGTGGAGAGGATGTGCCTGGCGTCCGTATCCGGCTCAGGGAGTCCTCATGTATGTCAGAGCTGACATCATGCTCGGTAGTGAAAGAAGGAGAATGTAGGTCACATAACAAAGCCTTAAAACTAAAAAAAGTTTGTTTTATTTAGCGATGCCTCGAGAGCACATTGATTTTATCATCAGCTATTGGACGTCAAACATGTGGTCATTCTGACATATTTCCTTGAAAGAAATCCACTGCCACCACATAGGCTACTCTTTCTGAAAACTAACAAGGGCCTTTTATATGCACTTTCCCACGGACAGGACATCACATACCACAGCATTTGATGAACCAGTTGTGGACCAGTGATTGGAATGGAAAATAACCCAAACTGCAAATGTGTCCACTGAGCAGGATCAATAGGATGATCCATACCTTCATAGGAGGGCACTCTACTGCCTGAGTTATGTCCCGGTCCCCAACAAAGCCTTCTACCCAGTATCAGTGTGTATATACTATATGTATATAATATATCTATATATATATTATACATATATATGTATATATATATGTATATATATGCATAAATATATATATATATATATAATTATTTTCTGCAAGATGGAAGGAAAGACAAACAAGGTAAGTGAGATGGACATTTTGGAGCAAGTGGTACAAGCAGTGAGGCAGAGCCAGGCGAGGAGGAAGAAGCCAGGTGTTGCTACCAGGCGAGGCAGAATGCCTGACCAGTCGATGAGTGAAGGAGTGTCATTTAGTTGGTGTAGAGTCAGGTTGATATGAAAAGTTCATAGATAATCGGTTTCCTGATAATTATACTCGCATAATTGCTTATACCACAGATATAAGAGAGTTAGTGTCCTTGCTTATATTCCAATAATAGATTATAGAGCATATATAGATATATGGATCGTTCTATATGGGTACCACATTTGTGACATGGATACCCAAAGTGAAAACATTCCAAATAATAGCTGATTGATTGATTGATTGATTGGTGGTTTCTTTACGCCGTGTCGGCAGCATAGGCCATATTCACGGCGAGAATTGTTTGTTTTTTATTCAACCTCCAACTAATAGCAGAAAACATTCCAAATAATAGCAGAAAACATCCAAATAATAGCAGAATCCATGGTCGTATGAAGGTTTGCATTTTGTGCATATGTCTGAATTGAAAAGAAAATCTATTTCACTTTTTTATTTTGACCGTATACAAATTAAGCAATACATCTAAAATGTCCCATGCAACATGGAATTAATGCACATATCCAGAACATAATTTTAGCATATACAACACATTCAGACAAGATTTTATTGATTACAGTTAAGCAAGCAAAATTATGTCTTACAAGAAAAATGTTAGGAAAAGATTTTGTTAAATTTTGATGTAAATGAATAAATTTTCACATTTTCACTGAAGTGCAAAATCCTAAAACCTTACCTTTGATGCACATTGTGGGATAGATTAAATAATATTGCATTGCTAGTATACTTAATATGCCTATACAGAGGCAACAATAAATATTTGACTCGCTAATTAAAAAAAAGAAATAATTAATTATGGTCATCGTAACATGGACACCAAATATGTGGTACCCAGTTTCAGAGAACGACCCATATATATATCTATGAATATAGTATATAAGTGTGTATATTTGTGAGAGACTGATAGAAGGATCATAATTATACTCAGGACACGAATCGGTATAATGTGGGTATTTATTACAGTTACTCAGATGTTGTTCTTGTTACATAATGCCAGATGTCAGAATTGTCAGGATAATGTTCGAGCGCTCAACCTTACTCTTATAGATGGGTGGATGGGACGGCTGAGAAAGAAAAGACGGAGACTTGCAGTAACCACGCGGCAGATTCGGGCTCACTGGCGAAAGTCAGCTACTCAGTGCTCAGGTCGTCAGTGCAGGCCCGAACCGCCAGGCGGCAGGGCGGTAGTATAGTTTGGGGTGTAGTGCCAACGTCCCATAGAGATCAATGCTAGGATGCGATTCGGTCCCGAGTGGCAAATTACCCATGTTGCCAAAGCAACATGAACAATGCTAGCAACGAGTAGATATGCATGCCTTAGGGTACTTACTCAGTTGGTATCCTTGAGTAACTGCTTCGTTTCATTTTCTAAAGACAATGACACACTATTACTAGTCCAGACGCGGTAGCCGAATCTGTAGAGCGCAGGCTTCCCGTGCGGTAGGTCAGGAGTTCGGTTCCCGGTTGAGTCAAACCAATGACTTACAAAATTGGTACTTATCGCTTCCTAGCCTGATGCTTGGCATTATTAGGATAGTGCAAGGACTGGTTTGCTCAGTGTCAGGATAATGCGTCTGAGTGGGATATCAGGTTATGGTGCCAGGGGCCTGGTCTCCCAATGGGGAGCACTATTAAGTAGCATTGTCACAAGTCGGTACCCATCTTGAAACGACCGTAGATTTTGCCAGGACGTAAAACAACAATTTATTTGAAGTGCAAACGTGCCAAATTAATTTTGGCAAGCATGTCAAAACTCTAACACCCTAGACTTCTGCAGGAAAAGGTTCTATTAAATTGACGTAAAATTCCAATAACCAATCAACCACACACATTAAATTATCAGCTAATGTGAGGTGGACTTTAGGTATGACTGTGGTGTCCAAAATAAACACGATCCCATCACCAGCACCACCCCTGATCTATATATGAAGTAGAGTATGTTTTGATACGCCTCACTTCAAAGTTGCATAGTCCGTTGGTTTTGAGTTTCTGTCATTTTCTGAGAGTAATATATTATGTTGATCGATACGATCTACATTACTTTAATGTGAAGAAATATCTTTTAATGGGTAACTTTGGATATATTTCAGGTGCAAACATGCCAAATTAATTTTGGCAGGCGTGCCAAAACTCTTATGCCATGGGATTCTGCAGTAACATGTTCTATTAAATTGGCATGATACACTATTCTCTGTGGTGAAAAACGTTTGATAAGTGCACTATAATCTAAGTTAGATCATCATCATCATGCTGTCGGTCGCGATGCGACAAAGACTGCTTTCATTACTTGACTGCACTGTACATTTCATGAAAGCTGCCGGCAAAAGTGTTGAAGTGCTGCTGGCTTTTGAAAGTTACCAGCGGCACTCTCTTGGGGAGCAAATAGAGGTTTCACACCGGCAAGAACATGTCCAGACAGGCGCAAAACTATTTGTCCCTACAGTGGCTGGTCAGGAGATGTTGGGAGTTCCATACATCAACCACCCTTAATACTGCCACCCTGACATGGTTTTCTGTTTATGGTTTGCTCCCTTAGCCGTCGGTTCTGTCAAGAACCTGTACCACAAGGCAGTGGTTTACAACTCTGGAGGCCAGGGGCGTCAAACTCCCTGAGGTATTGCAATACCTGCAATACCTCAACTAATCTACCCCAAAAATAATAAATATATAAATAAATGTGGATAAGTGTTTGGTTCGGAAAATTCGATACTTTGAGCGGACTATGCAGCTTTAAATAGTTGAGCGGGTAAGTTAGATATGTGGGATGAAATCTAGATAATTGTTTTGTTTTGAAAATTCTATGCTTTTATCGGACTCAGCAACTTTAAATACAGTTATATGAATGTGAAAGCCTTAGTCATGTTGCCAATCTGATTATACTCAGTGTATAATTTTACTCTTACCTGGATTTCTCAGTTAAATCAATCGATGACTATATGGTAAAGCTCAGAGTATTCCAATCTGATCTGACATCAATTGAATGGTTTTGATTCATGTGATCAGAACAAGTGTGTACACTATACAATCTGAGGCACCCATGTCACACATAACTTACTCCCGCAGAAAAAGTGTCAGGAAGCGGGATTCACACGGGGCAGTTAATTCGATTCATATAAATCGCCTTGCCTAGTTCGGCTCACATTTGGTGTGTGAACGTGTGGCTGAGGCGGTTTAGGGCTGATTCGAATCATATAATTCGGATTTTATAAACCACCTCTGTAGGTGGTTTATATGAACCAAATTTTATGATTCGACTTATATCGCCTGTGTGAACGCAACCGACTTACTTGAGGCAGATTAAGGACATCACACGCATGCGCAGTCGAGATGATTGTTTGGTGACTTTCCGGTCGATCAAAAGCGCATCTTATATAATTTGGTCTATGAACCGGATAGATGTGCACAGATGTTTTTTTCATCATTTATTTATAGGTTTTCACTGCCCAGCAGAAGTTTTTACAGTTCCAAAACAATATGATTCAGTCTATACATATCTAGGTCAAACCCACACTCTCTCATGCCGACGTCGACTATCCGAAACTGGCGCTGGTTAGTATGGACTTGCTCATGCGCAGATATCCACTTCCGCCGTAAACCGACTCAAGCACTGCCCGTGTGAACGCGAAACACTTTCAAACTAAATCGATTCATATTATTCGCCTTGTCTAAATCGCTTTAAACTTTTCCCGTGTGAACACGGCTAAAAAAATGTTTACAATTGAAGGTGCTAAACATATGATTATCTATCATATCCCACTACTTTTGTGGTTAACAATTTATTAAATCATTGCTGCATTGGCCTGTTTTTTTGTTGTTGTAATTTACAAAGGTGGTTATGGATGTAGGACTACAAGACTTAGATATACACATGACGGTGACATGAGCCCCAGTGGCTAGCCTATGGGGATAGTTCTCTCCGCGATGTACTGAAAATACAGAGATTTCTCCAATCGATGCTGATAATTTGCTGCCGAAAATATTAAATCTGTGGCGTTCTCTGTGGCGGAGTGGTTATAGTGTCTGACTTTTTTCTAGGTCAGACTCCTAATCTGAGGGTCGGCGGTTCGATTCCCCATGCCCCCAGCTCTGCCAATTTGGATTTCCACTGCTGTGTATAACTTACAGCGTCATCAAAGGCCGGTTGCTCTCATACCATGTCTATGTGGTGTGGGAGGTTAAAAATCCCTTGGGTCGGTAAAAGTGTAGGCTCGGGCTTTCTATCGACCAGCAGTTGAATGAGGAAGACCAGTCGTCTATGACTGAAATTTACTCTGCTTAAACAACTAATGGACCAAAAAAAAAACACAACGATATGTTCTCGGTTGGTCCAAACATGGGGTTCTGTGGCTAAGTTTCTATAAGCCGCTACAAGGGGGCGGGGCAGTGTAGGTGGTGGTGCTGCCACCTGCCGTTTAGTTCCATCACTTCAGTGCAACAGTTGGTAGACAGGAAGTTGGTTGGTTGTTGGAGTTTTACGTCTCGGCAACATCTAAGGTCATATCACGATGTGTACTGACTTGTGACAGTGCACACTCATGGCGACTTTATAGTGCTGCCCTACTGGGAGACTATGCCACCAGCACCATGACCTCATATTATTACTGAAACTAAATTCCAAAGACTTGACCCAAATTGGACTAGTGCTGGCCAGCGGTGAAAACAAGTATTAACACATTTATCCGTTATGAGCAGGGTAAATAAATTCATCACACAACAACAACAAAAATATATATCCCACTCAGTCACATTATACTGAGATTGAGCCAGCCAGTCCTTGCCCTATCCTAATAATGCCGAGTGCCTGGGTAGAAACTTATCAAGTATCAATTTTTAAGTCATTGGCTTGACTCAACCAGGGTTCGAATCCCACGATCTACCAAAACTGGAGACAGACGCAGTAGACAGGAAGACGTCTGTGAGAAGAATTTGGTGTTTTCTTTGGTTTCGTTTTGCACATCCTGTGAAACCCCATTTTTATATTAGCCAGTAGGTGTGAAGTGTTGGTGTTATTTAATAATATTAATACACAATATGATGCGACCATTATTAAAGGATCATAGTTCTATGGTTTTGAGATTCTGTCATTTTCTTATATATATATATTAGGTTGATTTGTTATAGTCTACCTTACTTTAGTTTTAAGTAACATTAATTTTAAATGTCTAACTTGGGAGATATTTGAAGTGTAAACATACAAGATTAATGTTGGCATGCTTGTCAAAATTCTAATCCCATAGGCTTCAGTGGTAACAGGTTCTATTAAATTGATATTTTATCCCATCCTATATAGCAACAAATACTTAATAAGCTCACCAGTATCTAAGTTCGTTCAAATCTAGATGAATCTTTTGATTTTGAAAATTAGATGTTTTTAACCAACTGTAGTGGTCTGCATTAACCTCTCAGGCAAGTAACCACATAGACAGGTAGGAATGGGTAGTGTGTTGATATCAGGGAGCCTAGGTGGTGTAATGGTTAGCACACTGGCCTGGAAAGCAAAGAGATGTGGGTTCGAATCCTGCTCGAGGCACAATATTTCCCATTTTCATCACACCCATGACACTGGTTGCCGTGACCATGATCCTGTACAAGCTATGTGCTGTATAGTTGTTGAACCTACCCTGTGTATGCATCCGTAAGTGCATTGCCTGTATGTATGTAATTGTAAGCATTATAAGACTTACAATTCCAGGGGGACGAGTGTAGTGGTCTGCACTGACCTCTCAGGCAAGTAACCACATAGACAGGTAGGCATGGGTAGTGTGTTGATATCAGGGAGCCTAGCTGGTGTAATGGTTAGCACACTTGCCGGGAAAGCAAAGAGATGTGGATTCGAGTCCCGCTCTAGTCGCAATATTTCCCATTTTCATCACTCCCATGACACATCTTTAAACTAAAACATGGTTTAACGGTTCTTTAGTGTGTGGCCTACTGTTCACGGTGCTATATTATCAATTACTAATTAGTATTTCACATGTTGTCGCATATTTATCTGAGGAAGAAAGATTTAAGTACTGAGCTTTTATTTTATTCCCCACAACATACAATGCTACAATGCCTTCTATAATTATTGCAATGCTAAATAAACCAAACGTATTAATATAATATTAATGTTTATTTCAGAAACATCTTCTAAATAATATGACTAAATAACACACCTCGTCGACATTTTAATCATATGGATCAATCTCTTGAACAGCTTTATATCAGTAAATTGTGTTAGGTCATTTACACAATTTACAAAATGTAACTTGCCCCAGATTAAAATTAATTCCATAACCAAAATATTATTACAATCATACATTATTCTTTTTAACAAACATATATATATACATATATATATATATATATATATATATATATATATGTAGTGGTCTGCACTGACCTCTCAGGCAAGTAACCACATAGACAGGTAGGCGTGGGGAGTGTATTGATATCAGGGAGCCTAGGTGGTGTAATGGTTAGCACACTGGCCCGGAATGCAAAGAGATGTGGGTTCGAGTCCCGCTCTAGGCGCAGTATTTCCCATTTTCATCACCCCCACGACACTGGTTGCCGTGATCAGGATCTTGTACAAGCTTTGCGCTGTATGGTTGTTGAACCTACCCTATGTATGTATGTGTTAGTGCATTGCCTGTATGTATGTAATTGTAAGCATTACAAGACTTACAATTCCAGGGGGACGAGTGTAGTGGTCTGCACTGACCTCTCAGGCAAGTAACCACATAGACAGGTAGGCGTGGGGAGCGTGTTGATATCAGGGAGCCTAGGTGGTGTAATGGTTAGCACACTGGCCCGGAATGCAAAGAGATGTGGGTTCGAGTCCCGCTCTAGGCGCAGTGTTTCCCATTTTCAACACCCCCACGACACTGGTTGCCGTGATCAGGATCCTGTACAAGCTTTGCGCTGTATGGTTGTTGAACCTACCCTGTGTATGTATGTGTTAGTGCATTGCCTGTATGTATGTAATTGTAAGCATTACAAGACTTACAATTCCAGGGGGACGACTGTAGTGGTCTGCACTGACCTCTCAGGCAAGTAACCACATAGACAGGTAGGCGTGGGGAGTGTATTGATATCAGGGAGCCTAGGTGGTGTAATGGTTAGCACACTGGCCCGGAATGCAAAGAGATGTGGGTTCGAGTCCCGCTCTAGGCACAGTATTTCCCATTTTCATCACCCCCACGACATATATATATATATATGTATATATATATATATATGTATAGTAAACCCTGTCTATACCGACCCCTCTACATGTGTGTATACAGAATGTTATTTCATTATGCCAAAGTTCAGGTTCAAAGAGTGGAGTGTAATGAAATGGAACATTTTTTTTAATGCTTCGAAAATCGTCGCGATTCCTTGACACTTTGATTAAATATTTCAACAATAAAGTAAAATTAATTTGGGTATCTTCTGAGGAGAAGAAGAAAAGGAAGAAATAGTAAAAGTAGAATAACAACAACAATAACAACACGAAAAAGAGGAAAATGAAGTACAATACTTGAAGAACTTCCAGAACAAGAAGAAAGGGATAAAGAACAAGCACAATAACATGAGGAAGTACAACAGTAACAAGAAGAAGAACAAGAAGAACCAGCAGAACAAAAAGAACAAGAAGAGAACCACAAAAAGAACAAGAAGAACAAGAAGAAGAACATGAACAAGAAGAACAAGAACAAGAAGAACAAAAGGAGAACCACCCAAAGAACAAGAAGAACAAAAAGAAGCACATGAACAAGAAGAACAAGAAGAACAAGAAGAACAAGAACAACAACAAGAACGGGAAGGACAAGACGGACAAGAAGGACAAGAAGAACCAGAAGAAGAAAAAGAATAATAACAAAATAAAGAGAACAAAAGCAGGAGGGAAAAGAACAACAACGACAAAAACAAACAAAAACAAACAATATCAGGCTGACAAGCACCTATTTGCTAACGCTGCAGGCAGGTAGTATCAGATTTTAGAATTGCGGCTCTTTCGTGGATTGTCTTCTGTTCTGCTGAGCCTCTGCCCACTTTTCCGCCGTTCGACGTCAGAGTGCCCCGACTCGCTCCTCTTGGACGACTTCCTCGCGTGGTGTGACTTGTTCTTGGTGACCTGTCGCCTCACCTCCAACTGCTGCTTCCTCCTTCCGCGCGACGCCTCCTTGTAGTACTCGTCCTTCATGTAGGCTTCGGCCACGTCGGCTGGGTCGATGCTCTCCCGAATATAATTCCCGCTCTCCATTTGGTTGTCGGCCACGAACGCTGCGTTGTCGACCGCCTTACCGTTATCGCCGTGCTCGGATAAATCCGCCGCGGGTCCCATGATATAGTTCCGGTCGTTGTTCTCTGACGCGCCCTTTGTTGCATGCTTTGGATCGGCCCGATTCATCGTGCCGTCGATGCCGACGAATGCCTTTCCTTCCTCCATTTGTTTTGTCTGTCGGGCGTTCGGCAGCTTGTTCAACTGGACGTTGTTCGGCCCCGAGTTGTCCGCCCGCGGAGGGATATAGTGGTGCGTTGCGCGGCTCTTTTTTGAGTCTTTGGAACCGCGCTTTTTGCCAATGTAACAGAAGCAGACGACAAAGACGATGCTGAGGAGGAGCGCGGCGATCAACACGGAGACGGCGATTATGATGATTGTGTTCTGTGCCAACGCTGCAAACACAAGTATTGGGGATTACGTTATCTCTCAAACATCTCTGTCTGCAATCTGGTATTCAAGACAAACAAACAATCGGACGGTCCAAATGCTGCTCAAGAGGTGGACCGATAATGAAGCTATATATGAGTGCATGAATGAATGAATGTTAGAAAAAAAAGCACATTGATTTGTATAGACAGCTATTGAATGTAAAAAATATGGTCATTCTGACATATTTCTTTGGATGAAACCTGCTACCGCAACATAGGCTAATATTTCCGATAAGCTTCCGATAAGCAGCAATGGGCCTTTTATATGCACTTTCCCACAGACAGGACAGCACATACCACATCCTTTGGTGAAGGAGTTGTGGACCACTGGTTGAAATGGAAAATATGCCAAACTGCAAACTGTGTCCACTGAGCAAGATCAATTGGATGACCCACACCTTCACAGGTGGACACACTACCACCTGAGCTACGTCCCGCTCCAAATGAATGTTAGATAAAAGATTCACCCCGTACTTGCAGAAGGGGTGAAAACCAATCCAATAGATAAAACTGGCGAAAAATATCTACATGCCAAGTAAATGAAATGAGCAGATGAATTCTTTCAGAAGCAAAATATGTTTTTCATATATATCTTCATATTTAGCCACTACTTTTGATTTGAAAAATAAAACAAAACATGTAGTTTAATGGACTTTAAAAGTTAAATCGGTGGCATTCTAAGGTTGTCATCTTGTCTTTTTGCATTCTCTCTCATTTCACCAACTCTGTGCCGATATAAGTAGCCATTTGATACTGGAACCAGGGATTCCAATTCCTGTTCCATACTAAAGCAGTTTTCGCCAGTATTTACAGTACATTACCATTCACCCTTACTGCATGTACAGGGTGAATCTTTTATCTAAATGAATGTATGTATGTATGAATGTTCGCTCACTAAATCAAATCTAGAAGAGGTGATATAGACTTTGATCAGCTGCACCATGACCACGTGATCAATACTTCCAAAAGACACTGGTTGTTGCATAATAATGTCGAATAATGGCTCTCACTGTCTGCATATAACATTAAAGGCAATTCATCGTGCGTATGTAGCCAAATATTGCAGGTCCAAGTAACTTAATTGAGGACAATAACGCTTAATTTTGCACTTTCACTTTAAATTTACATTAACCACCTATTTTAAAGCTGCATAGCACGATGAAAACATCACATTTTCAAAACAAAAATACTCACCTAGATTTGATTCTACATGTCAAATTTAGATATTGGTGCATTTATTAAGCATTTGTTGCTGCGTAGAAAGGGATATTAAGTGAATTTGATAGAACCTGTTAATACTGAAGCGTATTTTTTTTGGTCCATTAGTTGTTTAAGCAGGGGAACTTTCAGTCATAGACGACTGGTCTTCCTCATTCCACTGCTAGTCGATAGAAAGCCCGAGCCTACACTTTTACCGACCCAAGGGATTTTTAACCTCCCACACCACATAGACATGGTATGAGAGCAATCGGACTTTGATGACGCTGTAAGTTATACACAGCGGTGGAAATCCAAATTGGCAGAGTGGGGGCACGGGGAATCGAACCGCCGACCCTCAGATTAGGAGTCTGACCTAGAAAAAAGTCAGACACACTAACCACTCCGCCACAGAGAATGCCACGCATGATGTCAGAATTTTGACGTGCTTGCCAAAATTAATTTGTTATATTCTCACTTCAAACATTTCCTAAGTTAACTAACTACTTAACAGAAAAGTTGCTTAAAACTAAAGTGTAAGGCTCAGATCATGAGTGCTGAAAGTGTTGCACTAAAGCCTTAAAATAAAAGTGGCAACAGGGGCATAAAAGTACATGCACTATGTTGTGTGGAATATCTCCTGAGGAATGAGTTATAATTTGGAGCAAGAAAGTTTGTACTTTGACTTTGTACTTCAGAAGAACCTCACTACTGTACTCATCTTGCGTACATAACTTGGTGGCCAGTTATGGCTGTTGCAAAACCTGTATTCAAGTTTTGTTGCTTGAAATGACAAACAAACACAAATATACGGTGCAAACAAATACTTAGAGGTGACTGAAGAATTATTTATTAGAAAAAGTTACATTTGATCACTGACAAAAAGCAAACATCGTTAGGTAGCGAAGAAAAAGAACTTCTGAACATAATGGTCAGAATGCGAAAGTTACCGATGTTATGTGCGACATTTCTAGGTGGATGAAAACAAACACTTTTAAAGCATTTGAACACTTATTTGATACACTTGTCTTGTTTAACAGGTGTATGAAAATCATACACAATAGGTTATGTACAGAAGTGAAAACTTGCTACGGTAATAAGCTGGCTAAAAAACAACACACTGAATGATACAAGAATCTCTCAGTAAAACAAACACTTTTTTAACTCATTAATGTGGAAATTAAATTGTTATTGAGTGGCCTTATAATAGAGAAGACAGTGTGATAAAGAGTGAGTGATCCCGTGTAACAAATGGGTGCTATTTTTAGCTCATTTAAAAAAATTGTTTTGTACCAGCTACAATTATACGGCACTGCGACCATAATGTCTGCCTTCTCTAGGCTACTGAATATCACCTACTAGCAGGGGGCATGTCAAAACTTTGAAACTGTAGACCATTTCGTGGTTAGATGGAATATTAAATGGAGCAGGTACTGAATGGACCCATAATCAGAGACTTACATTAAAGTAAAATTGATAATAATGATGCAGCTTTATTTACAAAACCAGCCGGGCTTCGAATTGACTCAGCAGGACTCGGAAGGTAACTAACTGTAAGTGACAGCTGTTCTTTCCACTCACCACTAGAGGGCGCCACGGGGGCTACGGGGGTCACTGGAGCAGTCAGGGCATAATCGATTAATCAACTCGGGTCACCCGAGCCACTTGCATGCGCACTTCCTACAGACTCGGGTTGAATAATCGAATACACTTCTCCACGCTTGGGTTGGAAAAAATGGTGGCTTAATCCAAAACCTTTTTTTTTTAATAACCGATATAACTACAGCAAAATAGCATTTAAAGTATTTTAGAATGGCACAGTTTAGTTATATTTCCATTTCCTTAATCTAGGTTATTACCAAAAAAAAGATGTATGACTGGTACTGGTAGCTGTTATCCTGCAGGATGGTACCAGTGCAAATTTGACGTCATCGCTCCTAGCCACCCCCAGCCAAGAGCTGGGTTACTGGGTTCGGGTCGTTTTGCACATGGCACGTGTATTTGTCGACTCCACTCGCTTGTTCGATTTGAAATTCTGATGACTCAGGTGACCCGAGACGCCCGGGTGGTGTTAATCGATTACGGCCTCAATGGCATTTGACCATGGCAGTTAGTCTTTCGGGTCAGGGAATTCCCGTAGGTGTTTCAGATGAATGCTTTATGTCACTCGGAACAAAGGCTTTAATATTAGATAACGAAAAGGAAGCTTTAACTTGCCCCGGGAAAACCCCAACGACTGTTTAAATGAATTATTGAATAGCACAGCCACAAAATCTAGTAAATTTCACCGGGAAATCGGTGTCTTTCGAGTTACAAGTATGGACATTAAATATACTGAGGCATCACAATTGATCTTATAATATATTAGGTTGACAGCAATTACCCACAGACATCGGATTATTCATATTCAATCGTGATTGAGATTTAAATCACCACGCCAAGCCATAAGTCATAGAGCAGTTAGATAGTTGTTGGAGTTTTACGTCCTAGCAACATCAATGGTCATATCAGGATGGTACCGGCTTGTGACAATGCATACTTTATAGTGCTGCCCCACTGGGAGACAAGGCCACCAGCACCATGACTTGATATCCCACTCAGTCACATTATCCTGACACTGAGCCAACCAGACCTTGACCTATCCTATTTGTGCCAAGCGCCAGGTTAGGAAGCAACAATTATCAATTTTTAAGTCATTGGTTTGACTCGACCAGGGTTCGAATCCACGATCTACCAAAAGGAGCGACAGACGCTCAACTCATTCAGACATCCCGACTGATAGAGCAGTTAGAACATTTAGAAAAAACAGTTAGTGGTGTTCTCTGTAGTGGAGTGGTTAGAGTATGTGACTTTTTTCTAGGTCAGCCTCCTAATCTGAAGGGTGGTGGTTCGATTCCCCATTCTGCCAATTTGGAATTCCACCACACTGCATAACTTACAGTGTCATCAAAGGCCAGTTGCTCCCATACCATGTCTATTTGGTGTGGGAGGTTAAGACTCCCTTGGGTTGGTAAACGTGTAGGCTCAGGCTTTCTATGAACTGGTGAAAACAAGACTATTCAGACTTATCCATGATAGGCAGTATAACTCTTCAATTTAAAAGAAAATGGTGTCAACGGACGGCGTTGATATATCATGAATTGTACTCACCCATTATGCATCAATTCGGTGTCCCTAGTTTAAACAGAAGCGACACATGCATCCAAACTGTCGATGTGCATTTAGCTTCGATTCATCGTATTCAGTGGCCAACGGAATCTGGAAGCAAGCGTTTACAAGATAGTCTGATCATTTTAATACATTTTTTATTAAACTAAGTAACGGCTAAATACATCAAAACGTTGTGTTGGTTGGTGGGGTTTTGCGTCCTGGCAACATGCTAGATCATATCAGGATGGGTACCGACTTGTGACAGTGCGCACTCATGGTGATTTTATAGTGCTGCCCCACTGGGAGACCAGGCAGCCAGCACCAATACGTGATACCCCACTCAGTCACATTATTCTTACACTGAGCCAAGGGGGAAGAAGGAAGGGTGAGAAGGGGGGAACGAGAGAGGGAGGGGAGGGAAAGGAGGGAGGGAGAGGGGGGGGGGAATAAAGGGCGCATTCCATATACGCGTAATGCGTAATGCGTAATGCGTTATGCGTTACGCGTTATGCGTTATGCGAATGCCAGCATTCCATATACACGTAATGCGTAATGCATTATGTGGCGCACGACTGGCTATATTTAAAAAATAAAAATAAACAATTATTCTCCATACTGCTCTGTATGTGACCAAATATTGCATGTATATCTATGTAACTTTTTGTATGTCACATGGGGGTTCCTACCTTTATTATAACCAAATTATAGATAAGTATTCATATTTCTGTGCATATGGTAGCATTTTTAGCTTTCCCCTAACCTTATGTCTCCCTGTGCCCAGCTCACCATGTGTTTCCAATTAGCACCCCTCTGTGAGACTGTTCCTTAATGGTCAGTTGCCTCTCCTGGTGTTAAACTAATGGACATATCAGACTCAGATTTCTATTCCCACAACCTTTACGCATTACGCATTACGCACCGATCGCTACATGGACCGATCGGGATAATGGATTTCTTTCGCATTGGCATTGGCATTACGCATTACGCGTCTATGGAATGTAGCTCATAGGTTTCAAGGCGTTTTGATTGTTTGTCCATTCGCATTCGCATTCGCATTCCGCATTACGCGTATATGGAATGCGCCCTTAAGGAAAAGGAGGGAGGGGAGGCGAGGGGGGGGGGGGGGGTGGAGGAGAGGAGTGGAGGGATCACCAGTATCTAAGTTAGATATAGAGTCAAATTTAGATGATCATTTTGGTTTCCAAAATTTGATGTTTTGATCGGACTATGCAGCTTTAACATTATTGTTCAAATGTGCAGAGGCTTAGCCTGCCCCGCTATGTAATGCCTGGCACACACCTCCTGTATACGATTCACGCGCTAAAACTGACTGCCCGACGTGACCCGTCACAACCTGACCGTCCCGTTTCCCGACTAAAACTGACAACAGGTTCAACACACATATACCGACTGCTAATGCTTCCAATTCGTGACTTAAAACTCAGTTATAGTGCTTAAGACTCGAATCGCAAGACATTCGAAAAACGAATCGGGCCGTTCCAGAAATGGTATATGTGAGTGGTCAGTCGTATCTTATACGGTATATGTGTGATACCCACCATCCGTTTGCCATCCAAGTCTTAGCGCGTGAATCGTATAAGGGAGGTAGGTGTGTGCGAGGCATTAGGGTGTCACATACCTAAAGACTGGAACTGACTAAAACTCAAACTTAATCGCGAAACGGGCAGTTTTAGGTTTTATACGAGAGGTGTGTGCTGGGCATTAGGCCATTTATCACAATTGCCTTGCCCTTGTACAAACAAAATTAAATTAATGAGTACTTAGCCAAGCATGAAATAACATCACACGATTATATATAATTATATATATATTAACCTGGTACTGAACCATTAGCTACACGTGTGTACATGTATACGCCCTCAGGCTGGTTCACACTAACTGATATTTGCGTTTGACTCCCGTCAATCGAGGATCAAGAATCGGCTTTCCTGTAAAGTAATTGAGTTTGGACAGGGTAGACCTACACTACTCCTAGATAAAGGATTCAGCCGGTACTCGCAGTACACGGGTGAATACCAACCCTATATAAAAACGGTCGAAAATGCGGGGAAATGAAATGAGAGCCTAATTTCACAATCTAAGAAGAAACAATTATTCTTTACATATGTCTTATTATTTCAACATATCTAGTTTAATAAGATTTAAAAGTGAAATCGACGGCGTTCTAGCACCGCCATCTTGTCTTTTTGCATTCTCACCCATTTCAGCAACTCTGTGCCTATATGGGTAGCCATTTGATACTAGAGCCACAGTTTCTAGTTCCTGTTCCATACTAAAGCTATTTTCGCCCGTATTTACAGTACGTTGTCCTTCACCCGTGTACTACAAGTACCGGGTGAATCTTTTATCTACACTACTCCCTGACTTGTTGGCAAAATCTACCATATTTCCAACAGTGCCTCCGTTACCCGATCATTAAAGTCGAAAATGAAAACGGAATTTCCGATTCCTGATCAACAATATTCAATCCAAGTTGCAGGCTGGCAGTCGGCTTCGGTTCTCCCAGTCACTTTAACGGACTCGGCAAATTGTCACTCGCACCGGAGCAGTGTTCTTATAATATAGAGATAGCTTTAACTTACCATGTCTTGCATTTATAAATTTGCGTGAGCACTATTCAACATATACACATCTATAGGTACATATTTATATATCAATATATCTATATATATATATATATGTAAGAATAGCATGGCAACACAGAATTGGTGGGTACATCATTTATTTACAGGAAATGACAATAGTAGAGAATAGTAATGCACCTGGCTGGGCCTCAAATGCCCTACCTCTAAATCAAGGATAAAGAAAAAGTTTTGAATGGCAGTGTGGAAGCTCCAGGTGATCGTGACACACTGAGGCAACCACCAACAACAGGTGTAGGGGGGTCCTGGCCCACCTGGTGGGTGTGCAGGGTACTATCCTATGAGCCCCCCAGGAGCCCCTGGGTGGCAGCACCGTGCAATTCGGTTACATCCGCATATACGTTGTATATACGTGGGTGTGACAATAGCACAGCAACACAGAATTGGTGGGTACATCGTTTATTTACAGGAAATGACAATAGTAGAGAATAGTAATGCACCTGGCTGGGCCTCAAATGCCAAAGTCATATAACATAGCATATAGCCCGCCTATGTGATATATAACGTATTATGCGAGTATAAAGATACGGAAGGGAATATTACTTATTTTTATGATTATTGTTATTCTCTGTAAGTGGTGCCATCTCGGCCCACCTCTCCTCTGGATGTTGATCAGTGTCAGTCGCACCAGAGGATATATATGTAGTAGTCTGCACTGGGGGGGGGGGGGGGTTCTTTACAACAATAATGACAAGTCGTTGGAGCAGCACCGATTCACTCCGGTCCGATTGTAGCTGTGCACGCCTGTCCTGTTGCTGATGGGTTAGGAGGAAGGGAGGGAGAAAGGTGGGATCTGCAGCAAGAAGAAAGCGAGACAGTGAAAAAGGAAAAGGGCTACACCCAAATAAACAACTCCCTCGATCAGCGGAAGAAGTAAGCAAGGGAGAATAAAAAGGATGTTAGGATTGAGGAAAGAGAAATCAGGAGAGTTGAGTCAAAAGGGCCATGCCTCCTTTCCCTGTGGTGACCATTCGGCGAGCCAGAGACACGGACGGAGTAAGAGGTAGAACGTGAAGTGCTGGCCAGCTCCCCCTGCAGGATCTCTTTTTAGACATCTATCAAGGAGGAGTGCCATGCAGCGGAGAGGATATAGAAGAGGTGTGGATGAGGTGGAGTCTGGACAGCAAGTGAGGGGACCAGGCTGCACCCTTCGACCGCCTTATATAGGTAGGTACAGAGCAGCACAACAGGACCAGAGCGACGGGTGCTCAGGCATGGGGGGGGGGGGGGGGGGGGGGGAGGGCACAATAGCACAATAACCGACCAATATTATAATAACATTATATACTAAGCATCAACATATAAGAGTTCAATTCCACCCACCTGTACCCGCATAATTCTCTAGTAATTATACTTATATCAATGCGGGCTATATGCTCTACATGTACTGTGTGTAGGCACTATGGTATATATATGTATATAACATATTGTCCACCCAAATATGGGTGGGCAATATGTTATATAGATGAGCCTGTCTCAAAAGGTGATAACTCTTCTTTTTTTTGTCCATTGTAACAATTGACACAAAACAGCAGAGAAATGGTTACACTGAAAACACAAGGACATTTGCTTCAAATCAATATATATTCTATTCAGATTATGAAACACCATGCAAAAAATAAATCAGTTTATCCTGAGCAAATGCATAAGCAGATGGTATGTTGATCGTTACAATGGACAAAGTTTTGTCCCATATTGCTTAGCACCTTTTGAGACAGTCTCATATATATATACATACATATATAGCACCCACATATATATAGTTAGTATACGTATATACGTGTATAAATCATCGGTATGAGGTATTTTCCTATTATTATTATTATGATCCGTTATCATCCATTAACGGACTCAGCTTGATTTGCTGCAGCACATTCGCCTACGGTGGCGCCGCCACCAGCAGTTCTTTGTACTTATTCCTCAGTCTTTGTATAGATCACTTGCTGCGACCAGTATATATGTCCATACATATATACTGGTGTAAGTAGAGCTAGTTGGCGCCCGTGGCGTCTGGGCGCCAGGTAGATTCCGGCTGATCCGCCAGCGAACCCGACGTGTGAGGTCAGTACTACCTGCCAGCGCCACAATCGCAGTGACCCGGCAGGTTCGGGTTCGATCCGCCGGTGGGTGCAGCGGCCCAAATCTCCGCCACGTTGGTGGGCGGCGACCGGCGTGACTGTCTGCCTGACCCGCACCCTGATCACATCGGTGTACGTGGGACTTGTGGGTTTTTTTTTGTTTCATGTCGCAGAGTTTCTGCGGTCCGTGTGGCGCCATACACTCAGGGCCAATGGACAAGAATTGTAACAGGAGGACCACAAGAAGCGCTACCCGCACTCAAACCATGGCGGCACCGAGCCGGTCAGGGGCAGTCAGAGGAGGGCGGGGCACCGACTAGGTCAGACACCAGTGACCTGTCGGAGGAATAGAAGGCGCTGCGCGAAGCTGTTAGGAAGCTGGAAAAAAAGAAGAGGTTGTCCGAGTTGCAGACGAGGAAGGTCAGCCTGGAAGACGACCGGCACCGGCACCGGCACCGGCACCGACACTATTCGTCTTAAAGCTCGTTGGAAGGCCACACTCCCAGCTGTGAAAGACGTAATGGTGCTGTCTCATTAGGACGCATCGCGCAAACGTACATCGACGTATGTAATTTTTTGCTGCTACGTCAGGATACATCGTTATGCATGCGTTAGGTGCTCGTTGGTATACATCAATGTACGTCAACGTTCATCGAGATACTGTGTCGCACATCAGGGGGTCGGCAAAGTTGTGTGCATGCACAACATTTTCGACCTACGACAATGTTCGACAATGTGTGGATGTTTTTTTTTGTGTTTTTTTTTTTCAAGATTTATACTGCCTATCATGGATAAGCCTGAATAGGCTTGTTTTCACCATTACACAGTTTGTCGATAGAAAGCCCGAGCCTACACTTTTACCGACCCAAGGGATTTTTAACCTCCCACACCACATGGACATGGTATGAGAGCAACCGGCCTTTGATGACGCTGTAAGTTATACACAGCGGTGGAAATCCAAATTGGCAGAGATGGGGGCATGGGGAATCAAACCACCGACCTTCAGATTAGGAGTCTGACCTAGAAAAAAGTCAGACACTCTAACCACTGCGCCACAGAGAACACCCGCCATAGGTTATGTATGCGTTAGGCATATGTCGATGTATGTTAGACGTATGTTACTCAAATGTTGTTCCCTATGTTGCACTACATTGACCTACTTTAAAGGCAGTAGGAACGTACAGTCCACGTACTGACAACGTATGGATAACATATGTGTAATGTACGTCTAAAATACGTTTAGCATTTCTCCAGCATGTCTTGACGTATGTAACATATGATGCATAGTTCTAGCGATTGAATAACGTATATAACATTCACCGGCATTCTGTGAATGCACCATGAGCATAATTCAAGAATTTTTTGCCAGGAGGTACGTACGTTAGCCAAACGTTGGTCATACTTTGGCCATACACTGTGTATACAGCATGTATACATCCAACTTTGGCCCCCACCCCGAAAATTTTGATGTTTCTCGACGTAAAAAAGTGATTTTACGCATTGGCGGCGCGGTGGCGAGATGCGTCGTAATGTGACAGGGCCATTAGAGAAGTAAGTGGTCTATTAAGAGGTCCATAAAAGACCACAAAAGTGTAAAGCGACTTAATGCCCATGATATAGTAGAATCCTCTTGTGCCTGGGTAGCAGAGCAGAAAGACCTGACAGGAGACGGATTGGTTAGTTTCATTGGCCACATTGGCTCCATGCCCGGGAAAGCTAAGGCGGGCCGTTACACTGACACTGCCCACGCGAAGTACGATCTGGTTGTGCGGCGCTTGGCGGCTAACAATGGCTTCGAGGCCTTTGGCGGTGGAAATCCTGTGGCTTCCTTGTGGTACTATCCTTTGGAGTATAGAGGGTATGCACTGACTTCACGCTAAACGGAAGTGCGGCCATTGTGGCGATACAACCACAATAACAAACCCAACTAACTCAATGCATTGTCAATGGCAGTGAGCAATCTTCATACAGAAAAAGTGAAATATCTCTAAAACCACACCATCTAGACACAAACCGTTTGGAATACATATAGAAAACACATTCAATTAACAGATTATATTAAATTTATAAGGTTAGGGTTCTGCATTTCTATTAATTTTGAATCAAATAGACGTTTTGCACTGCGCATACCGGCAAACTCAATGCATTGTCAATGGCCGTGAGCAATCAGCATACAGAAAAAAATTAATATCTTTAAAACCACACAACCTAGACACAAACCGCTTGGAACACATACAGAAAACATGTTTAACAAAAAGATTATATTAAATTGATAATGTTAGGGTCCTGCATTTCTATTAATTTTGAATAAAACTGACGTTTTGTACCGGCAAACTCAATGGGCTGTTTATTGGTTGATATCGCCACAATCATGGCCGTGCATCCGGTTGATGACATCAGGGGAATACCCTCTATAGCAAGGAGAACAAATCTAATGGCAGCAAGTACGGGGGCGGGGCAGGAAAAAATTGTATTCACGCGACTGCAAGAAACCGTGTCTCTTATATAACAAGGACTCGAGTTCCTCTCGTGACGCCAAATCCTGCTCGTTCGGCCATTGGTGCTCTCGCTGTGGAAGCCGCTCCCACATGAGGGATGAATGTCAAAAGGATTGAAGTGAGGAAGGGAAGCTGCAAATTATATCTCTGAGCCCCACTGTACATGTTGAACTCCCGCTTAATAGCGCTTGTGACCTACTGTGTTTCACCGACGCGAACAATTCCAGTGTGGGGGCACATTGGGTGTCGAACAGCGGGCTGCTGACTGTTATCAAAGACCCTATAATACTAAGATGGCTCACTCCCTATCTCTCCCATGGTAATGTAAATTTTGCAGTGCCACCTTGTGGTGGGTTTGATCAGCCCGTCTCTGGTTGGTGTTTCACATGTAAACACATACAATTATATTATACATGAAATAGGTAAGTATGAATACACATCAATATGAAATTGCTATGAAGAAATACCCATCATTATCAGCATCATCAGCATCATTGCCATCATCACACATCTTTCACATTCATATATACATTTATACATATAATATAGCACCTGTTTAACCAAGAGAACAACCAGCGCACCAAGTGGTGGGTTTGATCATTTTGATTACACAATACAGGCTGAGTGAGCCGTCTTAGTATTATAGGGTCTTTGCTGTTATGTTGCTGTTAATAGTGCTGTGTGCAATCGTAATGTTCCTCTTGTTGATACTTGTGTCGCGCCAACATTTGACTATTATGCTAATTGTACCAACTCCAATGGTGACAGTGTGAATAACTCCAATGCCATTATGTCTAACACTTTTCTTGTAAGTGCTCGTCACGCAGGTGGTGGTGACCCCATAGCTAATTGGGTAGAATTTAATCAGGTTGGAGAGCTTACCTTGTTTGGGCTACGTGGTTAGACTACCTCATTTGACTCCCGGTTCAATTACCAAGGTAGAATTTTATATACGATTAAATTGCAGGTTCACAAATATGGTTGTGGCACACTGAGTTTTTGGGATGGTTCCAGTTTGGAATACATCACTTGAAAGCAAAAGATTATATCTAATGTCCTGAATATTTCCAGAACATTTAGTTGGGACCGGATTGGGTAAATTAACAGTGAATATTAGGAAATAATTCATTAGTTACACAAATGGCTATAGGCCAGAACTGCCTATGATATTACTGTGTTGGTATAGCAGTAACTCCCAAACAATAGGGCACCTCCAGTCAACCATGGGGGTATATGCTGGTCTGTGGCCCACTCGTATACTTCCACTTGCCACTGGGGAGGTCCTGTGAGGACTGTTGTACATCATTTAGATATATATTTTTTGCATACCAATATATATATGCATAATAAATAATTCACTGTGATTATGCATTTGATGGGCTAAACATTTGTTCTGGCTCTCCTGGGCGTAATCGATTAATCAACTCGGGTCACCCGAGCCACTTTTTGGCGCATGCGCACATCCTACAGACTCGGGTCGAATAATTGAATACGCTTCTCCACACTCGGAGTGGGAAAAATGGTGGCTTAATCCAAAACCTTTATTTTTTTTGTAATAACCGATATAAATACAGCAAAATAGGATTTAAATTGTTTTATGATGGCATAGTTTAGTGATATTTCCATTTCATTAATCTATGTTATTACCAAAAAAAAACATGTATGACTGGCACCGATGGCTGTTATCCTGCAGGACGGTACCGGCACAAATGTGACGTCATCGCTCCTAGCCACCCCAGGCAAGAGGTGGGTTACTGGGGTTGGGTCATTTTGCACACGGCACCTGTATTTGTCGACTCCACTCGCAGTGTTCTATTTTAAATTCTGACGACTCGGGTGACCCGAGTCGCCCGGGTCGTGTTAATCGATTACGCCCCTTATGATTTCAACTTTGCAATTTATTCGGTGTAAAATTAATATCATTTGTGACACGCTGAGCAGGTGGACCGAGGTCAATAGGATGCAGCGCATAAGAGACGCCGATTCATCAGGGCGTTTGTGCTGTAACTACCTTTTTGCGTAGTCAGTATTGCTTGCAATTTCAGGCCCCGTCGAGTTAAAGGCGCACACGCGCGCCTTGACCGCAGAGTATGATGCGCCGAATTCAAGGGTCACGTATTCAATGCAGCTGAGACGCTATTTCTCATTCAATGAGGTGTTTGGGTGGTTTGCTTGCTCCTGTCCCTTGTCCCCCTGCTCAGGTTGC
The DNA here is from genome assembly GCA_030323885.1 of Branchipolynoe longqiensis. Taxonomy (NCBI): domain Eukaryota; kingdom Metazoa; phylum Annelida; class Polychaeta; order Phyllodocida; family Polynoidae; genus Branchipolynoe; species Branchipolynoe longqiensis. Next base: position 95,738,260 of record CM059191.1, read on the forward strand.
TTTAGACATGACTTGGTTATCTCGTTCTCTCAAATACTCATTCAGATGGGATGGCCGAATGAGTTAGAGCGTCCGTCTCCAATGCTGATAGATTGTGGGCTCGTGGGTTCGAGTCCCGGTCGAGCCAAACCAATGACTTAAAAATCGATACTTGTCGCTTCCTAGCCAGACGCTCAGCATTACTAGGATAGGGCAAGGAGCAGTGGAATGAGGAAGACCAGTCGTCTGCGACTGAAATTTCCCCTGCTTAAACAACTAATGTACCAAAAGAATTACCAAATATTTGAGTGCATTAAATTTCTTTCTTAAATCAGAGGGCGTGGAGCCTATCAACTAGAACGCTCACCAGCTGAAAACTGTACTGGAGGAGGGGGGGGGGGCTAAACGGCGGTTGGGGTGTGCAGTAAAATCAGCTGCTCCCATCCTCCAAAAAGAATTGTTTTGCATGTTCGAACATGTGACCGATAGCGTCGGACACACCAGTATATGAGCGACATTTTTGATGGGGTTCCGTGGCTCGACACCGGGCGTGGTGGCCGAATCGGTAGAGCACAGGCCTCGCGTACGGAAGATCGGGAGTTTGTGAGTTCGGCTTCTGGTCGAGTCAGACCAATGACTTAAAAATTGATACTTGTCGCTTCCTAGCCTGGTGCTCGGCATTATTAGGATAGGGCAAGGACTGAGTGGGATATCGGGTCATGGTGCTGGTGGCACCCTGATTTCCCAGTGGGGCAGCACTATAATAGTGTCACAAGTCGGTACCTGTCCTGATATGACCATAGCTGTTGCTAGGAGGTAAAACAACAACAAAGAAACAAAACCGTGGCTTGCTGAGTCAGCTGACAAACTCAGATCTATAGTTGGGGTATGATAGTATCTATTACAAATTCTAAGACGAGCCAATTTGCGAAGAGAGAACTGCTTATCCCTTTCGCCGCATTAAAAAAACTCGAGTCCGTGCGCCGTGTATTGGGTGCGCAGACAGTTCTCTGAGTCGCACGTCAGAACTGATGACCCAGCTTTTCAGGTGCCTGCCCCTGCGGGTGGATATTTTTTAATTATTTCATCTCTTTCAAGGTTAAAATTGGTTAAAATTAGCTTGTCGACGACTTTTCCGACAAAATGCTGCTATTCTTAGGAGGGACATTAGTCTTTGGTAATGGTATTGCTGTAAATTGCCGTTATTGAAGCCTCGTGTAGGCGGTAGAATATATTTGTTATCGGGTCACGTGCTCGTAATGTAGGTACTTGTCGCACTCCAACAACAGGGTAGTAGGGGAGTTAGGGGAGGCAGGGGACCGCAGCGGTGGCGCCGCCTGTAGGGAGGCGGGTCAGGTAGGTAAGAAGGGGAGGGGAGGGGAGGAGGAGGTAGGGAGGTGAATGGAGAGGCGGGGGGAGGGGTCAGCTCCGACTCGGTCTCGAATTACCCATATTACCTCGGCAATATGCGCAATTACCAAGGTCGAATTTTATATAGGACTAATCTGCAGGTTCACAAATATGGTTGTGGCACACTGAGTTTGGGGATGTTTCCAGTTTGGAATACATCACTAGAAAGCAAAAAATTATATCTAATGTCCTGAATATTTCCAGGACATTTAGTTGGGACAGGATTGGGTAAATTAACAGTGAATATTAGGAAATAATTCATTAGTTACAACAAATGGCTATAGGCCAGAATTGCCCATGATATTACTGTGTTGGTATAGCAGTAACTCCCAAACAATAGGGCACCTCCAGTCAACCATGGGGGTATATGCTGGTCTGTGGCCCACTCATATACTTCCACTTGCCACTGGGGGAGGTCCTGTGAGGACTGTTGTACATCATTTAGATATATTTTTTTTGCATACCAATATATATATGCATAATAAATAATTCACTGTGATTATGCATTTGATGCATAATCGCAGTGAATTACAAACAACCTCGAGTTGGGCTTGAGTAGCTTTGTTTGTTGCATGTTCTCATGTCGGGCGATTGAATGCGAAACGGTGTTGGTCCCAATCGGGAATTCTATAGCACGCATAATAATATATATGATGATAATGATAGTGATGATATACCCTGGGATGAACGGGGAAGCCTAGTAATACACTATGTCAGTTTTTTTGCAATTTCTTCTAGTTACAGGCAAAAACTATACTTGGATTCAATTCTTTAAATCATTTCTACCGCCGCATAAGACAGCAGCTTGAAAATGCCAGTCACATGCGCCAAGGAGGAGCAGTTGCATGATGAATTTCAACATTGGTTTCAAGGTGAGTGTGATCCGGGGAACTATTCAGCTGAAACTGATAAGATAGAAGCATGGAGTAAATTTATGGCGCAAAGTCTTGACTTTATTAGCGAAGAAAATTAACGTTTGTCTAATGTAAGGGAACGTACAGAATTAAGAAGGGAAGAACGTAGAGAAGCACGTGAGCTTTTGCAAGTAGAGCATCGACAGCAAGAGGTATGTAATAGGTCTTTAAAAGCATACGGTCTGTACCCTTACTGGATGGGTCGGACATGGGAGCGTTGCACAACTGGATAGATTTAATAGAACGTATTGGGGCTCTAGCTGATGTTTCTGACTTAGATATAATCCGGTCCATTAGTTGTTTAAGTAGGAGAAATTTCAGTCATAGACGACTGGTCTTCATCATTCCACTGCTGGTCGATAGAAAGCCTGAGCCTACACTTTTACCGACCCAAGGGATTTTTAACCTCCCACACCACATAGACATGGTATGAGAGCAACCGGCCTTTGATGACGCTATAGGTTATACACAGCGGTGGAAATCCAAATTGGCAGAGCTGGGGGCACGGGGAATCGAACCGCCGACCCTCAGATTAGGAGTCTGACCTAGAAAAAAGTCAGACACTCTAACCACTCTGCCACAGAGAACGCCACTTTGCTTTGTCAAATGCAACTGGTACATTGCATGAGGTTCTCTTTACTGCTTTTCAACATAAAGTTGCTAAGTCCAGGGAAGAAATAAAAGAAGTAATAGCTTTGACTCTACTGATGGCAGATGAACGTACTCATTTAAAGGGAATTGTAATGGCTATGAAGCAAAATGAAGGGGAAACAGTAGATGCATACTGTCAGCGGTTCAAAACTGCTGTGGCTAAGGGTGAGAATCTTCCTTGTGCAGTCTTTGGTACTGATACCTTCAAGATACTTCTTTCTAGATTTCTTGACTCCTTACTTGATACTAATACCATGTGCTATGTGGAGACAGATCGTCCTAAAACTCTTGAGGAAGCTTTTAAAATGTTGATACTTAGTGATAGGTCTGTTATTAGGCAGAAAAGACGTGCTAAATCACGTCTTGGTAATTTAGCTATTTGTGATCAAATGGATAGTCTGAATAGTTCTTCTTTAGATTTCTCCAAGTCTTTCTCTTCTCAAAGAGGTTCTAGATCCTCTAGTTCAGATAGTTAGGTTCTGAAAACGATTCAAGGTGAGATTAAGTCTCTAAGAAGATGTGTAGATAACTTGTCGTTCAATCAATCAATAGTTCCGTCCTCTAGTCGAGGGTTGGATGCAATGGTTCTCCACTTGTCCCGATGTTGTGCTGTTCTGATAGATTCTGAATAATTCAAGCCTGTCCACTGTGAAATATTTGTAAACCATGATGTTCTTGGTCTCCCTCTCCCTCTGCTGCCATTCACCTTCCCTTCCAACAATATACAGTATATTGAACTCTGACGAATGATGTGGCCAAAATAAATAAGTTTCTTTGTCTGTATAGTGGCAAACAAGCTTTTCTTATTTTTAATTTTTCTGAGAACTTCTTTGTTGGTGATCTTCTTTGTCCATGATATTTTCATCATCCTTCGATAAGTCCACATCTCAAATGCTGCTAAACGTTTGTACATTTTCTTAGAGATTGTCCATGTCTCTGCCCCATACATTAGAGTAGACCACACATAACACTGAAGAATACGCTTCCTTGTTTGTATTAATATCTTACTTGATGTTAACACTTGATGTTAACACTCTATACAATTACTTGTCGTTAGGCAGTGGTATTTCAGAGCATTCAGCAATTCACGCTGTAAACTCTGCAACGCCTTATTGTGTCAGTTCTTATGGACATGGGGTACGTGTTGATTCGCCACGTGTAAACCTAGAGCTGCCGGTTAGGGTAGACAATGCTTCTAAAAATAAGCAAACTTCACTCGCACAGCACATGGCTATGCATGTGCTGTCAACACAACAGCAGGGAGGCTATGTAAAAGCTTCGCCGGCTGCGCAGTCACAGACTTTATCAACTAAAATGTCACATGCATATCCGCAGGTGCGGAAAAGCAATGCTTTTAGGCAGGGAAAGTCTAATACACCGTCAAAATTGACGAGAACTTGTTTCTTATGTAACGAGGCACACATGATGCGAAATTGTCCATACAAGATAAAATTACTTTCTGGTAACGTTAACATCACCGTCGGGAAACTAAAAACTGCACTTGATGTATGTCCTTCAATTAACATTGAATTCACTAAGGCGGAGACAGCAGTTCCATAGAGTGGTTTTATTTTCTTCGTTAAGAGGTTTACATGTCGGGTGTTGTCTTATCTGGGTGCTAGCCCTTTGTGTTTTGTTCGTCCCGTGGGGTTTTTGATCCCAGTGGTGGTATGTGGGGACGGATTCGAGCCTTACCCTTCCCGTGGTCTTTGTGAGGTGTGGTGGGTGGGTTGAAGTTAGGGTTGGAGTTGTCGATCGGGAGCTGGAGGGGTTGTGGCCGTGGAGGCGGGTGGAGTTTTAACGGTCAGTGTTCTTTTTGGGGGAGTGGGTCGCGTCCTCCCCTGTGGGTGGAGGGGGGTACCCAGGGTTAACGCTAGGTGGCGGCAGAGTGCTGGGCGTATGGGTGTTCTATATCAAGGCGGAGTGGGGTCGGCTCTTGTCGGGGGTTCCGTCCCCGCCCAGTGAATTAGACATGTTACGTTAACATGCACAATTTAATGGATTTAATTTATCTGGTCTTGTAGACTCAGGTGCGGCTAAAAGTTTAATACATTTGTCTGCTTTTCAATTTCTAATTGACATCGGTGTATCTGATGGGCAATTGTATCCGGGTAGTAGATTGAGATCTCTGTCAGGACATCTAATTCCAACTGTCGGTATAGCGTATATTTCTCTTTATGATACGTTATGTCCTTTGTTTGTGGTTAAGTCACTGAGCTTTGATATGCTCATAGGTACAGATGTAATGGGAATTTGTGCAGCTGAAATTAGCTATAGAGATAAATTTGTTTCCTTGTGTGATATTCTACATCCTTGGATAAGTTTTGAGTTAATAGATAGAGGAATTGCAGGGATAGTTCTAGAATTAGACTATTGGAAGATACAATTTCCTTCTTTATTTCCTGATTCTGATGAAAACCTTAAAGCTATTAAGGTGGTTGAAATGCGTATCGATACTGGTAGTGCATATCCTGTTAATCAGACACCTTATAGAATACCTTTAAGTAGAAGACATCTTGTAGAAAAAGAATTTAAAAGAATGCTGGATGATGATATTATAGTCTAGTTGTAGTCCTTGGGCTTCACCAGTCACTTTAGTGCCTAAGAAAGATGGTATTATTCGTCTTTGTGGAGAGTACCGTAAGCTAAATGCAGTAATAATTAAATATGCTTATCCTCTGTCCAGGATACAGGATATTTTTGATCAACTTCATGGTACTAAAATTTGTACCACCATAGACCTTAAATCTGGTTATTGGCAGGTAATGGTAGATAAGGAAAGTAGACCTAAAACAGCTAGTAACACTCATATTGGACTATTTCAGTTTAAACGCATGCAGTTTGGATTAAATAATGCACCAGCTGTTTTCCAAAGAATGATGAATGTAATTTTTTCAGAGTTTTTGGGAAAGTGTTGTTGATTTATTTAGATGATATTATAATTTATTCACCAGATGAGGAGAATCATTAAAAAGATGTAGCAAACATTTTGACCATTTTGCAGGATAATTGTATGACTATTAAGGAATCTAAATGTGAATTTGGAGTAGCTGAAGTAAAACTCTTAGGTTACGTTGTATGTGAAGCAGGGTTAAAACCTGATCCTGAAAAAATTGTTGCAATTAGGGATATGGCTTCTCCGACTAGTAAAAAAGAAGTAAGACATAGTTCCGTCCTCTAGTCGAGGGTTGGATGCAATGGTTCTCCACTTGTCCCGAGGGTATGCTGTTCTGATAGACTGTGAATAATTCAAGCCTGTCCATTGTGAAATATTTGTAAACCATGATGTTCTTGGACTCCCTCTCCCTCTGCTGCCATTCACCTTCCCTTCCAACAATGTACAGTATATTGAACTCTGACGAATGATGTGGGCAAAATAAATAAGTTTCTTTCTCTGTATAGTGGCAAACAAGCGTTTCTTATTTAAAAATTTTTTGAGAACTTCTTTGTTGGTGATCTTCTTTGTCCATGATATTTTCATCATCCTTCGATAAGTCCACATCTCAAATGCTGCTAAACGTTTGTACATTTTCTTAGAGATTGTCCATGTCTCAGCCCCATACATTAGAGTAGACCACACATAACACTGAAGAATACGCTTCCTTGTATGTTTTTACCCATAGCCTAAAAACAGAACTGTGTACAGGTAGTAATATACAGTAAATGATGACTAGATTACTAACATTAGTAAATATTTCCTTGGATCTGGCCAAGAAATTCTCTACAATAATATTTTTTCACTTGAAAATTCATGGACATAAAAATGTTGAATATTACCATTTATTCATGAAAAGGTTGGTTCACTTGAAAATTCAGGAACATAAAAATGTTGAATATTGCCATTTATGCATGAAAAGGTTGGTTCACTTGAAAATTCATGGACATAAAAATGTTGAATATTGGTGGGCGGCGACCAGCTCATTGCCTGCCTGACCCTCACCCTGAGCACATCGCTGTATGCAGGTCTTGTGGATTTTGTTGTTTTTGTTGTTGTTTGATTGATTATTGATTGATTAATATGTTGTTCGGTAGGGCGGAGTAGCCCAGCCATTGGTTATTGACTCTAATTGACTCCAATTGCGCCTAAATTGTTCGGTGACATATTCAACTGCTCGATACAAATGGACATTAATTGTTGGTGGATCATGAGGATTGAGAATCATAAATTATACCGGCCAGTCTACCCTTGTTGCGTCTCTATATGCACATATATATATATATATATATATATATATATATAAATATATATATATATATATATATATATATATGTTCACCCATATAGCTGTACATGTAGTCCGTGACTGCTGTCCTTACAGAACGTCAGGTATACACCCTAGGCCTATCTAGGCAGACGTCCTTAAATACATTTGTGGAGTTTAACTACCATATACCAAGGTGTTCTCTAAACTAGGATGCATGTGATCACGCCCCCTCTTCACTTCATTTTCCTTGAACCGGTATGGGCATTCAGGGAAGTGGTTGGGGGGAGGGGGGGTCACTGATAATGTCTTAACCAACTCCGTCTGAATGATCATTTATACACCATTAAATACGGAATATTCACAACATTGTTGCGCCTCACAAAAAAGTAGTTCAATACTCTCTAAACTCTCTAATGAGTATAGATCTATCTGATGAGGACGAGGTTACTGACAGTGGCTTAAAGATATGGTCACGTGATTTTACAGAGTATGCCTTACATGATGTGACCATCACATGACCATATCTCAACAAGATATTCATATTCTAGAAATATTATCTGCATTGTAATTAGGACTAATACTAATAGCCATGGGATGCTTGGTGTAAATGTAATGAACAGATCGACCTGTAAATAGTCCATAAATAGTCCATTCCATCATGCCAGGCAATGAAGGGATCGGTTTAATTACATAGTTTATAAATCATAGTCAAAGGGCTTCAGGTTAACTATCTTCTTCATAGAAACTTTTTGTTTCTATATGTTGTGAAAGTACAACGTCTGAACACTTTGACTTCTGGATACTGAATGGTTTATTCACGGCCTAGGGCTCGCTTGACCCGCCGGCTAAACTTTCCATGATGTCATCTCATTAGCATATTCCTTTGTCTCAAACTCTGCATCTCATTAACATATATTAGCTATACACCTATACGTCTAATACGCATATATCACATCCCCCCCTCAAAGTATTTCTGAAACATGAAATGTTTCAAAATAACCATGCCAACATAACTACATAACAGTCAAACAAATACACAATATCATATATGCGTACTTAACTGAAACACAAGTCCTTGCAAATGTCCGAGCGCCCTATGGCACTGAAGTCCTTCAAATGTCCGGCCGTAACGCCTCACGTCATAAACTGTCCATTACATATCAAATAACAAAAACACAGCTGAAAATACAACTTAATCCTACATGCACATGTTATATGTGTACACACCCAATGCACACTGAACTACTACAGGTCTACCCTGCTCGCCGGCCTAATCAGCCGACCTGACCTACTTAGATTAGCCACACTGTTTACATTCGGCAATGACGCTGACCCAGTTTGTGTCTGCCCGACCAGTTCGGGCCGCCCCCCCCCCACAGGCGCTCTGATAATCTGTACCCGGTTCCGATACAACATATTACCTGACTCGTTCAAAATTTGATATTCTCCCCCAGAAACACCAGTCCGTCCCAAAATAACCCCATTTTTCCATTCCTCAGCATGATTCTTTTACTTTATTTCATCTCCGACTTTCATAGGTTTGTGCGGCTTACCACACTTCCGGTCATGAAACACTTTCTGACTCCGCTGCCGTTTTGCCGTCTGGACTTTCTTTGGATTTTGCGTTTCGGGCAGCAAAATTTCCTCCGCCATCAGCAACCTGCCCCTCAACCTTCTGCTCATGAGCAGCTGAGCCGGAGATGCATTCAGGATGGGCAATGGAGTGTTACGATAATTCAGCAAAGCTAACTGAAAATCGGACCCGTCTTCTCGCACTTCTTTAACATGTCCTTGACTGTTTGCACAAACCGTTCTACCTACCCATTGCTACGGGGATACTGTGGACTGGAATATACGGCCTTAAACCCATAGTGCTGCGCAAACTCCCTATACTCATGGCTCTTAAACTGTGGACCATTGTCTGAAATGACCTGACTAGGAATACCGTGCCTTGCAAAATTATCCTTCAACGCGCTAATAACAGTAAGAGACGACGTATCGCCCAACAGCGTCACCTCTGGATATTTCATGTAGTAATCTACAGTTATCAGGTAATTCTTATGATTCAACTCAAACAAGTCTGCACCGACTTTTTCATACGGTTGACAGGCGATCGGGTGATTTATCAATGGCTCATGATGCAAATTTTTCCGGTTGTTTTGGCAAGTGTCACACCGACTGACCCTATCTTCAATTTTCTTAATCATATTCGGCCAAAACATACAGTCCCGCGCCAGCTGCTTGGACTTTGTCATACCTCAGTGTGTCTCATGTAACGCCTCAATCATTTCACCGTGGAGACCCGGAGGAACGACCACCCGACTGCCTTTCATGACAAGATTATTTTCTATCGTTAACTTGTGTTTGTGTGGGAGGTACTGTCTCAGACACGGTGGTGTCTGTATGCGTGTCGTGTCCCACCCATCTTCAATGTATGAGATCAACATGTACATGGATACATCCTTCTCATACTCTTTGACAATCTTACTTAACAAACTTGACGATTGCATGTCCACTGCGGCAACGCAGAACGTGTCATCGAACAGGCTACCATGCCCTACTTTGGCGCTATGCGCCCTGGACAACGTGTCTGCAAAAAACATCAAAGAACCCTTCACATGACATAGTTTAATATTGTAATTCTGCAACCGCATTCGCATTCTCTGCATTTTGGCCGAAAGTTTATGAATTGACTTCTGCATTATCGCCACTAATGGCTTGTGGTCCGTTTGAATTTGAACTTCTTTGCCAAATATATAGTCATGAAACCTCTGACATCCGAAACACATGGCGAGCATTTCTTTTTCGATAGTGGCATAGCCACACTGCACTGAGGTAAGCGCATGAGATGCGAGTGCGATTGGGTTGTCATCTTGCATCAACACGGCACCTAACCCTGACTGACAAGCATCCACTTGGATAACAATGGGTTTCTTAACATTGTAATACGACAACAAAGGAGCAGTTCTTAACTTTTCCTTCAACTTATCAAACGCGCCCTGCTGTTCATTCTGCCAGTGCCACGCAACGTCCTTAGCTAGGAGCGTGCGCAGTGGTTTGGCTATCTCGGACATGTTGGGTATGCCCAGGAACCTTTGGACGCCTTGTTTGTCACGCGGCTCTGGCATGTCAACTATTGCTTGTATTCTGTCTGGATCAGGCTTCACACCCTGCTGGGTAAGTTGATGACCTACATATTTCACTGTAGTCTTACATAGCAAAGATTTTGTTTCGTTTAATTTCAGGTTAACCGACCTAGCTCGGTCCAACACGGCTTGGAGCCGCTCGTTGTGCTCCTTAACCGTTGACCCATGTACCAAAATGTCGTCCGTGACTATCCCGATACCGGGTATATCGCCCATGACACGGTGCATTTCCTGAATAAAAATGTCACCGCTGTTTTGATGCCAAAAGGCAAGCTGGTGTACCTGTACTGGCCCCACGGAGTATTGAACGTGCACAGACGTGAACTTTCTTCATCTAACTCTATCTGCCAATAACCTGTCTTCGCATCCAAAACTAAAAAATATTTTGCATCTGCCGTTTTTGTTGTATACCTATTCCATTATGTACTATCATGAATCCATACTTTGATGTACACTGGCAGGCATGGGCACCACGAGGTACAAGATGGCTGAAGAATAAACACTACACAGTCTCCCTCACAATCCAACATAACTCAACTTAACATGGTGACAGCTGGGTGGAACCTGCCCTTGCAATGAGCTCTGTCAACAGGAAGTCAACAACAACAACAATGGTATGGTGTTGATCTGTCAATGGACAACTGTGAGCTCTGGAATGAGAGTATTGTTGAGATGTGTGAGTGATAATAGGGAACCATGCTGCCTGCTGTGCACTCTGAACTCTGGATGCAAGGTTGACCTCTGCCAGAATTAATGGGCATTGACAACTTTGGCTGTAACTAAGTCAAAAATGGTCCGATCTGGATGCTGTCAAGTGCATTCTGTGCAGGACAGAGCCCATTAATATGTGTGCTGTGTCTGATGAAGATAGAAAGTGAAGAAATGCCATGCAGAATTTGAAATTGGATCAGTAAGTAAGGCCTACCACAGATCTCGATCCACTGCAAGTGTAAAAACATGCTGTTTTCCCTCTTTGGAGTGAAAGTGTAGTGTCCTGACAATATTGCCAATTTTCTGACTACCACCAACTTGTTATCATTGTGCATAGTTGTGTTAATCCTTGTGTGCTAAGTCCTAGACACCAAACATGGCTACTAATTTGGGAGTTCCGTTACCACAACTGAACTGGGACATCAGGGATCAAACTTATGCATTCAGTGAATGGAAGAGCTTCCTTAACAGCTACTTTGTGATCAGTGATGTAGAAAATGAAAAGAAATGGCACTACATCTTGCTGTCAGCTGGTACCAAAGGTCATGAACTCTGGAATTCATGGGGTCTGAGTGATGAAACAAAGAGAGACCCAGCTAAGGTATTTGAACAGTTTGAAAAACATTTGGTAGGAACCCTTAACAAATGGGTTATGCGACTTGAACTGGCTAGTTTGGTCCAAAAAGAAGGTGAAGCTGTTGATGATTATATTTGCCGTCTCAAAGCTAAGGCGAATATGTGCACTTTCTCAAATGAGGAGATGAAAAATGAGCAGATAACGTTTCAGTTGATCAAAGGTATTTTCTGGCCTGAAGCACGGAAGAAGTTGATTGAGAAGGGAAACACACTGAAACTAGAGGATGCAATTAAATGTGCTGACTGTTACCAGGCAACACTTCAAAATACTAACAGTTTTGCTGGTACCACTAGTGCCTCAATCAACACATTCGAGTACCACAACACTTGTCGTTTCTGTGGAACATCGCATCCGCCGAGGAAATGCCCAGCATATGGCAAGAAGTGTAATAATTGCCAAAAGATGAACCATTCTGGTAAAGTGTGCCGTCAGAAATGCGATCAGAGCACCAGAGCTGGGAAGAAGGACTCTGGTGGTGCCAAGACCAAGCATCGACAATCCCGTTCCAAGAGCAGACATAGGGATAATCATAGGACTGTACATGACTTTGACTGTAATAGAAGTCCCCCAAATGATGACGCTCTTGACTGTGGGGAGGTGACAGTCCAAGTATGTGACTTTGATGCAACGGACCGACAGTCAATCTTTGCTAAATTAAATGTAAAACCTCCTGATGTAAAGTGCAAAGTGACTCTCAAGGTCAAAGCAGACACAGGTGCCAATGGTAACATCCTACCATTGCGATGCCTACGGCAGATGTATCCGATTGAAAGACATCCTCAGTGTATGTTACAGCGTAGCTCTGTCAAACTTACTGCTGTAAATGGCACATACATTGAACAATTAGGTACAATGGTTATGCAGATCCAATTTGAAGACTCCAAATGGATCACTGCCAGATTCTATGTGTGTGACACTAAGGGGCCAGCCATTTTGTCGTGTGGGGCCTCTGAAAGGTTGAAACTTATAAGCATTTCACAGAGCAAAAATATCAGTGTTGTTCATGAAAATAAATTGCAGTCCCACACCACTGTCCCTAGCAGTAGACCAAATAAACATGAGGTCAAGCCTGAGATTTCTGACAGGAGTGCCCTACGACAAGCTTATCCTGAGTGTTTTGAAGGCATTGGTCGAATGCCCAAACCATACCATATTGAGTTAAAAGATGATGCTACCCCAGTTATTTCTGCTCCACGTAAATATCCCATTCAGCTGAGACAGGAAATCTGTGACAAAATTGAAGAAATGGTGAAACTTGGTGTTGTAGAAAAATGTTCTGATGAAACTGCTTGCGATTGGGTCAGCTCCTTAGCATTTTCCCGTAAAGCATCTGGTGAGCTTAGGGTGTGTTTAGATCCTAAAAATCTCAACCAAGCAATTAGGCGTACACATCATAAGACACCTACACTAGAGGAAATCAGTCACAACTTCTCTGGCTCAACTGTGTTTTCTAAACTTGATGCTAAGCATGGGTATTGGAGCATTGTTTTAGATGATGAAAGCAGCATGTTATGCACATTCAACAGCCCTGCTGGTAAATACAGATTCCGTCGTTTACCATTTGGCTTGTGTGTTTCTCAAGACATCTTTCAGAAATACATGGATGACATCATTGAGAAAGCAGGTGTCGGTGTGGATGGCATTGCTGATGACATCGTTGTACATGGTAAAGATGAGTCGAAACATGATGAAGCTCTACTACGATTAATGAAGGTATCCAAAGAGTATGGTCTAGTATTTCGCTTTGAAAAGTGTGAAATCAAAAAGAAGATGATTGAATTCTATGGTCTGATCTGGTCCAAGGATGGTATGAAGCCTGATGTAAAGAAATGTGATGACATTCGAAACCGTCCTGCTCCCCAGAATAGGCAGGAGCTTCAAAGCTTTCTTGGTCTCATACAGTATTTAGGGCCCTTCATACCACACTTGTCGACCAAGACCAGTGTATTACGCTTATTGTTGAAATCAGATGCTGATTGGAGTTGGGATGTAGAACATAATGCTGCTTTTGAGTCACTAAAACAGGCTATTCATGAAGACATGCAGTTGCGATATTTTGATCCTAACCTAGCATTTGAACTAGAGGTTGATGCGTCTATCCTTGGATTAGGTGCTGCTCTCATTCAGAATGGGAAGCCTGTTGCATTCGCTTCCAAAGCACTTACTCCAGCTGAGACCAGGTATGCAAACATAGAGAGAGAGTTGCTAGCTGTTGTATATGGACTAGAAAAGTTCCATACGTATATTTTTGGTCGCTCGCTGATTGTTTTTAGTGATCATAAGCCACTAGAAAACATTAAGCTGAAGCAGCTAAGCCAAGCTCCTCCTCGGTTGCAGCGCATGCTGTTGCGCATCCAGCCGTATGATATTGACTTGAAGTACCGTCCTGGAAAGGAGATGGTCTACGCTGACTACTTGTCACGAATAGCACCCTCTCCCGGACCGAGTGTAGAACTTGAACAAGCGATACACATGGTACAGATCTCAGTCAACCAGCTTGAAAAGTTGCGCTTAGGTAGTAAGCAAGATGTTGAGATATCGGCATTGGCTGAGCAGATTATTCGAGGTTGGCCACAACAGGTTAGACAAGTTCCAAAAGTTATTCGGAGCTACTGGTCTATGAGAGACTATATGTCTGTTGAAGATGGGCTTGTATATGCCGGAAATAGACTTGATATTCCAGAGTCTTTCCGCAAGGAATATCTCGAACGCATTCATGCCAGTCACCAAGGTATCACCAAGTCCCAGTTACGAGCAAAGGAATGCCTATACTGGCCAAACATGTCATCTGACATAGAGACACTAGTAAGTGATTGTGTAATATGTCTACAAAATTCAAAGAGTACCCAAAAGGAGCCTATGCAGCCACATGACCTTCCCTCCCAACCATGGGAAGTACTGTCCAGTGACTTGTTTGAGCTGCATGGCCATACATATATTGTATTGGTTGATCATTTCAGTAAAATGCCCTTTGTACGTGGTCTTCATTCATTGACCAGTCTTGAAGTTATCAAATTTTTCAAGGACATGTTTGCCATTCATGGTGTACCAAAATGACTGTACACTGACAATGGTCCACAATATGATGCGGCATTGTTCAGAAAATTTGCCATGGTATGGGAGTTTGAACATATTACAAGCAGCCCACGATACTCGCAGAGTAAAGGTGTGATTGAGAGAACAGTTGGTATTGTTAAAGCGGTCCTGAAGAAAGCCATGCAGTCTGGGACAGATCCCCAGATGGCGCTTCTGTGCCTCAGAAGTACCCCGCTTGGACCAAGAGTCCCAAGTCCAGCTGAGTTGCTGTATGGAAGGAAGGTCCGTTCAAATCTCCCTGCCAAGGATGAAATTCGACAGTCAGTTAGTGATCATCATAATTGGTTGAGTGACAATGCAAAAAGGTCATCACAGT
The DNA here is from genome assembly GCA_030323885.1 of Branchipolynoe longqiensis. NCBI lineage: Eukaryota > Metazoa > Annelida > Polychaeta > Phyllodocida > Polynoidae > Branchipolynoe > Branchipolynoe longqiensis. Next base: position 95,753,325 of record CM059191.1, read on the forward strand.
ATTATGACCAAAATGCAGGTCCTGAGTTGCCAGGATTACTCCCTGGTATGAAAGTACTGATGCAGGAACCAGGCAAATCTTCATGGGTTCCTGGAACTGTAAAATCAGTGTGTAAGGAGCCTCGATCATACATGATCAAATCGCCTAATGGAAATGTATTACGGCGTAACCGTCGTTTCTTGAAAGAGCTTAGTGCAGAGGCTAGTAAGAAACTTGGATTTAGCCGAGAATCAACTGACCTAGAGAGCCCTTGTTCTGAAGCTGAACCCCTTCCACAAAGCCAATGTTCTGGGAATGAGCAGTCTGTGACTTGCTCGCCCACAAGACCACCCACTGAAAAGAGTGTGAGGTTTAGTGAACGCGCAAACCTCACAGTCATTCGAAGTGACCAACCGGTCAAAGAGGTATTTAGTCGTAGACAGTCTGAAAGAACAACTAAAAAAAACATCAAGACTAATTGAACAGTGCGGAGTCATGGTTAATTTTGGTTCTTAGACTTAGTCAGTAGTATGTCTGAGCATTAGACTTATTATGTTGTCAGTCACAACTTTTATATACATTCAAAGTTAATCACAGTATTAGTCAACTGCAAGAGAAACTATTATCAGAATTTGCGTATTGGAGGAAATATTCAAGATTATCTTTCACTGAAGTAACTGCAATGGTAATAGCATTCCACAAGTGCACATGTATAAACCTAAATATTCTCAGCATGATGAGAAATTGTATTGACATCCACATAGGTATATAACTTGTACACATCAACATGAGTATTGTAACACAGGAAGATTGCTGCTTTTCATTTATAAGAAAAGGGATGTTGTATACCTATTCCATTATGTACTATCATGAATCCATACTTTGATGTACACTGGCAGGCATGGGCACCAGGAGGTACAAGATGGCTGAAGAATAAACACTACACAGTCTCCCTCACAATCCAACATAACTCAACTTAACAGTTTTGGCAATAATTTCGTCAATCGTTTTGGTAGGGAAAGGCCCTCTCTTTATCGCCTTGTTCAACTTAGTCGGATCCAGACAAATCCTTATCTTGTTTTGTTTTTTTACGATGGTTATGGAATTAACCCACTCGGTAGGTTCATCTTGTTCAACTATGACACCTATCTCAACCATGCGATCAAGCTCACTACGTACCTTACCCTGAATGGCAAACGGAATCCGTCTAGGCGGATCAATAACAGGTTGTACAGATTTATCGACATGAATGACAGCATTTGCTTTGATCAACCCCAAACCCTGAAACACATCTTTGTATTCGCTTACCAGCTTCTCCGCCTGAGCGCTGGGACTGTTCGTCGGCTTGGAAATGTTCGTCGGCACAGCACAGTGCACCTCATCCACACGCACCAGCAGGTGCAATGTCACACAAGCCTGCTTGCCCAAAATAGGCTGACAGTCCGGTACCACTTGGAACTTGAGCACTCTGTCGTTGACGTCCAGCAGTGCCTCCCCATCAGAAGTGATCCGATGACCCGAGGACGTCACCAATGAACACCTGGTGTTCGTCAGCCGCCCCGGAGCAACTGTGTCGAAGACATACCTCGGCAGCACGTTCGCCTCCGACCCGGTGTCGAGCTTGAACTTGACAGGACAACCATTCACCCGAACGATCACGTGCCACAGCTCGGCATCCGGTCCGGCACCGCGGTCCACGGCACCGACAAACAGATCCGTTGCCAGCACGTTGACCTCCGCCGGATCCGGGTCTTGCTCAGCATTGTGAGGGTCAGGCTCATCCATGGTAATCTCATTGACTCTGCCCAGTCTGCTCCTGCAGACCTTACCGAAGTGCCCGATCTTCTTGCAGGCTATGCAAGCCTTTCCTTTCGCTGGGCAGACTCCCCGGCGGTGTTCATATCCACAGTTCTGGCAGCGGATCTTGAACTCTCCTGCACCGGCGCCGCCGGCATTCCAAGATGGTGATTTCCAAGATGGTGTTGCCGATGACCGAACCGCCGGCGCACCGGTACACGCAGTAGCATAGTTCCGTATGAAATCAATCTCCTTACTTTCCACGTCTGAATTGGTGTCCTCCAACAGATCAGAACTGAACTCACTCATCTCACAAATACTGCCACATTTTTCCAACGTTAACTCAGTAGTTTGCAGCAGTTTGTTACGCAAATTCACATTCCTCACACCAGCCACTAACCGATCGCGCAACAGCGACTCCCCCACTGTACCATATTCGAAATCCTTCCCCCTGTCTGTCAATGCTGTGATGTACGTAGCCATATTTTCCGTAGCTTGATTATGTGTATTAAACTTATATCTTGTGATAATAAGACTGCATTTTCCTACACAATATGTCCGAAATGCCTCCGTGAGTGGCACGATCTTATCTTGATCAGCGAGCGCGATATCCATATTGGCGAAAAACTTTTTGCGCCTCCTCGCCAGCAACGTGAAGAAAGATGCAGCATTGCACTCGTTCTGTCTTCATTATGACACCTGCAGCTGTGGCGTATATGTCATATGCTCTGATCCATGTTTTCCAGTTCGATCTCGCGTTGTGGCTGAGGACAAGCTGACCAGGCGGCCGCAATCCCGGCAACATATTAGCGGGCGGCATTCTTCCTCATCTGACACCATGTGAAAGTACAACGTCTGAACACTTTGACTTCTGGATACTGAATGGTTTATTCACGGCCTAGGGCTCGCTTGACCCGCTGGCTAAACTATCCATGACATCATCTCATTAGCATATTCCTTTGTCTCAAACTCTGCATCTCGTTAACATATATTAGCCACACACCTATACGTCTATTATGCATATATCACATATGTAAACTGTCTTTGTTTCTCAAGGCGTATTGAAAAACCAAGACGTTTTGAATTCCTAGTCGTGGTCCCTACCTGTTCACTGAGTCCAAACATGTTTCAGTTTTATTCCATAAAGAAAGCCCATCAAATTATGTATGTATTCCCTGTGCTGTCACTGTAACCACTGGGACCGTTGATTAGGGCTAAATGACGACACTCGTCACTGCTTGAGAAGAGTGGCCCTCACCTGAGACTGGGCCCTAAATAACTTCCAGATAATATACAAACCGTAGTTAGTCACAATTGTGAATTAGTATAATTGTGTTGGTCATATGACAACTCCTTTAATTATATCACACAATAATGGTTTTATTACTATTTCATGAATTAAAAATGCGATTTTTCTTTTAAAGAATAAAGGTTTAGGGAGAAACTTACAAAGTAGTCCACTGGGAGTAAGAGATATCACCTGCGTGTCGGTTGCACTTGAGTGATATTCAACCGCCCAGTTTAGTTGTAACACTTACTAACAGGCAGCCATGTTGCTCGGATCAGACTTTTGTGGGATTCTTGTAAATTATCACTCTGAAACACAACAGAGGGTGGGTGACTCATCATGAACCCATATAACTCTCACAAAGGGGTGTTCATATGATTTTTCCATACAAGTTACATGAAAATATAGGTGTGTCAGTCTCAGCACTCAGACATGTGGTTCTGTGAATAGAGTTAAAGAAAACCTCAACCCAGTACCAATTAAGGGGTGGAGTCGACAAATGCGGTACATTCACAGCCTGATGCAAATCATATTTGTTTTGCACCAAATCCCATATCCAAGTCCTACTTTGAATATTCGTAGCTTAGTACCGAGGTAAAATAGTATAGTTATACAAATCTTACATGGGTACAGATGATGGATAACTTTTGTTTTCCTGAGGTACAAGCCTCGGATAGTCGTGGGCTAGGGCCCGCCCTCCACACCCTGCCACAACTATCATGTTCGCTTGTGCCAAGACGAACCCATTAAAGTATCCATATCAGTTTAAGATCATTTTTATCCGGAATAAGTATGTAAAGATTGCTGAGCCCGGATGTGCTTCCTTCTCTCTAGCCCATGACTATCCGAGGCTTGTACCTCGGGAAAACAACAGTTATCCATCATCTCGTATAAATATACTATATATATAGTATAACTATACTATATATATATATAGTATATATACGTAAATAGAGCAAGGCATGTTAGACTATAATTTAATTATTGTTCATTAATGATCATTATGCTAATTACTGTTTTGATGGAGCCTTATCCACCTCCTAGCCCGGTACTTTCCTCAGTGGGCGAGGTTATGTTATTTTTGGGGTAATGACCTACTTAATTAATTATGTCTAAGAATTTCCCAACCTGCCATGCATGTCTGTCTGTTCGGAGGCAGTATAACTTAGCAGATCAGCCATCTTTCAATATCCTATTCCCCCAGCACTTTTTTACGTCGAGAAGTGTCAAACTTTTCGGCGCAGGGGGCAAAGTTGGATGTATGCATACCGTTTACATAGAATATGGCCAACGTATGACCAATGTATGGCTAAAGTGCTTCCGGGCGAAAAATGCTTGAATTACGCTCACGGTATGTTCGCAGAACGCCGGTGAACGTTATATACATTATTCGATCACCAGAACTACGCCTCATACGTTACATACGTCAAGACATGCTGGATAAACACTAAATGTATGTTAGACATACGTTAGATGTACATTATCCATACTTTGTCAGTATGTGGACTATACGTTTCCACTGCCTTTAATGTAGGTCAATGTAGTGAACAACGTTGATTTAACATACTTCTAACGAACATCAACATTCGCATAACGTATACATAATGTATGGTCAACGTAAAATCCACATGTGTGGAATGTTGTCGTACGTCAAAATTTGTGTGCATGCACAAAACTTTGCCGACCGTCTGACGCACGACGCCGTATCTCGACGAACGTCGACATACATTGATGTATACCAACGAGCGCCTGATTCGGAAATAGGAAGCCTGAGACTGAGGTGGGAGAAAGGGGGGTTTATTCAATACACAAAATACGTTCACAGTGGTAAGTAAATTTGAAATGTTATTTGATGTGCGGGTTCAGTCCATCTGGTCAATGTCAGCTGATGGTAGCCGGAGGAGGTAGACCTGGGATCCGACCCCCACGAAGTGGCGTTTAATAAAGAGGTTGGGTGGGCATGGTAAAACAATAGGCTTTGAAATCTGAACCCGAATGCGGGTCAGGAGGCATAGGAGAAGGGGTGGGGGAAGAAGCGCGGATGCGCCGCTTGGTGTGAGCGTCTCAGGCTTCCTCCGCCGGATCAACCACAATTCAGAATTATAGTAGGTATCCCAAGTGCCTTGCCAATCCACCAATAATCTGTGTGTGGAGGCTTAAAATTCATCATTTTCAATCTGTTGGTGTGTTCTAAGTTTTTCACCAATTGAAATAAAACCTAAAGCAAAATAAAGCTTCATATTTCTTCTTTCTACTAGTACCATCTACATTAGCATATGCCTTTGATCAGCTACAGAAAATCAATGCTTTGTCAAGTCCATTTATGTAGAAAATCACCTTTTGTTTCAACTAACTTATGCATGAAATTTTACACTGCTTCTTCAAACCTCTGATGCCCATTCACCAGAGCTAGCATCATCATGCCAATGATATCATTTTGTTGCCAATACTACAGGCCATATAGTCATATTTTGTCCTTGAATAAATTCTTTTCCATCTATTTTAAATTTTAATTTAAAATGTTCAATTAACCACCATTTCGGAACCGAATAATGGATAACTTCAGGTTTTACATGAAAATAAAGATCCTTTTTTTCTTAAAATAAAGAAGTTACTCATGATTCTTAGCAATGCACGGTGTGAAGGTGTAAATTTGAGACAAAATAAATGTTGGCTCTACTTAAGAATTGAATGCTAAAGTTGTTATGCAATGTGCCAGTTGTTATGCAATGTGCCATAAACACACTGCCCACACACACACAGGGTTTGAAAACTTTTTTAGAAAAAACCATTCATATCTATCAAATTGTATTGTATGTAACGTAAACAGAAAGAGCATGTTGAAGGTAGTACAGTGTGAAAATTTCATGCAATTATCTTGTACGGGTGCTTTTCTGTACCAAATAAGCCTGTTCAAAGTTGGGCATTTCCTTTTACCGGATTTTATCACTTGTCAAATTGAGCTCTGGACCATTTTAAACCAATTTTTTTAAGCTTTTCCCAAGCATATGTAGTCCTGAAAAAAAATAGCAATGACAAGACTCATCAGTAGGTTAGGGATAAATCAGAATAATTTAATATGGGTGCCAATTTTTTCCACAACCAAGCACCCAAAAGTGGTCCAAAGCAAAATTTGGAAATTGGTGAAATTGAGGAAATTGTGAGTTCACGCATTTTTGAAGATGTATATCTTGAAATGTAACCACATCAGACCCCTGGATCTTTGTATTCTCATTGTATAGGCCATGGATTTGAAGGAAAAAATACAGAAAGTCTGATAGGGTGGTTACTTTTAATTCTTGGGGCCATCAAAAATGCTATCTTTTTAGTTTTGGGTGACCCAATTAAGTAACAACCTAAAAAAGTCCATATCTTCTTTAATATTAGAGCGATTTTCACGAATGAAGTGTCATTTTATTTCAAATTAAATATACTAACAGGTGAAATCCATTAAATCAAACTCCAAACTATTTTTGAAAATCACTTGGGATACCTAATTATAGGCCGATGCACGCGTAACGCATAACAACGTATCCCGACGTAGCTGGCAAAAATCACATACATCGGCGTATGTTGGCGCGATGCGTCGTAATGTGACAGCCCTTTGGTCGTAATGCTCGCATTGCGTTTGATTCGCGGCGGAGGAGGAATGCACCCCCCCCCCCTCCTCTGACGGTTATGCATTACGTAACCTCCCCCGGCCTTATAACCCTGCCCTCCAACCGTCCTCACACGCCATCAAATTTTCTTTTGGCTTTCTTCACCAAGGCTATCTACACTATCGATGGCCGACCTACACTATCTACACTGTCGCTGGCCGACCTACACTCTCCTGCATGACGACCTCTCTCACCACTACCATGCACTACACTAATCTCCATGGCTCGCATCTAACCACGCCTCTACGCGCCATACACTGTCGTTGGCCATCTGCACTATCCCTGACCGTGCACTACACCTTCCTGCATAATGGTCTCTCACCATTACCATGCACTACACCACCCTGCACGACGGGCTCTCACCACTACCGTGCACTACACCATCCTGCACGGCGGCCTCTCACCACCACCGTGCACTACACCTTCCTGCATGATGGTCTCTCACCACTACCGTGCACTACACCACCCTGCACAATGATCTCTGACCACTACCATGCACTACACCATCCTGCATGATGGCCTCTCACCACCACCGCGCACTACACCATCATGCACGACGGCCTCTCACCACTACCATGCTCTACACCATCCTGCATGACGGCCTCTCACCACTACCGTGCCATACACCACCCTGCACGACAGCCTCTCACCACTACCGTGCACTATACCATCCTGGACGACGGCCCCTCACCATTATCCTGCACTACACCATCCTGCAGGATGGCCTGCAGGACGGTCCCTCTCGCCACGCCTCTACACACGGTTGGTGCCTCCCCTGCCCTACCTTCGCCCCATCGGCCGATTGGCACTGCCCTTGGCCCTCTACACTATCCTGGCCGATCTACACTGTCAAAACCTTGGCCTCCCCCCCCCCCCACCCGTGCCCGACATTTCGGCCCCCTGCCTCGAGCCCCCAACCGTCACCACCCTAGCGGCCCGACCGCAGCCACCCCTGTCATATTCGCCGCCTCTGACACTACCAGCATCCCCGGGGTGCAGACGGCCACAGTGCCGCCCCCCCCCCCCCCCACCTTCACACAATCGCTGCCCGCCGGGGCATAACCGCCACAACACAGGCGGCCCGCCCAGTGACGTCATCAATGACGTTAGCACACTCACCCCCCTCCCCCCCCCCCATGCCAACCACATATCGCATCATCTAACAGCCACGGCGGCTCCCCACACATCTGGCCGAGCCGCCCCCGCCTCAGACTGCTGGCGGAGTCATGCCTGGAACTATCTCCAGCCTCAGACTGCTGGTGGGGTCATGCAGTCATGCCTCAGACTGCTGGCGGAGTCATGCCTGGAACTATCTCCAGCCACCGCAGTCATGCCTCAGACTGCTGGTGGGGTCATGCAGTCATGCCTCAGACTGCTGGTGGAGTCATGCCTCAGACCCGCCGCCGCGACCCCTGTGCTCTCATCGCAGTCATGCCTCAGACTGCCGGCGGAGTCATGCCTGGAACTGTCTCCAACCACCGCAGTCATGCCTCAGACTGCTGGTGGGGTCATGCAGTCATGACTCAGACTGCTGGCAGAGCCATGCCTCAGACCTGCCGCTGCGACCCCTGTGCTCTCACCGCAGCCATGCCTCAGACTACCGGCGGAGTCATGCCAGGAACTATCTCCAGCTACCGCTCATGCCTCAGACTGCTGCTAGGGTCATGCAGTCATGCCTCAGACTGCTGGTCGAATCATTCCTCAGACCCGCCGCCGCGACCCCTGTGCTCTCACCGCAGTCATGCCTCAGACTGCCGGCGGAGTCATGCCTGGAACTATCTCCAGCCACCGCAGTCATGCCTCAGACTACCGGTGGGGCCATGCAGTCATGCCTCAGACTGCTGGTGGAGTCATGCCTCAGACCCGCCACCGCGACCCCTGTGCTCTCACCGCAGTCATGCCTCAGACTGCCGGTGGAGTCATGCCTGGAACTATCTCCAGCCACTGCAGTCATGCCTCAGACTGCTGGTGTGGTCAGGCAGTCATGCCTCAGACCACTGGTGGAGTCATGCCTCATACCCGCTGCCACCCATGTGCTCTCACCACACTCATGCCTCAGACTCCTGGTGGAGTCATGCCTGGAACTATCTCCAGCCACTGCAGTCATGCCTCAGACTGTTGGTGGGGTCATGCAGGCACGCCTCAGACTGCTGGCAGAGTCATGCCTCAGACCCGCCGCCACCACCACTGTGCTCTCACCACAGTCATGCCTCAGACTGCCGACGGAGTCGTGCCTGGAGCTATCTCCAGCCGCTCCTGTCATTGCTCAGACTGCTGGGGTCATGCAGTCATGCCTCAGATGGCTGGTGGAGTCATGCCTCAGACCCGCCGCCGCCACCCCTGTGCTCTCACCGCAGTCATGCCTCAGACTGCCGGCGGAGTCATGCCTGGAACTATCTCCAGCCACCGCAGTCATGCCTCAGACTGCTGGTGGGGTCATGCAGTCATGCCTTGGACTGCTGGTGGAGTCATGCCTCAGACTGTGGATGGGCTCATGCAGTCATGCCTCAGACTGCTGGCGGAGTGATGCCTCAGACCAGCCAACACCACCCCTGTGCTCTCACCACAGTCATGCCTCAGACTGCCGGCGGAGTCATGCCATGGAACTACCTCCAGCCACCGCAGTCATGCCTCAGACTGCTGGTGGGGCCATGCAGTCATGCCTCAGACTGCTGATGGAGTCATGCCTCAGACCGACCACCACCACCCCTGTGCCCTCACTGCAGTCATGCCTCAGAGTGCCGGCGGAGTGATGCCTGGAACTATCTCCAGCCACTGCAGTCATGCCTCAGACTGCCGGTGGGGTCATGCAGTCATGCCTCAGACTGCTGGCGGAGTCATGCCTCCGACCCGCCGCCACCACCCCTGTGCTCTCACCGCAGTCATGCCTCAGATTGCCGGTGCAGTCCTGCCTGGAACTGGCTCCAGCCACCGCAGTCATGCCTCAGACTGCTGGTGGGGTCATGCCTCAGACTGCTGGTGGAGTCGTGCCTCCGACCCGCCGCCGCCACCCCTGTGCTCTCACCGCAGTGCAAGCCCCCCCGAACTACACCCCGCACATGCCAGTCATGCCTCAGACTGCCGGCGGAGTCGTTCCTGGAACTGGTTCCAGCCACCGCAGTCATGCCTCAGACTGCTGGTGGGTTCATGCAGTCATGCCTCAGACTGGTGGCGGAGTCATGCCTCAGACCCGCTGCCGCCGCCCCTGTGCTCTCACCGTAGTGCAAGCCCCTACCACCCCCGAACAACCCCCCGCACCACCCCACACCCCACGGGCACCGGACATCCACCAGACACTGCCACCTCACCACTACCCACTCACCGCCACCCTCCCCTGCCTCCTCTTCTCCCCAGGCATAGGCGGCTCCCTCGGCTACGGGCCTAAATAATTTTTGGCCGCCCGCATCCTACACTCTCCTCCCCCCCCTCTGCATGGTAACTGGCCAACCCGCTCTGCCCTTCCCCCGCCCTCACGGTCACTAACCCTGACACTGACCCTGACCTCGGCCCCCTCCCACAGTCTTTAGTCGCCCTGCCGGACATCATCGCCCAGGGCACATCGACCTCCGAGGCAGCGCCATTCTCGTTGCGGCACCCCCAGTGACTGACAGTTTGACACCAGGTCACCTGCTGCTCTCACTGGTTGCTCGACCCCCCCACCTTCACACTGACACAGTGACACGGGCTCACCTGATGACACCACCTGGCCGATCGGCCCACATGACTGACACTCCGACGCCAGCCCACCTGCTGATGTCCTCATGGTCCCTGGACCTACCTCTTGCGCTGACCACTGAGTCTGACTCACCTGCTGATGCCGCCCTGGCGCCGGCCCTGGAGGTACCTCCGACACCGACACCACCACAGCTCCTGACGCACTTGCCGGTCTCTGGGCCTCGCACTGACAGTCACGGCGACACCCGTCCACCTCCGACCTGGCCTCATTCTGGTCGCGGCACCCACGACTGGTTGATGCTTTGATGCCAGCTCACTAGCTGATCTCACTGGTCGCTGGCCTGCCAGTAACACTGGCCTGATGCCGCCCCCTGCTGATGTCCTTGTGATCGCTGGTTACTGGACCTTCCAGTGGCACTACACTCACCCCCTGATATCAATTACCTGCTGGTCACTCGACCTGCCAGCAACACTGACCTGACGTCGCCCCGGTCCCTGGTCCTGCCGCTAATGGTGACCTGACACCAGCTCGCCTACTGATATGCTTCTGATCCCTGGCTACTGGACCTGCCAGAGACACTGACGCTCCACCTGCTGATATCAGAACTCGCTGGTCGCTGGACCCGCCAGCAACACTGACCTGGCACCGGCCCGCCGGCTGATATCCTTTATCGCTGGCTGCTGGAACTGCCGGTGACGGTGACAGCTGACCCCCTCGCCTGCTGACATCATTCTGGTCTCTGCACCGGACACTGACCGACGCCTCGGTGCCAGCCCGCCTGCTCATACCCATTGCTCGCGACAGGCCAGGACAGTGACCGGCCCCCACTTACTGACACTCTGACAGCAGCTGACTTGCTGATCTTGCTGGTCGCTCGATCTGCCACTGACACTGACCTCACACCAACTCCCCTGCTGATATCCTTCTGATCGCTCGCTACTGGACCTGCATCGGCACTGACACTCCTCTCCTAATTTCAACCACTCGCTGGTCACTGGACCTGCCAGTGGCAGTGACCTAGTGTCGGCCCGGTCACTGGCCCTGCCAGTAACACTGCCCGACCCCAGCTCCCGTGCTGATATCCCGGTGATCACTGGTTGCTGAACCTACCAGTGACACTGACACTCGCCGGCGGATGTCGGGTTATTCGCTGGTCGCTGGACCTGCCAGCTTCAGTGACCTGACACCGACTGCCCCCCTGCTGCTATCCTCCTGATCGTGGGCGGCCCCTCGAGCCCTCTCCTCCCTTTTGGTGGAGGGCTCCTCGGGACCACCTCCCCCTCACTGACTTTATTTACCCTAGGCTCCTTCCGAGTCCTCCCTTCCGATGTTCTTATTCTACACTGTATTGTCCTGTTCTCATGTCATTATCCTATTGTCATTGCTTTGTCCCGCACTTCATGAATAAAGTGCTGTTTTTCTCCACCCCTGACTCCTCGTTCCTCCTTTGTCGCGTATCAAGGGGCACTCAGATCCTACCCCCTCCCCCCTCTGCTAGGTAGAATCACCACACTCAGGCTCAAGGCAGGTGGTGGCGAGGGGGGCCACACACCTTGGTGGTGGTGGGCAGATCACTGGTAACGAAGGGGGCCAGGAATGCTGGATCCCTATTGGTAGAGCTAAGAATGCTTGTTTCCCATTGGGGGAAAGGGGTGGGTGATACTCTACAAATTACAATGAACCCATGTACCATATAAATAATAAACCAGAGGGCTTGACTCTCTCTTCTTTCACACTTTTTACTCTTCCTTTCTCTTTGTCTGTATTGATTTCACGATAGCCTGCCTACACAACCACAGATTCGAGCCATAGACTTTACAGTATGACGACGTATGCCGACGTGTTGGTCGAAAATCACATAGGTCGGCATACGCTAAGGCCCTACTTCGTAGTGTCATAGCCCCTTTACACACAGCCCTGCCAGCACCACTTTGTATATTTACATCTCACTCAGGCACCACCAGCACCTACATATATACATGTACATGCGCCTGGTCACGTATACCCGATCAGTAATAGAACATTTGCATTCCCTACAATGCAGTAAATCGGAATATTTTACAATACGTTATGTGTACATTGGGCATACATCGGGTACGCTTGGGATACGGCATCATAGGTCATCTTACGTTGGCGTGCGTCGAGGCGCTCAAAGATTTTTGTGCATGTTCAAAATTGTCAACGTATGTCAACGTATGACTCATACATTCCTCATATGCTACATGTACGCTAGGTGTATGTCAGTGCACGTTAGGAGCAGGTATCAGGTAGGTCGGGGTACATTGGGACACGTTAGCCGTAAGTTCAGCCTGTTGGGAATGTGCAGTCGGCATACAGTCAACGGATGCATAACGTACTCCTAATGTACTTCAAACGTATGCCTGCCGTATCTCCAGCGTACTTAACGTATATGCCATACTTCTAGCGATGAAGTAATGTATGTAACCTTGGTCAGCGTACCGTGAGCGTATGCGAGCATTTTGCAAGCGTTTTGCGAGCGTTTTGCGAGGCAGATGAACGCTCTTATATGCTAGCAATAGGTCAGAGATACGTTCTACATATGTTACGTATGTTGTGTGTATGTTGTGTGTATGTTGTGAAGTTCGACGAATGCCGACGTACTGGCAAATTGTCGTACGTTGGGCACGCGCTAACGCCGTACGTCGTAGTGTGACAGGCCCTTAAGGATTCTACTGGGCAGCTCTGAACTCTTCACGTTGAATCACCAAACTTTGGTGGACGTGCATTGCATCGCAACACACAGGCGTGTGGTTTAAGTTTTAACGACGAAATTATCTCTAATATTCAATTCACATGCAGAGATTGTCTAATTGACCCTATATCGGCAATAGGGAACTGTTTAAACATGGTAAATGACGCTCTAGTAGGGACATATCTACTACTGAGCAGTGCACACGTCGACTGGGGTGGGGCGTGGGGAGAGTACACTGACTATGGAACGTTGCGTGGTAAGCGGGCCAAGGTGTAGATAGATAGATTGACTAGTATTCATAATCAGACCCACCTGCCGCTGACAACTGACTCATTGGCACTGTCTTATCCGGGGCCCGGTCGGTATGTGTGTATCCATGGTCCGCAGATCTGGTCGCCTGGCGTGTGGGTATGTGTATGTGTATGTGTATGTGTATATGTATGTGTATGTGTGTGCGTGTGTGTCACACAGTCTCCACGAACCAACTCCAACAGCACAGTTGCCCCCTCACCAGCGATACAGGTGGTGTAAGGACGTCAGGGTCAGGTGTATGCTTTTACCGACAAACTATCCCCAATCTATGAAACAGAATCGTCGCATCAATGGATCCTTTGGCTTTTGTTCTTGTTGCTAAAGTGTGTTTTATTTGTGAAGGGTGGATTTCAGTTACCATTGCGAATAGCTTTACTTGTGGGTGCCTACACACGTTATACATACGGAATATAACTGGCGAAGGGGGGGCTGGTTGCTGGGTGGATTTTGTTTTATTGGCGTGAATCTTCGGAGAACAGTTAGTGAATAGAGCATCAGCGGCTTTCAAGTGTGACGTTCCCGGGTATATATATATATACCTGGGTATATATATATATATATATATATATATGTATGTATGTATGTCAACTTTTAGCCCAGTATTCCCCATTCTGCCGTTCTTCCGAACACCAACTCTCCTAATATATAAGTATACATCGGAAGACGACTGATAAACATGCTGCGCGCGTTTACATAAACTATGAAGGTTATTACCCGACTATGAAGCTTGGTATTTATTAGTCAAGCTTGCCACACACGTGCATAGTTACTGTCCTGACTGACGAAGGCGTTACGCTTGAACATACGATCCTAGCTCCATCTAGGGCACTTCAACGACGGACGCGTTCGGAAAGCGACTTGACTTCTGGGGTGTTTTGTCAAAACTGTATTCAGTATCCAGAAGTCAAAGTGTTCAGATGTCGTTCATTCACATGCAGTAAGCACACCTTATGTAACACAGGGAGGGCTGCTCTCCATAAGACGCAAAACTTCCCGAAGTGCCCGACCTTCTTGCAGGCAAAGCAAGTCTTGCCCTTCCCCGGACAGACTCCATGCCCGTGTTCGTAACCACAGTTTTGACATTGAATCTTGAATTTGCCTGCACCAGTGTTGTTTACGGCCTACCAAGATGGTGATTTCCAAGATCGCGGCCCAGCCGGGCAAACCACCGGTGCACCGGTATGCGTATTTGCATATCTCTTCAGAAAATCGATTTCTTTCACCTCCACATCCGATTTCTTTTCCTCCAACTGGTCAGCACTGAATTCACTGAGCTTCCACATGTTAATGCACTTTTCAAGTGTGAGATCGGCCGTTTGAAGCATTTTGTTTCTCAACGTCATGTTCTTGACTCCAGCAACTAAATGATTGCGCAATAGCGATTCTTTAATCGGCCCATATTCACAATCTTTCACTCTGTCCCTGAGGGCTGTGATATATGTAGACATGTTTTCACTGGCTTGATTATGCGAGTTGAAATGGTAACGTATTATTATTAAATTCGATTTACCGGAACAATACGCTTGAAATGCCTCCGTTAGCGGCCCGATCTTGCCCTGCTCGGCAAGTGTGATAGCCATGTTGGCAAAAACTTTCTGGGCTTCTTCGCCCACAACGTGAAGGAAGATGCAGCATTGCACTCGTTCTGTTTTTGTAACAACTCCTGGAGCCGTGGCATATATGTTATGTGCTCTGATCCATGTTTTCCAGTTCGATCGTGCGAGGACGAACTGACCTGGCGGCCTGAGACCCGGCAGCATGTTAGCAGGCAGCATTGTCCTTATCTGACACCATGTGAAAGTACGACGTCTGAACACTTTGACTTCTGGATACTGAATGCTTTATTCACCGTCCAGGGACCTGAACTGCTGGCACCCTGTGCCTCTGACATCATCTCATTTACATATTCCTTTGTGCTCTGCTCATGCCGGGATGTCTTTTACACATATATTACACTGCACACTGATTTATTTGGAGGCTATACTAACTAATAATAATATAACATGGCTATATAGCACATTGTCGAAGTCTGGTTTGATTTGGTTGTTGGAGTTTTACTTCCTGGTAACATCTAAGGTCATATCAAGATGGGTACCGACTTGTGACAGTGTGCATTCATGGCGACATTTTAATGCTGTCTACTCGGAGACCTGGCCGCCAGCACCATTACCTGATATCCCACTCAGTCACATTATCCTGACACTGAGCCAACCCTAAGTCCTTGCCCTATCCTAATAATGCCGAAAGTCTGGCTAGGAAGCGACACATATCACTTTCTAAGCCATTGGTTTTGGGCCACGTCACGTCACGTCTTATGGTTAGCAGCTGTATCTTATGTAAGGTATGTTTCCTGCTTACAATATGGACTAATATAGCATGGCTATATAACACCCTGTCGGAGTCTGAAATAAGCGTTCTATATTACAGTATGCGCATGTATATATATATATATATATATATATATATATATATATGCGTGTGTGTGCGTGTGTGTGTTTGTCTGTATATATATGTAACACACACATCCTGGTATGACCTTAGATATTGTTAGGGCGTAAAGCCTCAACAAATATACTACAACAGTTTGAATATTACGTCATGCTTACCTTGTTTAGGGCACAAGGATTGGAGTGGGGGCTTCATCTTTTCTTTAAGATGGGGTATTTTATCATCATAGGTTATCCTGAAGATGTATTTATTATATCCATCGGTTATCAATTAACATATATGCAAGTAAAAGGAATGTTATGCCATTTATGCAATTGGTGTATGTCCTGTTGGACATGTCTTTGATTAGTTTATTAATAGGGGTAATATCAGAAACATATTACCCCTATTATTTAAAATTGCATATAGGTCAATGATTTTGAGTTTTTGTCACTCTTCAGAGATAAATATATTAAACTGATTGTTATAATGTACTTTGCTTCAAATTGAAGTGACTTATATGTGAAATGGCTAACTTTTTAGATATTTGAAGTATAAACATGTCAAATTAGTTGTGGCAAGCACACCAAAACTCTGACTTCTGCAGTAACAGGTTTTTATTCAATTTACTCTGTATTCCCTTCTATGGGACAATGCATGCTCAATAAGTGCATTAGTATCTAAGGTAAATATGTAGAATCAAATCTAAATAAGAGCTTTGGCTTTGAAAAGTTTATGCTTCATCGGACTAAGCAGCTTTCATCGATATGTAGATAAGTAGTGGGACGTAGCTCAGGCGGTACTGTCCACCTGTCCACCTTTGGATCATCCGATCGATCCTGCTCAGTGGACACAGTTTGCAGTTTGAGCTATTTTCCATTCCAACCAGTGGTCCACAACTAGTTCTTCAAAGGCTGTGGTTTGTGTTGTCCTGTCTGTGGGAAAGTGTATATAAAAGACCCCTTGCTGCTTATCGGAAAGAGTAGCCTATGTGGCGGCAGCGGTTTTCCTCTAAAGAAATATGTCAGAATGACCATATGCTTGACATCCAATAGTGGATGATAAAAATCAATGTGCTCTAAAGCAGTCGTTAAATAAAACAAACTTTCCTTTTTTCTATAATTATGTAGATAACTCTTTAGCAACTGATTGATTCCTTCGTTGAGAGGTATGGGAGAGGGTGGTGGCGTGTGCATTTGCTAGCAGCGCTAAATATGTAGGGCTGTTGGTTTTATTCAACATGGGGGCTGCCGTGCTGAATGGGTTTTCACGTGGTAGGCGTGCTTTTTCGCTCCTGGAATAAAACGCTATCGTGCACAGTGCATATCGTTCACTGCCAAAAAGTCGACACACATCAAACTTTTTGCCGCGGTGGGTAAAAGTTTGACGTCAGCGCAATGTGTTGGTAGCATGCGGCCAACGTTGTGGTAACGTATATCGACACGTGAGAAAAAAACCTCAAAAAGTTTGGCTCACCATCCTGTTATGAGCTTTGATATTGCTAGGATGTAAAACAACAACAAATAAACAAAGCAACAGTTTGGCGCAACGAGCCTCACGCGCATGCGGCGTATGCCTAGCATTCGCATAGCGTTATTCCAGCGCGTTTAACGTATCTCGACGCTCCCCTAACGTCGCTATAATGTTGGCACCCGCGCGTTGTCGCACGTCGAAAGTTTTGTGCAAGCACAAAAATTCACCGATCCCCTGACGTGCGCCGCCGACCATCGCTGTCCATCAACGAATACCAACGTGCGCCTAACGCTTCCTGATGTATCCCGACGTTCCGCCAAAAAATCACATACGTCAACGCGTGTTGGCGAGAAGCGT
This sequence comes from Branchipolynoe longqiensis, assembly GCA_030323885.1. Lineage (NCBI taxonomy): Eukaryota > Metazoa > Annelida > Polychaeta > Phyllodocida > Polynoidae > Branchipolynoe > Branchipolynoe longqiensis. Next base: position 95,771,006 of record CM059191.1, read on the forward strand.
CATAATGTGACAGCACCATTAGACGGAGCAACACGGTGCAAGCGTTGACCAGAGTTCAACTATGTTGAACTTTCAAGGTCAGCAGCGCTTCCAGACGTCGTCAGTTCAGATTGACACTCAGAATATCCCAACTTTAACTCTTATCTCTGCTTTTGAATCCTTTCAAAGAAAATTACTCTTAGGTTAAATTAAATACTTCAGATCTTCCTCTTCAATCGCGCATTGAGATCTTTTTAATCGACCCAATGAAAGCTTTAAAATATATTTTGCAAAAAATAAATGCTCCGCATAGACATAACTATAGCTGTGTTTACACGGGAGATTTAAAACGCCACATATGAAACGCCTTGCCTAGATCGACTCACATTTGCCGTGTAGACGCGGTTCTGTGGCGTTTTAGGGCTGAATCGCTTCATATGAAACGCCTCATCTATACCACCTCGGGAGGTGGTTTATTTGAAGCGATTCAGCTGGTTCCCGGGCGGCGATAGTATAAAATAGTAGGGCTTGCCAGCAACAGATGGAGCAGTAACTAATCGCTTGTACCCGGCAGTGTTAGGGCCCAATTAGGCCGAAATCTATTAAATGCGATCATATTTAACAGAATTACATCCTCAAATAATGAAATTTAATTAAATTAACCTTAAATTCCAAGCGATATTACCGTAGCAGCAACATCGGCGTCGAATCACCAAGTGTAAACAAAACAAACAGCAGTGCTAGCCGGCTACAGGCGCCTGCTGATTCCCGGCATCGACACACTTTTCAACTCCGCCTTGTAAACATCTGTCTGAAACGCTTCATATAAATCGCCTTGTCTAGAACGTTTCACAATTCCCCGTGTAAACACGGCTATTGCTGCAGCACAAATACTGCGTTGTTTTACCCTTCGCAAGTAGTTGCCAGGGCTGTGACATCACGCCGACAACGAGAATATGTCGACATAGGCGACCGTGTGCGTCAAAGCATTCGAGAATTCAGACTTTCACGGCCATGTTCCACTTGTAGCACTCCCCACCGTTTTGCGCCGTCACACGGCGACAAATGGCGTAAAGTTGACAGCGTAACACGCCGTCAAAAGTATAAACGGGCCTTTATTCGTGGCGAAAGCAAAACTGTTAGAAGTGGTGTTTTTGTTATTGTGTATAGAGGGAGTGCACGTGACATCATTACTTAGCAATCAGCGGTCGGCGGGCTGCCATCTTGGATTACGAGCACCCTCCCTAGCCATGTTGTGAATGCATACAGATGGGGTAAAACACCCGTGTGAAGTTGGTTACTTATTCCTTATTCCTTATTCGATATTCAAAGTGTGAAGTTAGTTACTTATTCCTTATTCCTTATTCGATATTCAAAGTGTGAATAACATTACATATTAGTCACTTAAACCCCAAAGAATGGTGTTTGTTGTTGTTTTACGTCCTAGCAACATCTAAGGTCATATCAGGACGGACAAAGAATGGTAAAACAAAGCTTGATATATAACACTAAGTATTAGTGCTACAGAAAAAGGAGTCTGTGTACCACCCAAGACGTGTTTGAAATATGTCAAGCATCTGTTTCTGCCCCTGATAAAATATTGCATTGACCCACTGACCCCAGAGGAAAAAGAGCCGGGGCACTTAAAACCAAAAATGTGTAAAACAAAGCTAGATATATAACACTAAGTATTAATGCTACAGCAAAAGAAATCCGCGTACCACCCAAGACTGGGTTGAGATATGTCAACCATCTATCTGTGCCCCTGATAAAATATTGCATTGACCCACTGACCCCAGACGAAAAAGAGTAGAGACACTTAAATCCAAAAAAGTTCTGAAACAAAGCTAGATATATAACATTAAGTATTAATGCTACAGGAAAAGGAGTCCGTGTACCACCCAAGACTGGTTTGAAATATGGTACCCATCTATGTGTGCCCCTGGTAAAATATTGTATTGACCCACTGACCCCAGACGAAAAAGAGCCGCGGCACTTAAAACCAAAAAGGTGTAAAACAAAGCTAGATATATAACACTAAGTATTAATGATGCAGGAAAAGGAGTCTGTGTACCACCAAAGACTGTTTTGAAATATGTCAAGCATCTATCTGTGCCCCTGATGAAATATTGTATTGACCCACTGACCCCAGATGAAAAAGAGCGGTGACACTTAAATCAAAAAAAGTTGTAAAACAAAGCTAGATATATAACACTAAGTATTAATACTACAGGAAAAGGAGTCTGTGTACCACCCAAGACTGGTTTGAAATATGTCAACCATCTATCTCTGCCCCTGATAAAATATTGCATTGACCCACTGACCCCAGACGAAAAAGAGCCGGGGCACTTAAATTCGAAAAAGTGTAAAACAAAGCTAGATATATAACACTAAGTATTAATGCTACATGAAAAAGAGTCTGTGTACCACCCAAGACTGGTTTGAAATATGTCAAGCATCTATCTGTGCCCCTGATAAAATATTGCATTGACCCACTGACCCCAGACGAAAAAGAGCAAGGGCACTTAAATCTGAAAAAGTTGTAAAACAAAGCTAGATATATAACACTAAGTATTAATGCTACAGGAAAAGGAGTCCGTGTTCCACCCAAGACTGATTTTATCAGGGGCACAAATAGATGGTTGACATATTTCAAACCAGTCTTGGGTGGTACACGGACTCCTTTCCTGTAGCATTAATACTTAGTGTTATATATCTAGTTTTGTTTCACAACTTTTTCGGTTTTAAGTGCCCCTGCTCTTTTTCCTCTGGGGTCAATGGGTCAATGCAATATTTTATCAGGGGCACAAATAGATGATTGACATATTTCAAACCAGTCTTGGGTGGTACACGGACTCCTTTTCCTGTAGCATTAATACTTAGTGTTATATATCTACCTTTGTTTCACAACTTTTTCAGATTTAAGTGCCTCTGCTCTTTTTCGTCTGGGGTCAGTGGGTCAATGCAATATTTTATCAGGGGCACAAATAGATGGTTGACATATTTCAAACCAGTCTTGGGTGGTACACGGACTCCTTTTCCTGTAGCATTAATACTTAGTGTTATATATCTAGCTTTGTTTCACAACTTTTTCGGTTTTAAGTGCCCCTGCTCTTTTTCCTCTGGGGTCAATGGGTCAATGCAATATTTTATCAGGGGCACAAATAGATGATTGACATATTGCAAACCAGTCTTGGGTTGTACAGTGAGATCTATCCCCTTTTTTTGCTTTGAATGTCGAATAAGGAATAAGTAACTAACTTCACATTTTGAATGTCAAATAAGGAATAAGGAATAAGTAACCAGGTTGGGGAAACACCTGAATTGACATTCTGTTGGTACAATCGGGTCCGTTGATGTAATCTAGTATGTTAATTGGTAGGCTTTACTATAGGAAAATGTGTTATCACCTATATCCAGTGAACCTGTTTGTTGGGGTAATAAATATTGATATCACTAGAAAGAGACAAACCTGCTTCACCAATTAAGTGACTATCAGCTACATTTGGTGTTTTATTTAAGAGTAACTAAGGATTGAATTTACATTAAATGTGTGCTGTGTGTCTGTCACTGAACCCTTGGTCAGCCCTGGGACCGGTCCTGAGTGCATCCTCCTCTCCCCATCCCCACCCCCACCACCACCTCTCCCCTAGGGGGCTACCATGGTTACTAATTAAGACAGGGTGTGGGTGACCTAAGTTAGCACAGATGAGGGGTTGAAGAACACACATGTGATATTTTATTTTATTACAATATTTGTTAGGACAATTTGCTGGTGAATGATGGAGGCATACATACATACATACATACATACATACATACATACATACATACAAACGTACGTACGTATGTACGTACTTACATACGTACGTACATACGTAAGTACGTACGTACGTACGTACGTACTTACATACATATGTACATTCATACATGTAAACATCTATATTGATGTACATGTATGTATGTTTGTGCATAGCTTGTGTAAACATCTTAGCCACAAGCCTGCAGCTACCCCACACCCACCCTGGTACTAGTAGGAGTGTGTGTGTGGAGGGTTAATTCACTGGGAACACTTGTGAAGGCCACCCCTGGCACACAATCAGTAGAGTAGTGTGTGTGTGGGGGGGGGGGGGGGGCATCAAAAGTAGCATGACTGGGACAGTTAAACCAAACTTTCATGTGGTTATATTTTATTTGATTAAATATTTGTTAGGACATACATGCATACATAAATATATGCATACATACATACATACATACATACATATGTACATACATACATACGTACATACATACATGCAGACATCCATATTTATGCATATGTGTATATATGTATTTATTTTCGCTCTTAGCGGGTGTTTACATCTAAGCCTGCATGACCTCAACTTTCCAACACCCACCCTGGCAGGATGTTGTGTGTGTGTGTGGAGGTTGAAGAACTAATGCCAGGTACACACATACCGTATACGATTCGCGCACTAAAACTGACTGGCCGACGCGACTCATCACGACCCGTTTCCCGACTAAAACTTACGACTGGGGGTGTACACATCTACCGACTGGAGCGCGACTGGGCGCGCACATATACCGTCCCGATTCGCGACTGCCACCTACGCACCTGGTGTTTTTAGCGCGAACTACATGAGCATCAGCGCCTCCTAGCAGCTGGTGTGGTCCAACGCAAGATGGCGCCATGTGTGTTTCACTGCACACAACTGGCGGATGTGGGGCGAACTATCGTATCGTGAGCAGTCGCTGAGGGAATAAAAATTCAAATTCAAAAATGGCGCCACATACACCAGAGCAAAGAAGAAAAATCGCTGAGGCACTTGCAGTGCTTGCGATCCGTCATGTGCGACGTCGAAGGATAGGTCGGCAAGTGTGGATTCGTCCCCACATTGCTCAGCATGCTCAGCTTGGAGCGTTCAACACCCTGGTAGCTGGATTACGTGCCGATGAACCGCAAGCGTTCACCAACTATAGCCGGATGGCAGCGCCACAGTTTGATCAGTTGCTTGAGCTGGTCAAACCTCGGATCGAGCGTCAGAACACAACGTTTCGGGCGTCGATCTCGGCTGCAGAGAGGCTTGCGATCACCCTACGCTTCCTGGCGACAGGTAATAATTTACTTTGTCTTATACATTATTTACATTCCGATTGACTATTTACATTCCGATTGACTTATTTTGTACTGTGGTGTTTTTTTCTGACTTTGTGTTCGACGATATGAGCTCACATTAACAACCCTTTTTCTAGGTGAGTCGTTCAAGAGCATAAGCTACCAGTTTCGGGTGGGTGCGACGACCATCGGGCAGCTTGTCCCCGAGACGTGTGACGCCATCTACGCAGCACTGAAGGATGACTACTTCAAGGTAACAGTGCTTGTGTTAATTTTCTTTTTATTGGGTTTCACACAAAAACATGAACATGATAAACATGATAAACATGATATGCACAACGCGTGAAACTTGTAAATTGGAAACCAAAAACAGTAATTATAAAATCTTATGGGAATGTCACTATGATCAAGTTGAATATCGATACAGTCATCAGATCCTAACAAATGTAAATATGTTGTCGGTGACTTTTCATTTCTGTTCAATAAGATTCCTACTAAAACACTGCTATGGGTAAACAGAGCAAAACCAAAAACCAAAAACAGTAATTATTAAATGTTATGGGAATGTCACAATGATCAAGACCAAAAAACCAATTTAATGTTGAATGTCGCTACAGTCATCAGATCCGAACATATGTAAATATGTTGTCGGTGACTTTTCCTTTTGATTCTGCCTAAAACAACAAACCAAAAACAGTAATTATTATATCTTATTTCTATTCAGTAACTGTTCAATACGATTGATACTAAAACAACAAAACAAATCCTGAAACTGCTATGGGGAACCATAGCAAAACTAAAACTGACCACGACTATGTCCAGCCGCTGTTGTCTGTGACCAATAAACCAAATTAATGTGTAGTGTCGCTACAGTCATCTGATCCTAACATATGTAAATACGAGAAGGAGGAACCGGCGGCATCTGTCCCAGCGGTGCCTCTTGCTTGGGCGATGTCCTGTTGTTGGTTTTTAATCTCCAGCATTTTCATACTGCCGCGAAAGCACGCCTGCTCTATGTCGTTCTGGGTAAGAAGCAGAACGCGCGGATCACTGATCTTTCGCAACTTCATGGCGATGCTTTTAGTGAACACTGCGATGGCATCGTCCGGCTCGGCCCGCGTTTCTTTTAGATTCTGCAGAACGAGCTCCATCAGCTCGTTCTCTCGGCTGTCTGCGTCCGCGCGCTTGCGTTTGTTGGCTTTCCTAAAATCCTGGATGGACTTTGGGGTGCTCGCGATAGTGTCCGTTTCGTCTTCCAGTTCGTCTTCAGTCGTTGCCACAGCTTGCGCCGATGTGAGGCTTTCCGTTTCACCGTCGTCGTCGATCTCAGCCACGTGCTGAGAAACAGAATAGAAACACAATATTTTTTAAACAAACATAACAATTTAGTGTTCGTCGATCTCCGCATCCATGTGCTGATATACAAAATAGAAACACAATATTTTTTAAACAAACATAACAATTTAGTCTTTTTGTTTTTGCAGACCCCATCAACCCACGACGAGTGGAGCAAGGTAGCGGATCTGTTCAGCACACGATGGAATTTCCCGAACTGCATCGGCGCCTTGGACGGGAAACACATCCACATCAAGCCACCTCCACACTCGGGATCGTCGTTCTACAACTATAAGAACACGTTCAGCATCGTGCTGATGGCTCTGGTGGACGCCGACTACCGTTTCCTGTACGTCGATGTGGGTTGCAATGGGCGCGTCAGTGACGGAGGAGTCTTTGCTGGCTGCACCCTACAGCAACAACTGGAGAATCATGCAGATGCATTCCCACCCCCCAGGCCTGTCCCCGGAGACGATCGGCCCCTGGGCCACTTCATTGTGGCCGACGGCGCGTTTCCGCTGAAGGAATACCTCATGAAACCGTTCAGCCACAAGGACCTCCGCTTAGATCACAGGATCTACAACTATCGCCTGTCGCGCGCACGTTGGGTTGTAGAGAACGCCTTCGGTATTCTGACGAACCGCTTCCGGGTTTTCCTGACAAACATTGCCCTCTCCCCAGATAAGGTGGAGCGCATAGTGATGGCCAGTTGTGCACTGCACAACTTTCTGCGCGAGAAGATCGGCACCACCTGCAATATTGACTACGAGGATCCCAGGACGCATGCTGTAATTCCCGGCGTGTGGAGATCAGACAGAGTGCTCACCCAGGCCCCCCTACCGTCAGGAACCAACTCGACGCAGCGCGCAAAAACGCAAAGGGACTACTTGGTCGAGTACGTCAACTCGCCGACCGGATCTGTGCCGTGGCAGGCGGCCATGATATAGATGGCTGAACAATCGTATTGTATTATTATTACTGTAGTATTGTATATATTATTGTATTACTGTATTCCTGTATTATATTAGTGTTTGTTAGGTATCGTTACCTCATCAGGTTCGTGGCTGAAGCTTGGGGCAGGGAGCTGGTGGTTGCTCAAACTTTGGCGTTTCTGGACGTGGGGTGCGAGGAAAGACAACGACGTGTGAATCCAGGTCTGTCGTGTTGTCATTGGCTTGGCCCCCGAGCCCGACGGCTGTTGTTTGCGGAGACGCGTATATTGCGTGCGTAGGTTAGTCATCCGTTTCTGTATAGAAGCGGCTGTAAATACATATAGAAGACGGTTGTACAGATTGTATATAATAAATGTTGACAGTGTGCAAAAGTTGTAAATTTTGTATATAATAAATGTATACATTGTGCAAAATTTGTATATAATAAATGTTTACATTGTGCAAAATTTCTACATGTGTGATATCGCTAGAATATATTAAAATTTCTATATAGAACACGGTTGTACAGATTGTACAGATTGCCACATTCGGCGGCATTCTGCGGTCGCCATCTTGTCATGTAGCATTCTCTACCAAGTTTCATGCTAAAGTTTCACGATTAAGTTACGTAAAAGTGCTAGATAACAGGCTATAGATGCTCTCATGACACCCATGTACTACAAGAAACCGCATGAATCATAATCGGGAAACGGGAATCGGGAATCGGGAAACGCACAACACAAATACAGATACAACAGACTTAAAACACCGGTACACAGGTAGCGTAGGTTATTTACGACCCACTACGACCCATGTTGACGAAACAAAACAGTGAAAACTATCGGAAAAACATGCTTACCTGACTGCCCGACCTCTGCGGTGATTTCGGACAATGCAGTAATCCTCTTTACTCGATTGGAGTACTCGGGACTACACACGTCGAAGAGACACGGGCGATCTCTCCACATTTCTACCATACAATTCTCGGCTTCGTTCGTCCAGTCCGCCATTTTTTTCCTCTGTGTACGGACAAAGTCACATGACCCGATTCCGCCCCTCTGATTCGCTTATCGCTAAAACCCTGACACGACCGGTTGCCGGCTAGCACACATATACCGTATACGACGCGACTGCCCGCTCACATCTAGCGTTTCTCGAACGGCCCGATTCATTTTTCTAATCGCTTGCGACTCGAGTTTTAAGCCATAAAACTGAGTTTTATACGCGAATCGCATGCGTCTAGTGTGCGCGGGGGTCGCACACCTAACGACTAAAACCCAGTTTTATGGGCGAAACGGCCAGTTTTACGTCGTATACGGGCAGTGTGCACTGGGCATTATTGGTAGAGCACCAGTCTGAGACTTGACTTGACATTGTGGACAGGGAACACCTGTGATGACAGTGTGTGTGTGTGGGGGGGGGGGGGGGGTCGAGAGGGAGGGTTATCAGAAGCAGTCCTTGGGTCCTCCTCCAGTGTTGATGTTTCTAGCTCCCACTTCTCAACTAGAATTATAGATGAATTCCAAGTCTCATGGTTTTATTTCAATGACAAAATTACTAAGATTCTTTACAATTTGGATTTATATATGTATATATATGTAGTGGTCTGCACTGACCTCTCAGGCAAGTAACCACATAGACAGGTAGGCGTGGGGAGTGTGTTGATATCAGGGAGCCTAGGTGGTGTAATGGTTAGCACACTGGCCCGGAATGCAAAGAGATGTGGGTTCGAGTCCCGCTCTAGGCGCAGTATTTCCCATTTTCATCACCCCCATGACACTGGTGCCGTGACCAGGATCCTGTACAAGCTTTGCGCTGTATGGTTGTTGAACCTACCCTGTGTATGTATGTGTTAGTGCATTGCCTGTATGTATGTAATTGTAAGCATTACAAGACTTACAATTCCAGGGGGACGAGTGTAGTGGTCTGCACTGACCTCTCAGGCAAGTAACCACATAGACAGGTAGGCGTGGGGAGTGTGTTGATATCAGGGAGCCTAGGTGGTGTAATGGTTAGCACACTGGCCCGGAATGCAAAGAGATGTGGGTTCGAGTCCCGCTCTAGGCGCAGTATTTCCCATTTTCATCACCCCCATGACATGTCGGGTGTTATGCGCGGAAGCGTCGGCCCCGAGCGGCCGGCTACAGCGTCACGTTGTTAATCTTAAGCGAGCTCACGTTTTTTCTCCTTAGTTACCTTCAAAAGGAGATTGTATCTTATTTTAATTAATTACTGTCGTATTTCTCTGTTTGCCATTAGGCTTATGATCCTTAATGTGCATATTCATAATCCTAATTAATTCTCTTCGTAAACCAAAAAGGAAATCGCCACTAAATTTGTGATAGGCACATATTTGCGCTCTGGTGCGTTTTCCGTGTTTACGTTTGAAGAACTATATGGGTGCGCAATTTGCGTTATACCTGAATACATTCCTAAATACACTTATTAAATATACCACGACTTTGCATATGCATTTGCGCTATCGCACAACTCTAGGCCTTACTGTTCATACCTCCAAACACTTATCACATATTATGAATGTCTAGAGAGCCTTAGGCGCCTTGGCGTCTGGTTATAAAAAAAAGATAATAATAGAAAGATTTTTTTTTACGGGCTTAACAGACGTATTTCTGGAAATATAAATATATACGTACTTAGGCTTTCAATTTAAAATAAATACGTACTTACGTGTACGTATTTTTGGTTATTAAAAATAAATAGAAATAAAATATATATACGTATCTAAAAGGACGTATTTATATTTTTGGTTATTAACATTAATATACGTACTTAAACGCACGTATTATTTGGTTCAATTAATATTTACATTGAAAAAAAATAACACAACGAGAAGTTTCTTTTTTACGCCCTGGCTCGGGCAGCGATATTTTCGCTGAACGCGCCAGGAGACGGTCAGGTCTGTTATTATTGTTTATTGTGCTACACCCGTGGACCGTTGTAGCTCCGCCCACTTTTCTCTTCTTAGACGAACATCAATTCTTGTTGTTCGTCTGGGGGAGCAGTGAAGTGGGCGTGCCTACTCGCCTAAGCCATTTGCGCGCGCGCAAATTGCTAACACTTGTGCACGCGAGGGTTCTCGGTGGTAAAGCGTTGCTTAGCGACTAGCTAAGCAACGAGGGGTTCGGGCGTTCGGGGCCAGACCCGGCGGACGTGTTTCTACACGCTCCGTCGTTTTCCACCGATATTTAGGCTTTTTGGGGTCAAAATTCTAAACTAAATTATAGAAACAACACGGGAGGGAACGGGAGACCTGCGTTACTATTTATGTTGGTATCCTTGTTAGTCTTTGGTTAAGAATAAATCGTGAGCTCTTGTAAAGGTGAATCAGGACGTTCCTTGCATTCTTTCCTATCCTCCAGTCTTATTGTAGATTAACCGCTATGGAACCTATATTCGATTGCTTTCTATGAACTGAGAGGCCTTAAGCCTAAGTCGGCCTTCTGCAAGTAATACACCCCTCTGCGGGAATCTAATAACTGATGCATTTACAGAATTAACGTAGTGTAACTTTTAGGCTAGAACCACGACACGTAAGGTAAATTAAACAGTAGTGACAGCGGCAGCAACTCGTGCTGGACTGCGCATATTCGGATTCATTTAGTAACATTCATAATATCTCTAACGACGAAGGAGGCAGCCAGTAGTTGAAATAACCTAATGTAAATACACTTTAGGCCGATAAATGCGCACGGTGGCAAATCTAGTATTTAGACGATACTCTGGCTGGCGCCTACAGTACGGGACGGACACCGACGACGGAATACGCGCAGGCGGGCGGTAAGGCTACAACGGCGGCGGCGGGCCAAGGAAATTCACATGGAAACAATTAATTATATTAACACGTTAGGCTCGCCTTAAGCGGGGGTGGAATAGCCAGACGGTTAAATATATATATGTATGCATGTATAATATCATAATTGAAATATGTATGTATATATGTATGTAGCCCTGTGTAGATATAGGTATATATGCATGTATATATCTATGTACACATGTATGTATGTAGCCCTGGGAGAGGGGGGAGGGCTGGACGGGTTGGGGGGGGGGCTCTGACCAAAGCCTGTGAAAACACATATTTGGTTTTATATATAGAAACTAAATATATAATTATGGTTATGGCTGCCTCATAACTTTGGGTGGGAATGAGTGTCTGTATCACTCTGACTGAACCACTGGTCAGGCCTCCCCCCCCCCCCCCCCCCACACACCCCCTCAAACACAGACACACAGTGGACAGTGTGGGGTGCAGTGGGGAGCAGCAGAGGGGGGCCCTGATGCTTGCAAACAGGGGTGGGTGGGGGTTACCATGGTTACTAATTAAGATAGTGTGTGAGTGACCAAGGTTAGCACAGGATAAGGGAGTTGATGAAGAACACACATTGTAGGAAGTGGTATTTTATTTAATTACAATATTTGTTGGTGAATGATAGGTGTGGGGTGCACATGCATACATATATTTGCATACATGCGCGTATGCATAAACATCCATACATACATCAATACACATCCATACATCCACATCCATAAATGCATACATGCATACATACATGCACATACTGGCATATGTGCATGCACACAAACACACATATCCCACTCAGTCACTTGATACTGGGTTACAGGAGGAGGTGCTGTGCATGATGGGTGGTCACCCCCCCCCCCCCCCCCCATCGAGTACACGGGGAGGGGTGGGGGTGCCGGACACTACAGGCATTATTACACACGATAAAGGGGTTATCACTATCAGTATGTGTATGTATATGTTGTTTGTTGTTGTTGTTGTTTGTTTGTTGTTGTTTTACATCCTAGCAACATCTAAGGTCATATCAGGACGGGTACCGACTTGTGACAGTGCGCACTCATGGCGACTTTATAGTGCTTTCCCACTGGGAAACCAGGCCGCCGGCACCATGACCTGGTATCCCACTCAGTCACATTATCCTGACACTGAGCACACCAGTCCTTGCCCTATCCTAATAATGCCAAGTGCCTGGCTAGGAAGCGACAAGTATCAATTTTAAAGTCATTGGTTTGACTCGACCGGGACTCGAACCCACGATCTACCAGCACGGGAGACGGACGCTCTAACTCATTCGGCCATCCCGTCTGGTATATGCATGTATATGTATGTATATGTATATAACGTATATGTATGTATATGTATGTATATGTATATGTATGTATATGTGTATGTATGTATGCATGCATGGACACCTCGTTCCCATCATTCACCACCAAATTATCCTAACAAATAATTAATCTAAGTTATTCTTTTTTGGCACACGGCACGTGTATTTGTCGACTCCACTCGCCGTGTTCTATTTGAAATTCTGACGACTGGGATGACCCGAGTCGCCCGGGTAGTGTTAATCGATTACGGCCATGTTTATTAGATTCTGACACATGCGCAGAAGCGAGGGACACGTCTGAGCACGGGAACACGCTGAAACCGCCACACCTGACCCCCCCCCCCCCCTCCACCCCCCACCCTGTGAGATGTGCGATTTGTGAGGGGAGGAATGGGTGTGAGGAGAGGAATGTGTGTAGGGGGGGTGGGGTGAGATGCTGGTGTTGATATCAGTGTGCTTCTCAACCACACCCTCTCTTAATTAGTAACCATGGTAACCCCCTCCCACCCTTGTTTGCACTCAGAGGAGGGTGGCCTCTGTTGCTCACCCATGCACTATGTGTGTGTGGAGGGGGGGGGGGGGGGGAGCATGCTCAGTGGCAGACACACAACACACAGTGTGCACACACTCATTCTGCCATATATAAGGCATATTTTGCTAGGACATGATCACCAGATCTCACTGGTCACATAAATATAAAACCAGCAGATGTTTTCTTTAATGATATGAATATTATTTGCCAGTTGAATAAAACCACCATGATATGAGATGTAATAGTAATACATTAAAATGCTTCTGTTTTAATGTAAATTCAATCCTTAATTACTCTTAAATGAAACACCAAATGTGGCTAATATTTATTTAATTAGTGGAGCAGATTTGGCTCTTTCTATTAATATAAATATTTATCACCCCATCATACAGGTCCACTGGATATAGCCAAAAACACATTTTCCTATAGTAAAGCCTACCAATTAACATACTAGATTACATCAACGGACCCGATTGTACCAACGGACTCTCAATTCAGGTGTTTCCCCAACCTGGTAACCAACTTCACACGGGTCAGTAAAACAGAGTTTTCTTGTGTCATGGGATGGGAGGTTCTGGGAAGTTTACATCCAATGTGTTTACTTACAGCACTTTATCAACAACTTCTGAGGCCAAACTGCTCAAAACAGTGACAAATAAACAAACAAAAATCAGTAATTAAGCACAGTGTAGGCAGTTGCAAGCCTTCTGTATGTCATCCAATATGGTCACCTAAAGTTGTCTTGTGATGTCATTACGTACCCCTCTATATTTGTCAAATGGTTCCAATGCATTGTGAAGAAATAAATGAATGAATGAATGAATGAATGAATGAATTAACGTCAGTGCATGGCCATGGGTCCCAGAATGGGAGATCGTGACCTGGTAAAGTGAAAGGTAAAGTTATAAGTGTCGCCCTCTTGCGCCTTTCTCACAAACCACACACTCATTCCCCCGCCACCAGCCATATTTATGTTTGCATGTTGCCCCGGTTACGCGCATGTGCAGAGAGCAGATGATCGCAACAGCCAGGAAAGATGCCAGAAACGATGCCAACAATCTCCGGCCCTGAGGATGGTTTCGAAATTGAACGCTTGCGAGCTGAGATCGGACAGGAAAGTCAGATGAAGTAAGTGACTGCAACTTGTGGTCGTGAGATTAAAACGATGGGAGCAGTCGAACGAACGATCTCTTTGCTTGTTGTCAACAAGCGTTGAAACAGGTGCGCGTTAGTTCGGAGCAATCACGCTAGATGGCGGAGCATCATGTTAAGCAAGTTTCCCGCGTTTGTGATTGTGTGGAGATTGGCGAGGGTGTGTTTAGAATCTATTATTGGAATATATTTGAGAATAATAACACTGCTAACTGTATATGTAAGGAATTAGAGGTGTATTTGTTTGCATAAGCTCCTGGACCTAGTGCAGTATCATATATTTATTAGGCCCTATGACATATATGTAGCTGGGACCAGACGGGATGGCTGAATGAGTTGAGCGTCCGTCTCCCGTTTTGGTAGATCCTGGAATTCGAATCCACGGGTTCGAACTCAAGTCGAGTCAAACCAATGACTTAAGAATTGAATGTTGTTGCTTCCTAGCCAGGCGCTCAGTATTATTAGGATAGGGCGAGGACAGGTTATCTCCGTGACAGAATAATGTAACTGGGTGGGATATCAGGTCATGGTGCTGGCAGCCTGGTCTGCCAGTGGAACAACACTATAACATTGCCATGAGTGCGCTGTCACAAGTCGATACCCATCCTGATATTACCTTAGATGTTGCCAGGATATAAAACACAAACAAATGGACTTCGAATGGACTTCCCTAATTTATTTTCAGAGAAATGCTAGAACAGTCTCTTAATGAGCTACAGATAACAGTTGACGAGCTTGCTAAACGCATCGAAACTATCGACAATGAAAGTAAGTGTTTTATTTAACTGTGTGCATTGTGGGTACAAAGTTCCGTTATAGCCCCCTCCCGCCCTCCCTACTACAAAATGTATATCCCCCCCCCCCCGCGTTATAGTTTAATGAGAGGGGGCTGCTTGTTGTTTTTGTGTGAGTGCTTTCTTGTTTCTTTTTGTTTTATAGTAAGGCCAAATACCTTTAGATTTAGGGATAAGAATTTAAATACATTTTTGCTGCTATTTGTAGACAGTTAACTGAGGTGAGTTTCGGTGGGTTAAGTTCATTGGTGAATTTCAATTGGGCTTGCGCCGGATTTAATTATTTCAGGGTGTAGTTTTGTGCTTACTAAGTTAACTCTAGAGTGTTTAAATTATTTTGAAATCTTTTGTTCGAGATCAATTTAGGGCACTGACTGCAATTGTCATATTAATGGTGGGGACGTTTAGTTTTCCTAGTAAATAGTGTCTACTAAAGCAACTAGTAAATTGACATTCAATCAATCAATCAATAGTTCCGTCCTCTAGTCGAGGGTTGGATGCAATGGTTCTCCACTTGTCCCGATGGTGTGCTGTTCTGATAGACTGTGAATAATTCAAGCCTGTCCACTGTGAAATATTTGTAAACCATGATGTTCTTGGTCTCCCTCTCCCTCTGCTGCCATTCACCTTCCCTTCCAACAATGTACGGTATATTGAACTCTGACGAATGATGTGGCCAAAATAAATAAGTTTCTTTGTCTGTATAGTGGCAAACAAGCTTTTCTTATTTTTAATTTTTCTGAGAAGGTCTTTGTTGGTGATTTTCTTTGTCCATGATATTTTCATCATCCTTTGATAAGTCCACATCTCAAATGCTGCTAAACATTTGTACATTTTCTTAGAGATTGTCAATTCAGGACAGGAGGCGGACTGTATAGTATGGGATTTTATTCAAGAACAAGAATGTAGTAGTTAAGTGAGTAATGATATGTGTATCAATGTTTAAGGTATAATGTAAGTAAGTAATGTTCAAAGTTAAATGTCATATCGGTAAGTCAATATCGTCAGTTAGAGTCTTAAGTGACCCGGGCCTCAACCGTAACGGAGAGTTGGGTGGGTGGGACGGTGAGAGTAGGTCTTGTCGGTGTGGTTGGAGGAGGAGAAGTGGCCGAGGTGATGGGGAGGCGGAAGTAAGAAGGGGGGGGGGGGGAAGTAGGAGCGGGGAACCAGCGGCGCGACCAGAGGGGGAGGAGGGGGGAGGGAGGCTGTGGTGGCGGCACCTGGAGGGAGTGGGGTGAAGGAGGAGAGGGGAGGTGGCGCCATCTGGGAGGGGGAGGGGTGTGGGAAGGTGAGTGAGTAGGGTGGGGGTAGGTTGGGGGAAGGGGTGAGGAAGGGTGAGGAAATGGAGGGGGTAGGGACGGGGAGGGTGGCCGTCCGCCTCCCCCGAATTACCCATATTGCCACAGCAATATGGACCATGTCTCAGCCCCATACATTAGATTAGACCACACATAACACTGAAGAATACACTTCCTTGTTTGTATTAATATCTTACTTGATGTTAACACTCTATACATTTTGGAGAATGTTGTTCGGGCAATTGTTATCCTTCTTTTAATTTCCTCCTCACATCTCCCATCATTTGTAATCTTTTGTCCGAGATATATGAATTCGGATACTTGTTCTATTGACGTTCACATCTTATATATATATATATATATATATATATATATATATATATATATATATATATATATATATATATCTTATGTATATATATATATATATATATATATATATATATATATATCTTATATTTATATCTTATAGGGAGTGAGCTCTTCTGGCATAGGTTAGATAATTTAAACGTAGGCCTACATGACCTGTGGCACATACTGGCTGTAGTACTTTGTATCTGGTTTGCTCTTCAGACAGTGAGTGGAAGACACGCTATGAATCTCAGATGGAGATGAACCAACAACTCAGTAAGCAGAGTCTGCTACTGCAAAACAAAGTGGAGGAAGCGCGCCGCTCACTCAAAGAAAGTAAGATGTGTAACAGTATTTAAAGGGGCAGTAACATGACCGACACAACCTTACCTATTAACAATTAGCATGATGGAAAATGACCAGTCGTGCTTTGTATAGCTTGAAACACCATATTCTCTGAGTTATTTAAAGCTGCATAGTCCGATGAAGCATCACATTTTCAAATCCAAAACAATTATGTAGATTTGATATTACATATCTAACTTAGATACTGGTGTATTTATTAAATATTTGTCGCCACATAGACAGGACTACTGAGTCAATTTAATAGAACCTGTTACTGCAGAAGCGTATGGTGTCATTCTCTAAATCAGAAATATTATTGATCTTGTGCAAGCGGTCAGATATACTGTATGTGTTTGCAGCTAGGAATCTCTTTTCGTATAAGATTACTTAGTCCATTTCATAATTGGAAAACATGATTTCACATACATGTAGGAATATGAAATAATCCATAGAAGTGATTGCAAGGTAGCCCCAGCCTTCAGCTCCAGCCCATTTGGACTACTATATATATGCTTAGCCTACACGTATGTGATGGCCCATGGTCTTCCCCGACACCGTCATGCACTCACGGAAGAATGCCAAGATTCAGTATCAGTATGCTTCAACCTGGTTTATTACAAAACCTCTCTGCTCTCCGCGGCGTCAACAGTCAACTGAGGTCCCACGTCGCCTCTATAGGTGGGTGGGGGGGGGGGGGGGGACCTAGCCACACGCAGTACAGGGCAGCCCCGTCAGCGGTCTGCCCAGTGGCTAGCCTGCCGCCACCTAGCGCAGTTCAGTGTAACTGCGTAGGTGTGCGACGTAGTGTCTCCCGCCACCGCATGGTAGTGGGGCTCATGTACAGACTACTACACGTATATAAAATCATGTCTTTGTATTTTTATTGCGCATATATTGAGGTATTTTCTCATGAAACTATATTATATTTTAAAGAGTCCATATGGTACTGGTGCCATTATGCCTAGCAGAAGACTGGGCGCGGTGGTCTAATCGGTAGAGCGCAGGCTTCTCGTGCGGAAGGTCGACAGTTCGATTCCTGGTCGAGTCAAACCAATGAATTAAAATAGATGCTTGTTGCTTCCTAGCCAAGCATTCGGCATTATAAGGAGAGGGCAAGGACTGGTTTGCTCAGTGTCATGATAATGTGACCTAATGGAATTTAGGATCATGGTGCTGGCGGCCTGATTTCCCATTGCGGCAATACTATAAAGTCACCATGGGTGTGCACTGGCGCAAGTCGGTACCCGTCCTGCTATGACTTAGATGTTGCCAGGATGTAAAACTCCAACCAACTGAGCAGAAGGCACTACTGTATCATATTGACCTGTGTAATACATTAATTGTCACAGATCGTGTTCTGGCATTGCCAATGAAATAATTCATGGATGCAATACCTTATTTTCCCGTTTAAAAGAATGTTCGCGAATAATTGGCAAATATAAATTCTAAAAGAGGAAAGTGTACTGTGTTAGTTCTTAGTTTAATTAAAAATATATGTTTGTATGGACGTGTTCACGTGTTTCTGAACACAGAATCTATCAGAGCAGTGATAGCCGTACTGACAGTTTGAACTTTGAGTTACATGCTGTAAGTAAATCAGTGAGCTGCATATATAGAGCCAAACAATAAAAAACATGGTAAAAGATGTCTAGACACGAAAACAGATTTTCAGCTGGCGTTGCTCAACTATAGGAATATTCCCTTGCCTGTGCTTAATGCCTCAGTTGCTCATGAGCAGGAGGCTAAGAGGAATACTGCCTATGTCAGAAGACAATTTGATACCCAAAACACAAAATTCAAAGAAATCACAAATGACGAAACGCCAAAAGAGTAAAAAAGCTTTCATGACAAAAAGTGTAGCCATAACCATGTGATCAATTATTTCATTTTTAGGTAAAATGGCGAAGTCTGTGAAAAACGAGCTCAATGCAGAGTCACGTGGGGTAAGAGACTATTCAATGTTTAATACCAGTCTTACATCATATGCTATTACATTTTTAGTTATTTCAACGGGAATATGTTTAACATAGACTCTAATCCATGAATGAAAGGGACAGTAACATGAACAACACAACATTATGATCGAATATGATTATTCCTAGTTGATATATCCTAAAACAACCTTATTCACTGTGAGTTATCTAATGCCCTGTCAAAGCTGAGAGTCGCTGTAGTCAAATTGTGAATATTAGTGTCATTCAATCACAGCTGTTTGAACTATTCTTAGTAGTTCTAGAGCTATTTTCAGTAGTTCTAGAGTTATTCTTAGTAGTTCTAGAGTTATTCTGACTGGTTCTAAGTGCAATTCCACTCTTACCATTTCTAAACTTTTTATATTCGATTAAAATATAATGCAGTCATGTAAGAAAAATTCCTGTGCATAAAGATGCATAATATAGATGCATACATTTTAGCATATTCATAATTATGTCCCATTGATTTTAATATTTCCACAAAGTTCTATGTGCAACTGTATTAACTAATAGTGTCTTTTTCAAGTAATTTCCAGGTAAACTCCCATTTGAATAGCATTTTTCCCGCAACCAAGACCATTTTCCATATTTTACTCTTGTTTTCTTCTTCATTATTTCTTTTCATATACCCGTTCTGATATGACCTTAGACGTTGCTAGGACGTAAAACGACAACAAAAAAACATCTTTTCATATATGTTTGTTTTTGGGAAGTTTTCAGTCGCATTGGTGCGCTGAAGGCTGCCTCTGAGAGCTGAAGGCTGCTAAGGGTCCTCTGAGAGGGCCGGGGGAGGCTGGGTGGTTGGTGTAGTTTTACGCCCCAGTAAGACCATAGGCCATTCCAGGATGTGTACCGACTTGTGACAGCCCACACCCATGGCGACCCCATAGTGCTGCCCCACTGGGAAACCGTCCCCGTCCTGACCCCATAACACCAAGCGCCGAGCAGCAACAGGTACCTATTTTATAAGTCATTGGTTTGACTCGACCAGGATCCAAACTTCAGTCCCTCCAGATTTACCGGTATGCACAGGAAGTCCGGCCAAGGCCAGAGGAAGAAGTGAAGTGAGGATGGAATTAGTTAGGCAGTGGGTGGGGTTACCTGTTAGTTGTTAGTGAAAATTAGTGGTTAGTTGGTAATGGTGTCAAGTTAGGCATGGGGACGAGGTGGGGCCTGCTAGTCCTTGGTGTCAGGGTCTGGGCGACCGACACAGCATTGATGATATCTGCGTTCTGGCGGTAGAAGTGAGCAAGTGCGTTCCGGGATGCCTTGGAAATCCTGGAGAGGATGGCCAGAGCGGCCCTATTGTCACTGAGTTGAGGGTCAGAGTCCTCCATGAAGACACTGATGGCAGATCTGTCGATGGCACCACATGAGCCACATTGAAGATCTTAGTGCCGCAGGGACAGCGCTGGAGGTTGGGGACATTAATCCAACGAGGGTAGCCAGTCCTGAAGTGGTTGACCATGACTTGGGTAGAAGGCCGACTGGATGCGGGATGTTAGTTCTGACCAGGGTGTACCAGAGCCAGCTTATTGAATAAGGGTTCCGTACTTTTTCCTTCTGTGTGGCGCGTTCCTAGAGTTTGGTGGTGGCTCAAGAAGCGGCGGCGGTCAGTTTGGTGATGGAGGGAGGGATGGCTGTCTCCACATCTGCTCGGTTGGCACCATCTGGAGCAGCACAGTCGGCCTGCTCATTACCATAGAGTCCTATATAGGAGGGGACCCATGTTGAGGTGTGCCTGATGTCTGGTCGAGATTATAATCTGGATCACGTCGGCAAGGGAGTGTCGGGCATTTGAGCAGGCGATCTCTTTGATGGCATTCAGAGAGTCGGTAATGATGATGCCACTTGAGTTGTGGATGTCTTCGAGGGCCAAGTGAATGGCGGCGAGCTCGGTATCGAGAGTGGAAGCAAAGTCTGACACCCTGGAGGTGTTCTTTGTGTTGGAGAAGGGGATGAAGATTCCGGCTCTGGCTCTACCTGATGTTGGGTTAAAGGAGCCATCGGTGTAGACTGTCTTAGCGAGGGGGAAGCCCGCCTTCACCTGAGTTATGGCCTCGAGAGCCAGGGAGTGGAGTTCTGGGGTGGTGTAAACTGCCTTGGCAGCAACTAGGTTGGTGGTTCTGGTTTCCACTAGAATGAAAAACCATGGTGGCTTGTGAGGTCTCAGGGCGGAGTCTGCAATGTGGAGTCCATGGGAGTCCTTGAGGGTGGTGATGGCATCCTTGAGGTGGTAGGAGATGTGAGGGTGACCACGGGTCCCATCTAGGAGGTAGGCCGCAGCTATGCAGATTGTTGATGAAAGGTCTGAGGAGAGGCTTCTTGTGAGGTGGGTGGTGAAAAGTTGTTTGCCTCGGAGGTGGAGGGGAGGGAGGCCGGATTCAAGGAGGAGGATCCCAATCCTGGTGGTGCTGGGAACACAGAGGACAAGCCTGACAGCCCGGTGTTGAATGTTCTCAAGTTTCCGGAACTCATTCAGGAAGATCTTGTTGGGTAGTCGAGTGTGGGGGTTATCAAGCCTGATGGCTGTGAGAGCGAGTGTGGGCGCGGCGAAGTCGAAGAGGGAGCAGACTGCCTGGCAGTAGAACAGTGTGAGTACACCGTCCGAGGCAGCCCAGGAGAAGCCAGAGATCCTCTTCATGAGGAGGAGTCTCTTGGTCATTCTTGTGACCAGGTGGCGGCAGAGGGCTCTCATGTTAAGGTCTCAGTCTAGACGGATACCTAGGTAGTTGAAGGTGGAGACCCATTCAGTAGGGTATCCATCTAGGTAGAGGGGGTGAAATGGTTGACCTCTGAACATGTGCATGATCTTGGTCTTGATGGGGGAGATTTTTAGTCAAAGTTCCCGGCAGGCATTTCCTACCAGGTGGAGCACCTGCTCAGCCACATCCTGTGCATTGATCGCATGGGAGCAGGTGATGGTGATGTCATCTGCGTAGCAGACTATTGTTATGTCTGTGATCTCTTGGATGGCTAGGTCTTGTTTAAGCCTTCTCACGAGAGAAGGCATCACTACATTGACGAGGAGGGGGCTGAGCACTGCACCCTGGGGGACACCATGTTTAAGTTTGAGCTAGTGAGAAGATCTGCCTTGGACAGGTGCCCTGGCTCGCCTGTTCTGGAGGTAATTTCAGACGTAGCCAAGAGGCAGGCCATGGATGTCAGTACCACTTTGTGGTCGATAAGCTCAAAGGCTTTTTTGAGGTCAAGGAAGATGGTTGCTGTCTCGTGTCCATTACCTGACGCCATAGGAAATGCTCTCAATGAAAGTGGCGATGGCATGCTGGGTGCCTTGTCCTCCTCAGTAGACGATGACCTCCTCTGGTAGGCCAGTGGTGGGGTCTTCTGTGACCTTCTGGAGACGGGCGAGGACGATTCTTTCAGGAGGGAGATGGGAGGGAGATGGGTCTGACTTCGCCCGGGGTTTGCTTGGGGATGGGGATGATATCAGCATCCTTCCAAGATTGGGGTATGTCCGCATGGTAGAAGATATTGTCGAGGAGGGGGAGGAGAGTTTCCCTGTTAGTGCCAGTCTCAACTGACCCAACTTGAGAAAGATCGTGATGCAAAGGCCCGACAGCTGAACGACTTAGATTGGAGGCTTAACCAGGAGTCAAAGGTACTACTACAACCCCTCACACACACACACACTTCCTAAAATGTAGCGAACCCTGGAAGTTGAGAAAGTCAAGTCGAAGTTTCTTCTACTTTTTAATTATATATTGTCTGATGAACGAATTGATATTCTCTTGAAGATTTATACATTGATTTTTTGGTGTCTTTTTATCTGTAGGCTATAACCATATGGCTCGTTAGGTATATTTTATTTTCTAAGCATGTACTTATAACCCAAAAGAAGTATTGATTTCTAATGTTTTCCCCTGTGCAGATACCCCAGTCTCAACTGACCCAACTTGAGAAGGATCGCGATGCATTAGCCCGTCAGCTGAACGACTTAGATTGGAGGCTTGACCAGGAGTCAAAGGTACTACTGCAACCTCTCCCCCTCACACACACACACACTTCCTAAAATGTAGCAAACCCTGGAAGTTGAGAAAGTCAAGTTGAAGTTTCTTCTTTTACTTCTTAATTATATATTGTCTGATGAACGAATTGACATTCTCTTGAAGATTTATACATTGATTTTTTGTTGTCTTTTTGTCTGTAGGCTATAACCATATTGCTCGTTAGGTATATTTTCTTTTCTAATCATGCACTTATAAATAGAATATATTTAGATTTATGTGAATTGGTTGGGTTTTTAAAACTGGTTTAAGGCAAAGACAACAGGTTTACTAACACATAACTTAATGTAAATTATGTAATTAAAGAAAGTAATCTATAATTGATTAATAATGCTTTAATTCTTAAAGCTGCATAATTTGATGAAGCATGAAATTTTCAAAACCAAAACAATTATCTAGATTTGATTCTACACATCTAACTGAGATAAGGATGCAGTTATTTACCATTTGTCACCCTATAAAAGGGGATACTGAGTCAATTTGATAGAACCTATTACTGCTGAAGCCTATTGTGTCAGAATGTTTGGCGTGCTTGCCAAAACTAATTTGACATGTTTGCATTTCAAATATCTCAAATGTTAGCCATGTGAAATAAAAGTTACTTCAAACTAAAGTAAGGTAAGCTATAACAATCAACTTAATATATGTACCCCAGAAAAATAGCAGAAATCCAAAACCATCGGACTATGCAACATTAAATAGTCATGAATACAAATTGCTTCTTCCGAGATGTACATCAAACCGCTGGTTAGCATATATCTCAATTCGGTTCCCTGCGTTGTCATGTGTGTTAACATAATATATGACAGAAAGTTGTCTGTTCTTAACACTAGGCCTACCACAAAGCCAACGAAGAGAGGAAACAGTTTGTGTTGGAGATAAACGTTGCCAGGGATGCGCTGAACAGCATGCGCATTAAACAGTTCATGCCACGTGACTCCCTCAATGACAGTGTGGGAACCCCGCGAATACCTCACAGGTAAAGTTCTCTTCACAGTATTCATAATGATTTCACCATGCTCTACACTACCACCTTTCTCCCGCCCTGATATGATCTTAGATGTTGCCAGGACGTAAAACAACCAACCACGCACATTTTCTTCTTTTTCTTTTCCTTTTGTATATTTGTTAATTGAGCAGGGAAAGTTTAAATCGCAGCCAATTGGTCTTCCTCATTCCACTGCTCCTTGCCCTATCCTAGTAATGAATGTTAAGTGCCAGGTTAGGAAGTGGCATATGTCAAATTGTCATGTCATTGGTTTGACTCGACCAGGTTTCGAACCTGTAATTTCTAATCCCACGACCGACTAAAATGGGAGACGGACGCTCAACTCACTTGGCCATCCCGTCTTTTATTCTCCCACTCCCTCTCTCTCCCTCCCTCTCTCTCTCTCCCCTTCTCTCTCCCCCCTCTCTCTCTCTCTATCTCTCTCTCTCTTTATTATTATTATTAATTCTCAAATTAAAATAGAATCCTAACCGATAACCGGTTGGAATTTGTTGTTGCATCAAAATGTCACAGAAATTAATTTCTGAACGTAACTGCATCTTGATGCGCGAGAAGGAAGAAAGGAAGGCGGGGGTGGAAAGAAGGCGCGTTTATTGCACGCCTCAGCGGAAAACATGTTAGGTACATAAACAATGAGACAAATGCACAATGGTAATAGAGGTACATAGAAGTAGGACATGTTAGGTACATAACCAATGAGATAAATGCACAATGGTAATAAGGGTGCATAGAGGTACAGGTAAATGCAGTGGTAGCAACAGGGTCCATTTAACCGAGTAATGAGCGGGCTCCCAGGAGAGAGCAGAGAGGCTCATAGGGAGCAATAAGTCCGGTGAGGAGTGATGAGGGGCTCCCAGGAAGGAGCAGAGAGGCCCATAAGGAGCAGGAGAGAGTCAATAAGTCCAGGTTGGGTTAATTGTCAGTGGAGTGAGGGGGTGCCGAGGAGCCCTCCACCCTCGGGAGTGAGAAAGTTAAGTGAGTGTAGGGTGGGTGGGCGGAGGAGAAAATGAAGAACAGCGGAAGACGGCAGGAAGGTGAGTGCCTGAGGAGAGCGGCGGGCGGCCTTATAAGGGAAAAGGGGGGGGGCGACAGGCGGTGAGGTGCGAATGCTGACGGCCCGGGGGAGGGTGAGATGTGGCGAGCAGCGGGCGTCGGGTGAGGCGTGAGCGCCAGAACAAAGAAGGTGGCAGGAAGGAGGGGGGGGGGGGGCGGCGAGCCGGGGCTCGGCCGAGGTGAGGAGACAGCGCCACAGCGGCGGGGGAGGGTCTCTTCCTTCCCTCGCATCAAACGCAGTGCTTCGCACTACGACCGATGCGCGAGAAGGAAGAAAGGAAGGCGGGGGTGGAAAGAAGGCGCGTTTATTGCACGCCTCAGCGGAAACATGTTAGGTACATAAACAATGAGACAAATGCACAATGGTAATAGAGGTACATAGAAGTAGGACATGTTAGGTACATAACCAATGAGATAAATGCACAATGGTAATAAGGGTGCATAGAGGTACAGGTAAATGCAGTGGTAGCAACAGGGTCCATTTAACCGAGTAATGAGCGGGCTCCCAGGAGAGAGCAGAGAGGCTCATAGGGAGCAATAAGTCCGGTGAGGAGTGATGAGGGGCTCCCAGGAAGGAGCAGAGAGGCCCATAAGGAGCAGGAGAGAGTCAATAAGTCCAGGTTGGGTTAATTGTCAGTGGAGTGAGGGGGTGCCGAGGAGCCCTCCACCAAATAATAGGAGAGGGCTCGAGGCGCGCCCGAGGCGGGGGCAGGGGCGCCCGAGGCGAGGGCCGGAGCTCTGGGTGAGAGGAGGGTCGTGAGGGCAGGCCGTGAGGTCGGCGGCTGGACTGTCTGGAGAGGGGCCCTCGTGAGGCTGGGCTGTGTGGTCTTGGGTGTGAGGTGCGGGGTAGGTCGACAAGGGGCGGGCGGCCAAAAATAGGGGAGGCCCGCTCCTTGGGGTGATCGGGCGAGGAGGTCGGTCGGCGACTCCTCAGGGCTGGGTGGGACGGGGGTCGGGGTCGGGTCGGGGGGGTTGATGACGGTGGTGTCGTGGTCGGCGGCTGTGCCAGAGGATGAGGGTTCTCCGAGAGGCTGGGCTGGGCTGTGGTCTGAGGGTTCCTCTTGAGGCTGGGCTGGGCAGCGGTCTGAGGGTTCCTCGTGAAACTGGGCAGGGCTGTGGTCCGTGGTGGGCGACTGGCGCTGGGTGGCGGTGAGAGCCTTGCTGAGGGGGCGCTGGGGCCCGACAGGGAGGTGGTTGCCGATGAGGTCGGCGGTGCCGAGGCGGCGGTCAGGCCGCGCCTCGGGCAAGCTGGGCTGGGCTGGGTTGTGTTTGGCGGCGATGAGAGCCTTGCTGAGGGGCCGCTGGGGCCCGAGTGGGCGGTGGTTGCCGGGGTGGTCGGTGGTGCCAGGGTGATGGCCAGGGCGGGGGTCGGGGGAGGAGGTGCGGCGGGGGCGGGCAAGGGGGGCGGCAAAGTCGCGGGCGGTGGGTGGGGGGTCGTGGGGCGGGTCGGTGGTGGGGTCGGTGGGGTCGGGTTGGCAGAGGAAGGCGGTATCGCCTGGGGCGAGGTGGAGCCGGGCGGCGATGGGAGCCTTACTGAGGGGGCGCTGGGGCCCGAGGCGGGGGGTGGTTGCCGGAGGGAGCGGCGGCACCGAGGCGGCGGGCAGGCCGCGCCTCGGGCGGGTGGCCGGTGGTGTCCGGATGGCTGGTAGCAGTGTGGTGGGCGGCTTTGGTGGGTTTTGTGGGCCGGTCTGGGGCCTCCGTGCCGGGCTGGAGGTGCCGGCTCCCTAAAAATCCGGCGAGGCGGGAGCCCCTGCCCGGGCGCGCTTTGCTAGGCAGGCGTCCTCGCTATGCCTAGTGAGGACCTTTCGCACATTGGCGCAGTATGCGCATGCGTGGAGCAGCTTGGAGGCCCCCTGGCCGTGGACCTCCCCCGGGCCTGCGTGGGTGCAGGAGTTGGGGGTCCCGGTTCCATGCGTAGCACAGTGTGCCGTGGGTCTCCTTATTGTAGGCCACGCGTGTGTCGGTGTGGGCGCGGGACTGGGCGAGGGGCATTGCAGGGTCGGCGGAGCGGGGTTGGGCTGAGGTGGACTGGGGGGGCATGGTGAGGGACTCCAGTCTCAGTAGGTTTATTGCCACAGGGTCGTGCCAACCGTGGGGGAGGGTACCGTCCGCGATCGCGGTTAAAGACCGCCTCCGAGTAGTGGCGGACGGTCGTCCAGGGATACACCAGGTTGTCACGACAGATAGCAAGGATGTGGTGGTGGAGGCCTTGGGCGGAGTGGGCGGGGAAGTCCGGGTGGTCGATGAGGGTTAGGAGGGCGAGGGAGTACTCATCCTTGGTCGCCTCCCCCCTCTTGACCGGTTTCTTCTCGGCACCCCGCCTCACCAGATCGGATGGAAAAATGTAATTTGTAGGAATACCTTGGCGTTTGGTTGACTGTCGCGCCTCGGCGGATGCCAGGATTTCCCTGACGGCGTCGGCCGTGGACGCGGGGTTGTGCCGGGTCTCCTCCTCGGGGTAGGCCGGCGACGTGACGGGCTGTACTTGGGGCAGGAGGTGGCGGTGTACCTCCCGTACTCCGGGTGTGTTGCTCCGGGGAGGGCCGCCTGCGGCGGCGGCGGCGGACGGGCCGCGGCGCGGTGGCGGGTGCCCGAGGCGCTGGGACGGCCGACGGGGGCGCCTCGGGCCGGGCCCCGTTGGCGCTGATGTTGTCGATCCGGGCGTGCAGGCCGGCCGTGGCCTGCCGGTGCTCGGCGTTGGCCTGCCGATGCTCCTCGTTGGCCTGACGGTGCTCCAGCTGCATCCGCTGGATAGCCTCCAAGACTGAGGATATCTCGGTGCCCGAGGAACGGTCCGAGGGCGCCGGCGGGGAGACCGAGGCGGAGGCGGGCGACTCGTCCCTCCCGGGCGTGGTAGATGGCCCCGGGGTCCGTGGGGCGGCCCGGGATCCTTTTCGTCCTCGTCCCTTCCCTTGAGGCATTGTCGATGCTGGGTAGGTCAGCGGCCCGAGGTGTAAGTCCAAATAGGAAAATGAAGAACAGCGGAAGACGGCAGGAAGGTGAGTGCCTGAGGAGAGCGGCGGGCGGCCTTATAAGGGAAAAGGGGGGGGGCGACAGGCGGTTGCTATAAACTGGCACTTCACATTGACCTACCTCAATGATATTTGTGTTTGATCATGACCGAAAAGGTGGGTAGGGCGCCAGGTTTTACATGGGAGAGCGTGGGGTCGATTTCAAACTGAATCAAATCTAAAACTTGCAGATTTGATGTTTGTCACTACCTTAACCTGGTGATTGGCATTACTATGATAAAATAAGAACTCGGAGACTCAATGTTAGCATCATATGTGTCTGAGTAGGATATGAGATAGTATCGCAGTGGGCATCACTATAAAAGGCTGTCATGAGTGTGTATACTGTCACGAGTCCTTCGATCACTATCCCATGACCTCAGATCTTGTTAGAGCAAAAAGAATCCACCCAGTTACTGACCCACTGTTTCATATCACTATTGAATCGGGTGGATCTTGATAATGTGCCAACATTGACATATATCTAAATTTACCGGAATCTCTTCCTTTTTTTTCTCCCCCCCCCCCCCCCCAGTTGAATAATATCGTTTTGTTCAGCACCAAGGCGCTGCTCTTCCGGCATTAATATTTATGGGCATATGAACTATTTATGGATGAGTTAATGAGATGGTATAAACAATGTTGTTACAACAAACCAACCAAACACCTTTTTTAAAATAATTTAGTTTCATCACCCCTTCTCCCCGATACTGGTTGCCATGACCTACTGTAGTTGTTCATTGTCGTTATTATTGTGAATTGTTCAATCAATCAATCAATAGTTCTGTCCTCTAGTCGAGGGTTGGATGCAATGGTTCTCCACTTGTCCCGATGGTGTGCTGTTCTGATAGACTGTGAATAATTCAAGCCTGTCCACTGTGAAATATTTGTAAACCATGATGTTCTTGGTCTCCCTCTCCCTCTGCTGCCATTCACCTTCCCTTCCAACAATGTATGGTATATTGAACTCTGACGAATGATGTGGCCAAAATAAATATTTCTTTGTCTGTATAGTGGCAAACAAGCGTTTCTCACATGACTTAAATTAATTACATAAGTGTTATTCTTAGTTGGTATACATTGTGTCCGTCGAGTAAATAACAAACTTTGTATGAATCATGCCTTTTAAAAACCCGCATCTCATTTGACTTTGCTCCAGCCTGGTAAATATCCCACAAGACCACCGCATTCTGGACCCCAAGAAGGGACC
The DNA here is from genome assembly GCA_030323885.1 of Branchipolynoe longqiensis. Lineage (NCBI taxonomy): Eukaryota > Metazoa > Annelida > Polychaeta > Phyllodocida > Polynoidae > Branchipolynoe > Branchipolynoe longqiensis. The sequence goes on from CM059191.1 coordinate 95,800,274, forward strand.
CATCAGGAAAACCGCTGCAGTCAAGAATCTCCCGCGGCTCGAATGAACAAGTATATTTGCTGAAATATAATTACAGCCAAACTTAGCATTAATAAATACATTCCAATCAAATACAGTACGTAATGTGTGATCTAGACAAAGTAATCTATTCCAATCAATTATGTCGTATGTTAAATGTGATCTAATATATGTATACATCGATATAGACACGTATAAATGAATGTATATATATATAGTCGTGATCACGAAGTTCATTTGCATATATTTAAAATAGGTCTTAACCTTTAAAAATGGTTCTATATAAAATCAATTAAATATACATGTATATGTATATACATATATATATGTATTATATATATATAAATCAATGTAATAGTATACATATATTATTACTAAGTTTGATATATAATCAATCTTAAAGGTAGACCTATTCTACATATATGCAAACCACCTTGGTGGCGTTGACTTTTATGTTGTTCAATTGTGACTAATATAATTTATATTGTATTGTCTTATACCTACGGGCTTACAATGCTTCACTAGCGAACAGGTTATGTGTTGCGTGAAGCGACCAACACAATAGACTGCTTTTTCACCAAACCTAAATCTGCTTGGTTTATAACTAACATAATTATTAAAATAGGGAGAACATGCGTTGAGCATTGAAGGGCTAGAAGATGAAATTGCAACACAGTTGATGTCCACTGATGAATGGGATTTAAAGCAATCTTTCAAATTAGGGCGGCTTAAAACGATAGTCATGAGAAACTGTTAAATAATTTGTATATGGACAAATTGTGCACAACTATAATATCTAACATAGGTATATTGCACGACGCAGTCAACCTTATTGTGATTATTGTTTAGTACAGTAAAACCTCTCTAACCGACCAACTCCACAGATCGACAGCTCCGTTATATCGATCGCTTTATTTGGTTCCCAACAATTCCATTGTATGGATATTCTACGTCTCTAAACCAATCACCTCCCTAAATGGATCACTTAAAGTCGGTCCCATGGTCGGTCGATTTAGATAGGTTTTACTGTATACATATATTTGAAAATTAGTTTTCATTAGATGAAGTGATAGATAAATGGTTTGCCAAGCATCGAGACAACTGAATATATCTGATCGACTTCTATATATTTTTTATATTCTATGTATACAGTTACACTAAGCTAATGTTCTCAGTTAATATGCTTTGTGGTGCCCATGTTGTACCTATGGGGATACGGAATATAATGGGGGTGGGGGCGATGAAAATGGCAAATATTGTGCGAAGAGCAGGAATTAAGACCACATCTCTTGCATTCTGGGCCAGTGTGCGAACAATTAATTCATCTACACTTCGTGATGTCATCATACTACCCATGCCTACCTCTCCTTGTTTGAGAAGTCAATACAGAGTACTACACCCTTTGGAATTGTAAGTCTCTTAAATGGTTTATGTCCATAAGTCGTTTTAATATTTACAATTACATACACAGGTTCAACAATCATACAGAGCGGAGCTCGTACAGGATCCAGATCACAGCAACCAGTGTTGTGTGTGTGTGTGTGGGGGGGGGGGGGTTGAAAATGGAGCCAGAATCTGATAAAACTAAGAAAGTGTTGTGATGTAGAAAAAGAAAATCTTGTTTCCTTGTTTCCTTAATAAGCATAACATGTAATAACCGGTGTTAGCAGCATCCTGAATGTTCTTTCGTCGTGTTCAGGGCCTAATCTACTTATTAGTTACTCACGTTGATCTTGTCTTGTGGACAGGCTTCATGTGGTGAATATTGTCTAATGCCTAATACTAATTAGCTATAACTGTTACATGCATTTACAGAGATTGTATCTGCGTATTTATATATAACCCATGTTTTGTACCATGCAGAGACAAAGATAATGTACAAATAAATATATTGAATAGTTAACGCCATTTGTACCTTCTTTTTCGCCGTATTGTTGTATAATCTATGATTTGTATCTGATAGAGAGAAACTAAGATAATGTACAAATAATATGTTGAAGAGTTAACCCCATTTTATCTTTCTTATTCGCCGTATTGCTGATTGTAAGAGAACAGTTGTATTGTATGTATGTATGTATGTATGTATGTATGTATGTATGTATGTATCTATGTATGTATGTATGTATACATGTAGGGCTATGTATGTATTGGTCGAATCGGTGGAGCGCAGGCCTCGTGTGTGGGAGATCGGGAGTTTAGTTCCCAGTCGAGTCAAACCAATGACTTATAAAATTGATACTTGTCACTTCCTAGCCTGGCACACTAGGATAGGGCACAGGCTGGTTTGCTCAGTGTCAGGATAATGTGACTGAGTGAGATATTTGGTCATGATGTCGGCAGCCTGATTTCCCAGTGGGGTAGCACTATAAAAGTTACCATGAGTGTGCATTGTCTGTACCCATCGTGGTATGACCGTAGCTGTTGCCAGGATATAAAATTCCAACAACCAACAACCAACATCAAAGGCCTACCTAAAGGCCCTATCACACTACGACGTACGGCATCAGTGCATGCTCAACGTTAGAAAATTTGCCAGTAGGTCGGCATTCGTCAAACTTTTCAGCGGTGGGGGGTAAAAATGGGTGTATACACAACATACACACAACATATGTAACGTATGCAGAAGGTATCTCTGACATATTGCTAGCGTATGAGAGCGTTCATGTGCCTCGCAAGACGTTCGCAAATTGCTCGCATACGCTCACAGAACACTGTATGACCAACGTTACATATGTTACTCCACCACTAGAAGTATGCCGTATATGTTAAATACGCTGGAGATATGGCAGGCATACGTTCGAAGTATGTTAGGAGTACGTAAGCCGTTGGCAGTACATAGAATGTATGCGGACTTCACGTTCCCACCGGTTGAACGTATGGATAACATGCAGCAACCTATACCAATGTATCTCTGATGTACTCCGAACATACGCCGACATATCCCGAACATACATGCAGTGTACATTCAATGTACGAGCCACACGTCGACACACATTGACAATTTTGAGCATGCACAACATTTTTTCAGAGCCTCAACATACGTCGATATATACCAACGTATCCAGAACGTATACACAGTACGCCCAACATATACATAACATACGACGACATACGCCGACGTGTTGGTCGAAAATCACATAAAATTGGCGCACGTTGAGGCGATACGTCGTAGTGTGACAGGCCCTTTAATATAAAATGTGACGTCTATCCGGAAAGTAAGACCTTGAAACGAGGTGGCGCCACCGACGGGCAGCTGCTCAATCCAAACGGAAAATATGCACGGCGACACCGACAAGCTGACAACCAAACATGGCGGACTCAGTCTGTAGTGTGGCGCCTAGCGGCCTTGGACTCCGGTGTATTCTCAGAGAGACCGTTCTAGGTAGGGACAACTATGCGCATTACTCATGTGAATCTGGCATCATGATGATCTGGCATCTCACTCACTGAGTCTCAGACTGATTCACCCTGGCCGTAATCGATTAACACAACCCGGGCGACTCGGCCCGAGTCTCGGGTCACCCGAGTTGCTAGAATTTCAAATCGAACACCGCGAGTAGATTCGAAAAATACACGTGCCCTGTGCAAAACGATCCGACCCCAGTAACCCACCTCTTGGCTGGGGTTTGCTAGGAGCGATGACGTCACATATAATATGCTGGTACCTGTAGGATAACAGCTACCAGTACAACTTCTAGGTGTTGTTTTAATGCTTTTTTTTTTAATAACCCAGATTTTCAGGTTCTACAATCAGAAAATATTTTAAATCCTATTTTGAAGTCCTTCTGTCAGTTATTGAAAAAAAAATATTAAGTTTTAGATTAAGCCACATCTTGTCCACCCCGAGCATATTCGTTTATTCAACCCGAGTCTGTAGGATGTGCGCATGCGTAGGTACCCCAGTAAAATTGTCAAATTATTCCAAACATTCAAATTATAATTTCATTGGAAGCTTCAATGAATCAAAAGCAATATGCTTTTTGAATTTTTAAGATATTCCAAAAATTGAATGAGATATGTGCATTTGAAGTTTGTTGAATTTAAGATTTTTTGTTTTAGCTAATGCACTAGAGAAGTGCCTTATTTAGGGCTGCAATAGACTAATTATAACAACATTTCTTGTAGTTTCTTTATTATGATCGCATCCGATCAACTTCACATCAAGGTTCTTCTTCGTATACCAAATCACCCCAGCTTATCAAAACTTATATACAAAAAATAGATCACAGGAAAATGTAGGTTTCCATGCCAACCATAATACAATCACTCCCACCTCCATGTTCGTTTAGCATCCGTAGAATTGTGAGTTGTTTATAGAATAACATGAAACTTTGTATTTAAAACCTTTAGAATGAGCTCTTTACATTGGTGCAATCCGCTAAGCTCTACTCCTATTATCCAATGAGCATACCTGCCAACTATTACGATTTTGGCGGAATAATTACGATTTTTTTATTCTCATTCCACCCTACGAATTATAAACATATTATTCCGCTTTTTCAAAATCAAATTATTATTTTAAAGGTTTTTTTTGCTCAAATTTAAATAATACTGGTACATCCATTGATTATCACAACCAGTGAATGTATAGATCTATGAGACTATCAAATGGTGGAATTTTCAGCCTCTGTTGTATGCGACTCGGTATAAAGTGAGCACTCATTCCAACCTCTTTCATTTTCTGTCTTTTCCCCCCACCTTCAATGGCCTTAAACACACACACACACAAATATTGAAAACCCAGCTCGGCAGGGGAACCCATGCCAAAATTTTCAATTGAGGTTTAAATAACTGCCAATTTTAATAAATGCTGCAAATGGTCCTCTAGTATTTAGGCTGAAAACTGGTAATAATTTCTTTAATAATGTGCTGAAAATGCACCAGAATGCACCATTTTTTATGTATTTTTTAAATTTGTCCAGGGGGGGCATGCCCCCCGACCCCCCGAGAACGCTTGTGCGCCTCGCTTCGCTCGGATGGATTTCTATTATTAGGATTTTCGTTTAACAAAAGTTGGCAGGTATGAATGAGTATTAGGCATGTGCACATCACAGTATTTACCCGACTTTCGCTCCGCCCGATAATCATGAATATTTATTATTATTTGAGGATATAAATTTTTTAATCTACCATATTCATTTTCGTATACCCGTTTTCTATGTATTGACCAATTTTCATAAAAATTAGGTGATGAGCAGATGCATTGTGATGATGCATAATAGACTGTGTGATGACTCACTCACCCCAGCCATAACATTCTGACCTAGAGAATCCAGTCAAAACTGCCTGACACCAACTTTTGGCTGCCATATTCTAGAGTTGTGTTTCCAGTTATAGTCATTGTGTGACTATTTTTAGGAAGAAAAAAATGCTAAAGTTTCACATTCTGATAGTGAACATGCACATTCCTGGCAGTCTTACCTCTGATTTTTGCATCTGAATTCTTTAATGGCTTAGTAAAATGCCTTTCAAATGTCGTACAAGACTGAAAATAGTCTCTATCTGTGCGTATGTATTTGGTGCTTCAAAAACGGATGTAAAAATAAAGGTACTGCACAAGAGTCTCGGGTGGGATACCTTATCCTGAATCTACTCTGCCTGAGTTTTATCGGTCTGGCGACTGTGGCGATCCCGGCGGATTCTAGGGTACCTACCTTCAAAATATATTCATGCGCTGACTCTACTCTGCTTGAGATGAGGTCGCAAAAGGTTGTACAAGTTTATTGGTCAGGCGATCGTGGCACCTCCGGCATATTGCAGGGAACCTATTGTAGGTATTGTAAGGTATTCATTGTACGACCACCCAGGTATGTGCCAACAAATGTTAGACTCCTTCAATAATAAAACAAAAGGCACAACTGGAAGCCACCACATACTTTTTTGGCCTTGGATTGTAGCTACTCTATTTTTCCTGTTGCATCTCTGATCATGCCAATCTTAATGTATTTGTCACAATTTCCTCAAACTCAACAGTATATAAGATTAATAATGGTTATTCACCACCATCTACTTTTTAAATGCCTCCGATTCCTAGAAAAGTGTGAATTTGCAGGTTGAAATTGAGTGAAACTTTTGAAGTTGTTATTGGAATAGAAAAAGTTGACCAAATTGAAATATTTGAAAACCAGGCTGTAAAGGGATTCCCCCCATACATAATACACTTGGAATACCCAAGATTGCCCAATGCAAACCGACCAGAGAAGCGTTTTTCTATACCCCTCCACAAACCAGGTGGGATTTGCTGGATCAGTTTTGTGCTAAGAAAATATCCGCCGCTTATCGGCGGTTTGGCACATGCCTACACATCGTGCGACAACATGTTTACACGTAGTCGATCCAAAGCAAGCATGAGCTATGCCCCATGGCCACACAGGGCCAATGCTCGGCCCAAGCAACAAAGTAACAATTTCGGAAGTCAGGTAGTGCAAACAATTGGTCCCTGAATAAGTCTGCTTTATAGTATACTATTACAAGGATTGAGCTATTCTAGGTTAGTGCCAATGCGTGCATGTCCATTACTGCATTAGCCTGATTATGCATACTCGTTAGCTTTAATTGACTTGCCCGCTTGTTGTTTTCTGAGGTTATTCAAGTTTATATTAATGCTAGGTACACACCTACCGTTTTTCCGCACCCACCTACCGTATATGATCAAAAACTCCCCAAAAGTCGTGAGGTGTGCACTCCCCTAGCACACCTACCGATTGCTGCGATTCACGACTTAAAATTCACTTCTAGGGCTAAAACGGCTTCCTTACGATTGCGATTCGCGATTCGAAAAATGAATCGGCCCGTATTCAGTTTTAAGCGGGTCGGGTCGGGTCGCGAGTTTTAGTGTGCGAATCGTATACGGTAGGTGTGTACCTAGCATAAGTCACATGCATTTAAAATGCAACCATTATATGAGGGTCTGTTGCAAGTACAAGTGATAAGCTAGACTAGGCCTATGGATTAATGGAATCAGACAATCGCAGTCATGAAAGTATTGTCTAGACTACGTTCAATGTATTTAATAAGCTTATATTATGAAGTGTTTAATTACTGGCTTATTTTGCCACACATATGTTTGTGTGAACTAGTTTAGTAGTTATGTGTCGTGCTAAACTACTTAATAGAAAAAAAGTGTCATAAGGATGAGTTATCGATATAGTCACATGAATTTACAACCACATATTATATGCAGGCATGTGATTTCTCCGATTTTAACCAGAATTCTGGTGTTTTCTGGCACCCGAAACCCTTTTTTTTTTTTAAATCCTTTTTTCCTGGCCACCGAAACACCTGAAATACACTATTTGCATCCTTCTCGCAACTCAGTGGGATGATGTGTGTCCCCACGATAACCTAACAAAAATGCAGGTTTTTTTTCCTGCACCCAATCACATGCCTGAATATGCTAAATATATTATTCAAATACTTATTTATCATAATTCACAACCAGCGTCTCGTTTTAGTAGAATTACTTTGTATATCCATGCATAAGAATTAGACGTTTATTTCAGTATGTTAGGGCTGAGTGGGAATGCGATTGCCATGTGTAATTTATCAACAATACATGTGCAATTGCTCAAATAAAACTGATCAATTTTTTGATGGAGCAGATTGATCACATTGAAAAGGGGACTGTTTTGTCCGTCATGAAAAAATTTATAGATGAATTTAAAGAATATTCCAACAAAAGGTGACTAAGAAGACAACCTTTTACATAACCCTTTCACATGGGTATTATTGGTATCCTTGTTTCAGTAACAAGTGAGTGTAAATGTCTAAAACTACTGAGTGAAATAGTCCAATGGGGGACCTCCGACTTTTTAGTTCAAATTCCTGCCGTTCGCATCGCCACTGAATGAGTGGGCCTATTCGGCACACTGTCACACTGCAAACCCAATGGCTATGAGCAATCTTCATACAGAAGAAGTCAAATATCTCTAAAACCACCACACCTAGAGACAAACCGCTTGGTATACATATAGAAAACATACAACAAATAGATTATATTAAATTTATATGGTTAGGGTTCCGCATTTCTATTAATTTTGAATAAAATAAACGTTTTGCACTGGGCGTACCACCAAACTCAGTGCATTGTCAATGGCCGTGAGCAATCTTCCAACAGACGAAGTCAAATATCTCTAAAACCACAACCCCTAGAGACAAACCGCTTGGTATACATATAGAAAACATACAAAGAATAGATTATATTAAATTTATACGGTTAGGGTTCTACATTTCTATTAATTTTGAATAAAATAAATGTTTTGCACTGGGCGTACCGCCAAACTCAGTGCATTGTCAATGGCCGTGAGCAATCTTCATACAGAAGAAGTCAAATATCTCTAAAACCACACCACCTAGAGACAAACCGCTTGGTACACATATAGAAAACATATTCAACGAATAGATTATATTAAATTTATAAGGTTAGGCTTCTGCATTTCTATTAATTTTGAATAAAATATACGTGTTGCACTGCGCGTACCGGCAAACTCAAAGCATTGTCAATGACTGTGTAGGCCCACTAGTACCGACGCGCCACCAAGTGTCAGAGAATGAACTGCGCAACATGTCCCCCATTATAAATACCTTTTAGGGGGAGTTAATGTTTACCCTTTTCACATCGTGTCAATATCAACACAATATATGCATAATGGGCTGTCTCGTCCATTAAACATTTAAGCGAGGGTGTTTGTTCAATTGATGATGTAGGGCACACAATATATTTAATCAATTTCATGGCAATTAACTTAAAAAATATATATATAACTCATGAGTTTATATATTTATGATACAATTCCCAGAAGATAAGCAGGCTTAATTATTTTGTCCCGTACCCTGCGTAGGTCTCCAATTTCGTTCCTATATATATGTATGGTCGTTGAAATAAATCCTTCCCCCGCTATCCCGTCTTACTTTCCTCCAGACGTCTTTGGTAATGTCTTTATTAACCACTGCTAACTTACAAACAAACAGCAAAATTAAATTAGCAAATATTTGCTATGGTGAAACAGGCGAAGGGTACATCTATCCTGGAAATAATTCGCATAAAACTGTTATTGAAGTGGAATTGCATACAGGTACTAATACTATTACAACTACTATTTATTATGTAGGTATAATACTTTTATTATCGAACAGGATTTGCATGCAGTTATTATTGCAACTGGTAGTTTCAAATATGTACCAATAAATGGTACTACACGGCCGGAAGTCAAGTGCTCTGAATAAACTACAATTATTTATATATATTTTTTATTTAAAAAATCTGCGTTGCCTTGTGTGCAGGTTTCGTTTACTGGTCTATATACCAGGCGGTGGCCCCCCTCATCTGGTTCTACCCTCTGAACGAACTGGAGATCTCGGGCTATGAGGCGTTTGCGCTTGTCAAGCTCAGCCCGCTGCTGCTTGGGGTCTACCCACTGCGCATTCTCCTGCGCCGGCCCTGGGTCATGTTTGCGCAGCGGATCGCCATTGTCGGCTGCCTCGCCTCCTTCCAGGCGCCCTCCACACTGCAGCGACTCATCATCCTGTGCGCCGGATGCTTCTTCCTGCAGATTGTGTGGACTGCGTCATTGTGCAGTGGCTCCATCCATCAACGGTGTGTGGAATTATAGTGCTAGAATTACTTATTAAGGTATTTAATGCACGGTGGGAGCAGGACGTAGCTCAGGCGATGAAGTGTCCACCTGTGAAGCTGTCGGTAATCATATCGATTCTGCTCAGTGGACCCATTTGCAGTTTGGGCTATTTTCCATTCCAACCAGTGGTCCACAACTGGTTCATCAAAGGCTGTGGTATTTGCTGTCCTGTCTGTGGAAAAGTGCTTATAAAAGACCCCCTTGCTGCTTATCGGAAAGAGTAGCCTATATGGCAGCAGCTGGTTCCCTCCAAAGAAATATGACAGAATGACCATATGTTTGACGTCCAATAGCCGATGATGAAAATCAATGTGCTCTAATGGCATTATTAAATAAAACAAGCTTTACCTTTCTTTTAATGCGTGATACCCTGTCATTGAGGTAAATGTTTCATGGTCATGTTTTAAACACAGAATAAAATCTGTACTATTAAGTCAATATGTAGATACAGTAAACTAGCAACAAATTGTGTCGTAATTGTTATGCTGGGCCATATAGACCCAATGAGTAATGATAAAATATTTACAATTCAAACAACAGAATTTGTCTATCGATGAACATGTCCTGATCTCACTGTATGTTTTTTTCTAACATGTGTGTGTTTCCTTAAAGAGCAGTCTGTAGGTTATTTGTGTATCAGTTCCAGGGCTCATGATTTTGTGTTCCATATCATTTGTTTATAAAGGGTACTGCGAAGACAATCATTGATGGTTACACTGTTTCTACAATTTCTATTGTCAACAGGATAGTTTATGTTTGTAGAACTAGAATATGTATAGAAATTGGGAATAAAAAATGTCTGTCTAAATGTCTAATGTCTGTTACGATTGGAGGCTTGCTTTTCGCTCTCTGTAGATTACGCAGATCGACATATTTTCGAGTCAGGTAGCTAGCTACATGTCAATTTAGGAAAAGTTGTATAGAAAATTGATGATTTGATTTATTTTCTTCTTGAAAAAACAAACAAGGCAAAAAAGCAATATAATTATATCCTTTTAAAACTGCATGAAAAATAAGAGCAACATCGGATTGATTTGAGAAGTAAATCCAATTGTCTCAAATCTTAAATACTCTTAATATTTCTTATATAATGTTAGTTAATGTCCAGACGGTGTTAATAACGCATTCCCTATTAAAGTATTATGATATCGATTACCTTGCCGGGTAGCCTACCAGGTCCTTTAAAACCGATATTGGACAGGCCAGTCTGATATTGTTTTGGCTATATATTCAAATGCATTTAAATTACCAATTTCTAGTCATCAAAGTAGGAAAATGTTGAAAGCTAAAATCATTTAATAGATACTCTATAGCCCTAGTATGGGATTCGAGTCACTCAAACCTCTGGAATGTGCATCGATCTCGGTTGATTTGTGACAAGTGTACTATTTTGAACACACAAAATAGCAATGTACAAATATTTGTGACAACTATACCATTTTTAAGATGCAGAAAGTAGCAATGTACAAATATTTGTGGCAAGCATGCCATTTTGAACAGAAAGTAGCAATGTACAAATATTTGTGGCAAGCGTGCCATTTTGAACAGAAAGTAGCAATGTACAAATATTTGTGACAAGCATGCCATTTTGAACACAAAATAACAATGTACAAATATTTGTGGCAAATATGCCATTTTAAACATAAAAAGTAGCAATATTTGTGCCTGTCTAGAAATTGTGATGATGTTTTGTTAATTTGCTGTTTACTAATACAGAACAATGACATTTTGGAGTATGCTGATGGGGTACTTGTCCTATCTAGAAATTGAAATGATGTTTTGTTAATTTGCTGCTTACAGAACACTGACATTTTGGGGTATGATGATGGGATACTTTGCCTACCTCTCAAGTCGCGTTTGGTTCGGGTCGTTTGTTCCCACCTGGTGGAGCAAGCAGACCAACAGCATCGTGATTGCCTTGGCAGCAATAGCCACACTGGATAAAATTTTATCAGGTGAGGTTCTTCAGCGTTCGAAATAAGACCTTGTCTGAGCCAAGTGAGAGTTGGCACGGACAAGCAGAATATGGCTTGCGCTTTTCCATTGGACAAGTGAACATTTTGGGCTGGAAAAGATGTATTTTGTGATTTTGTTTGCTTAAAATGTAACTTACATTATTTATGACATTTGTTTTGTTGTTTTGATTTATTTGTGTAGTTTTATTCCCATAACCATGGAGGTTAACTGAGATAATAATGGTCAGTATTGAGACGATGGCAGAATAAGTTGAGCATCCTCCTCCCGTTCTGGTTCGTCATGGGTTTCAAACTCCCAGGTTAGAACCCTGGCCGAGTCAAACCAATGACTTAAAAATTGATACTTGTCGCTACCTAGCCTGGCACTCGGCATTAATAGGATACGGCAAGGAGCAGTGTAATGAGAAAGACCAATTGTCTGCGATTGAAATTTCTGTTAAGTTTTTGTTCTAAAAAATGCTTTATTTTCCTATCACAAATAAGTCACAATGTCTTTCTTTTTCATTGCTAAGCGAAGTTGGTCCCATTTTCCTGATTTAAGATATTGTGGTTGTATGTCTTCTTTCCTTGAAAATATAAGCAAAGAGGCAAAGGATGTTACTTGTTAACCAAGGAAGTTAGTTAGCAGAGACCGGAGAAAGGTGGGCAGGAGGATCAAATGATGTCGCCATATAAAATCTTCCGGAGCGACTGGCACTGGGCAACATCCGGTGGAGGCGAGGTGGACCGAAGGTGGCACCAGCAGTACAGTGTTTGGTCTTACGGAGTATAGCAATATAATAATAATTCCCTTGCATATCTTTGTACTCGCTTAATACGTTATTCATCACTTTTTGTTCTCTTTTTCTTTTTCAGGCGATGACAAAGTCGGGGGCGGTATTAAGCTCCCAAAGGACAGTGATCGGCTAAACTGGGTATTGACAGCCGTCGGTTTGTCCAGTCTTATATTTGTTACACACTTTCTATTCGGGGAGGTGTCCGTCATCACACGGTGGGTGGTGCAGGGATACCCGAACACCGGCCCAATGCCGATGCCCTGGGGGTAAGTGGTTGCTTTGCATAGAATCAATACATCTGTGTGAGAGTGTCTGTGTCTGTCTGTGAGAGAGTGGTTAGTTAGTTAATGATGATTGCTTAATGCCGTGTCGGCAGTAAAGGCCATAATCACAGCGAGGTGTGTGTGAGAGTGAATGCGTCGGTGTGTGAGAGTGATGAAGTGAGTAAGTGCAAATGTTGAACTTTTATTTTTTTTAAATAAGAGACATATATATATAATTTTAAATAGATACCGAGATAGAAAAATGCTCCAGCTAATGAATTTATTGACAGGTAATGGAAACAAATTCTTGAAACAGACTTGCACACAATAAAACTTAAGGTAATTTTTATGTGTGAATATTTAATGTTTTCTATATTTCTTTAATTAAATAAAATATATATCTATTTGCGCGCGCGCGCACAATGGAGATCGCACCAGAGAATAACATTCTTGAAAGGTTGGTTGTTGGGAGTTTTACGTCCTGCCAACATCTACGACCACGGTCATATCAGGACGTTTTTTTGTATGATGATAACAGAATACACAGAAAAACAATCCCAACTAATTAGTAATATTTATTGGCAGGTAAAGTCATGCAGCTAAGCGCAAAGGTAGCAAGAGCAGTAAATATGAAATGAATGCTGCGTCCCGCCTGTTGCTTTCATTCCGCTTCTTGTAGGGCACTGGTGCTTCTAGCGTTGTTCGCTGGTTCCCGCGTCCACCGTGGTGTCGCCACCACCTTCTACTGGTGGGTGTATGGTGCAGGCTGCTTTGCTGCGCTTTTATACCTCCCTGCATGGCAAGGCTTCACCGGTAAGCGCGCTAAATGATAATGGTGATAATTTATTTAAGCGCCCTCACTAGCTGAACCCATTGCAAGGCGCTGTTTAATAACGCAATAGTATGGCCTATTTATCACTTTTTTCTCTCTTTCTTTTAATGGAAGAAAAAGTTTTTAATTAAAAAAAAACAGAGGAATTTAATTTGCCAGGAAAAGGTGCCATAACAAAAGTGAATCTTCATGATAGATTAACGTTTTTCAAAAGGTGTCTCTTTTATCTCCTCTGGCAAACTGGGACCTGCCGTAAAGAAGATACAATCGCCATATGAGTTGAGTCTAGACCCAGTAACTTGTAATGATATCTGACTGAATGATATATGAGACCTATATACCCGAATTACATCCCCTCCCTTCTAAATTAGAATAAATCGTTGTTTAAATGTTTGTACCTAATACCCCAGTCACACTACTGCTTTCGACCACCAGAAATGGGGTGCTCGCAAAGAGCTCACAAAATGGTCGCAAAGTGGTCCTCAGTGGTCGCCGACATACTTGCAACCATTTTGGTCGCAACGAGGGTGCAGCTACTGCACTAAAAACCTCCTTTTGACCAAAATGGTTGCTCACGTTGGCAACCATTGCTTTGGTTGCCAAGTAGGTCGCCGGTGACTGCGGGTTTATTGGTCCCAAGTGGTTGCAAGCCGTAGTGTGACTGGCTCTTTAGCTGTGTTTCATTTGCTTTGGCCATCAGGGGGTCTGGGACTGGCGGTTTATACCATGTCGCTGTGGCCGCAGATGGTTGAGCGTGTCGTGCGCTGTCCGCCCGGCCGCACCGTGGCGCTCGCGGCGGTGCTGCACATCGTCCTGCTGCTGTTCTCCGTGTGGACGACGGCCTACAACTTCGTGCCTGGCGGGGAGTACACGCGCGAACACACCGACTGGCTCGTCGGCTACCTCGTCCTCTCGTTAGGGGTCGCTACGCTCACAGGTGCGTCGTATTAGGCCAAATAAATATTTATTTTAAATCGTGATCGTCATTTTGATCACACAAATCAGGGTCGGGCGGGCGTTTTTGATTTTTCTATCACATGATGTAGACGTAATATGTAACCAGACGCGAATGGCCACAAGAGTTGAGCATCCGCCTCCCGTTCTGGTAGGTCGTGGGATTTAAACTGGTTTGAACCCTGGCCGAGTCAAACCAATGAGGGGAGCTGGACGTAGCTCAGGCGGTAGAGTGTCCACCTGTGAAGTGTCAGTCATCCGATCGATCCTGCTCAGTGGACCCATTTGCAGTTTGAGCTATTTTCCGTTCCAATCTATGTGCTCTAGAGGCGTCGTTAAATAAAATAAGCTTTACCCTTTTTTTTTTTCAAACCAATGAGTTAAAAATTACTGAAAAAATTGAATTGCTGCTAGCCCGATGCATTTGTAGCAATTACAAAAGAAAAAGTATATATATCAGGGGCGGGCGATTTTTCAGCACGGGGGGGGGGAGGGGGCGATCAACAATTTTTGTTTGTTATTGGGCCTTAGTGTCTTATTAATTAATTTAGCATGTTGGCCGAGGCTGCTACCATGGGTAATTTGCAAACGAGCCTGGTCTATTCTTAGCTTTCCTCGGTAACTCCCTCCCTCCTTTCCTCATTCCGCTCTCCTGGCTCCTGCTCTCTACTTCGCTTTCCCCACCCTCCCACCCTCTTACTGGGGGGTGAGCGCTGATCTCTTGGATTCTACACACGTTTTTCAGCTCAAGGGGGACCCTCCCCCTGAATGTATTGGATGTCAGTCCCCACTGACATTAAAACACACTTTATTAAACTATGTGGATTTCATGGCCCTGCGCCAACAATTTTACACTGCAAACAGCATGCATGACCTTTTTACTAAAGTAAAACAAGAAAACATTTTAGCCTTTTTGAGGGCAGCTGGTTTGTACCACCTCATAGGTTTTTAAACAAATTTCATCGGTGAATAATACTATCATTTGGAATTTTATTTAGCTTGACCAGAAACTATGTGATTTTGAGTTTACAAAATTCATGAGTGTCCATTGACACAAAATTGATTGTATGCTTTTACATGTAAAAGGGATGGTTTGAACAAAAACAAACCTTTCTCGCCGTGAATATGGCCTATGCTACCAACATGGCGTAAAGCAACCATCAATCAATCAATCAACCACTCCTCAAGCTCTCCTCTTCACCTGGTTGCGCATTCCAGTCAGCGCCTCAAATTCTGGCCCTGGTAGCCTACTGATTCACGTTGATAGACCTACATAGGTCCCTGACTTACTTTTCTTAAATAAATTACTTTAAACTATGTTCTCACCTTGTCTTTCTCCTTTCTCACCACTGAGTGTAGCGAATTAATCAATTAATTAAATTGACTTCATGAGTGTATGCTAGTTGCGATCCAACTTGAAACACCACCTCCCCATCCTCAATTGTAAACTAGGTACCACATGTGTGACATGGAAACCAAAAGTGAAAACATTCCAAATAACGCAGAAAACATTCAAAATAATAACAGAAAATATTCAAAATAATAACAGAAAAATATCAAAATAATAGCAACATTATTTTTTGTTATTGTTACTTTTTTATTGAGGCTGTGTTTATACACATACATGTTTATAAAGCATATAAACTCGCGTACTCGAGCTTGTTTTCAATGCTGGCCAGCTGTAGTGGTGGAGTTATCTTATCACACAGTAGCAGCTGATAAGGTGTTTGATTGTCTGCATTACGGTAGCAGGTAAGTCATTGCTTAGTATGGTTAGTAGTGTATGTTATTTTTTTTTGGATTTTCTTGGTATATATATATTTTATTTTTTTCTACTCATACTCATGTTCATGTTCATATGAAGGTTTCCATGTTGTCCATATCAGAGTTGAAAAACAAAGGTATTTCACTTTTCCATTTTGATCTTATACAAATTCAACAAAAAGTTAAAATTACCCATGTAACATGCAAATCAAACACACATCCATAACATCATTTTAACACTCACAACAAATTCGAACACGATTTTATTGATTGTAGTTAAACAAAAAAGATTTTGTCTTACAATAAAACAGGTTTCACGTTTTCACAAAATCATGCGAACATATTTGTTGTTATACATTTCGTGGGATAGATTAAATACATGTAGTATTGCTAACATAATTAACACGAGGCCACAATAACTATTTGACTTGCTACACCATCTCCGCCATTCCCCCCCCACCCCCCCTCCCCAAAAATATCAGTGTAACTTGGAAATCTAATATGTGGTACTTAATTTCAGAGAACGATGTATGTATGTGCGTTCATGCATGCATGTATATCCTTCCAAATCAGTAGTGAAAAAAAAGACCAAATAGATCTAAGTCTAAAAATAGGCGTGCAAGAGGAATAGGTAGCAAGTCTAACCATGGTTCGGGGAAGCCAATACAAGTTTACGCTTGAGAGAAAGTGATTGATTCAATTTTATCAAGAAAAATTGAAACCTCTACCTGCTTTGTTTGAAGTTTAAATGTAAAATGTAAAGCTGTGCTTTTATTGTTTTAGGTCGGGATAAGATCAAAGAACCCATTGTCTCCTTTGTGAAGATCAAGGGGAAGCGGGTTCATGAAGGGAATGTGTCACGCAGTGAGTTGATGTTTCTTTAAAATCAAATAGAAATCATTTCAGTCTTAAAGGGGCATAGTCCGATGAAAACATCAAATTTTCAAAACCAAAACAATTATCTAGATTTGATTCTACATATCTAACTTAGAGAATGATGCAATATTAAACATTTGTCATCACATAAAAGGGAACAACACTGAGTCAATTTAATAGTATGCTTGCCAAGGTTTATTTTCCATGTTTGCACTTCAAATATTTCAAAAGTTAACTATTTCAAATAAAAGATACTTCAAACTAAAGTAAGGTAGATTATAATTAACTTCACTCGGGTAACAGAAAAGAGCAGGAAATGGTTTAAAAGTATTTTATCTAAGTAAAAAGTGATCGTAACCTAGAAAAAGGTTGAGCAATTGATGGCGATTGGGTGACTGAGACCTGACTGTTCTGTGAAGTGCTGGCTAGGAGCGGAGACGAGGCAAGAACCTCAGAGTTCAAGTGTTGACACGCACAGGAGGCAGATAGAGTGTAGAGGAAATCAGCACTCACCCAACATATGAGCGAGCGCTGATGGTGCCTCAACTATCTGGAGGGATGGTATGTAGGCTGTGACTGCCTGCAATCTCCACATGCCTGCAGACATCACAGTTGGGAGGCTTGGGAAGTGCCCCACTGGAGGCTGTGGATAGTCAGTCATTTTGTAGAGTTCAGGGCTGCTGTGGCAGCGAGCTGGAGAGCAGCGGTGAGGTAGCGGACCGGACGGTGAGGTGGGGGGGGGGGCTCCAGAGGGGAGGATCAGGGCAGGGCCGTGAACGGGGTGGGGGGTGAGTGGGAAGCAACATATGCATTCCATGCTTGGACTGGGCAGCAGGGCGAAGAGGGGATTCTGGGGAGGCGGAAGGTGAGTGGGCAGGAAGAGCGTTGGCGGGTCTTGATGGATCGGACAAAAATGTAGAGGGCATCAGGGAAATCTAATATATCGAGAGTGAATACAATCGGAATTCTAGTGAAATCTAGTTGTGAACACATTACTGTAGCTTTGTTTTTAAGGGCTACATTAGATGAAGAGCGGCTTACGGCGTCGGCTAGTATTAGTTCTGAACCGGGCTTATGGCAAATGACAAGTTCAAAGTTCTTATTTGCTGATAATAGCCAAAGTTGTCTTGCACATGAGCAGAGTACCGAGTCTTTACCCCTGCCTGAGTAGAGAACTTGTTGGTTTGCGCTATTGTCTGTATTTATCACTATTGTGAAGCTGTGTGGGAGGGGTGGGAGGAGAGCGGAGACTGCATGAACTAAGTTGATTGCTTCCAGCTGTGTGATGCTTAGATTCAGGTCTGCTATGAAGGGTGGATAGTCTACTGCATAGTAGTGTTTTTGAGTATACTCCTACTCCCAGGGTGGAGTCACATTCAATCACCCATGGCGATCGGGTTGTGGTGGAATGATGACAACTGTGTTAAAGGAGGCTACAAATTTCTCGAACCAGGCTAGGTTCTTAAGATCAGGATCGAATATATAAGAGCCTATGAACGGGGTAGCACGTAGTGCAGAGAGGACCCATTAGTGAACCTAGTGGCTGGGTGTATACACTTTGAAAAGTGCTGGAGCTTGCCTAGCACTTTCCAGTTGCTTTCTAGTGGCCTTGATTGAACTACGCAATTTTAGTTTCCTGTGACGCAATATTAAAAGGGAAACTGTCAATGCCATACCCACTAGATGGATGTTGTGCATTGAATAGTTAGTCTGTTGAAGTAGTTAAGATACTGTATAGATCCTTAAATAAATGTTTATTGATTAAAGATTCTATATTTCCTAAGCACAAAGTTTATTGATTGTAGTATAGAATTCATATGCTATGCTTGAAATTGACGTCACATTAATGCTAGTTCTAACGGAAGCCCAAACTTGACTAACTCTGAACCTGACTTACCTTTCAGTGGTGCTTATATTGGTGCTGATCGGGCTGGGAGGCTTTGTAGCCAGATATAACACCGCAAAATATGAACACCCGCAAATTGTAAGTAGTGCATCTTCAACCTATTTACATTTATAACCGAAATACATTTTAAATGCACATAAACATATATGCAAGTGGGTGATTTGGGTGATTTTAAATGGGTTAAAGGTGCAGTGTGATGAAAGCATCAAATTGTCTAAACCAAAGTAACTATCTAGATTTGGCCTATGATTATGAACCCTATACTTACTTGGCACCTATAACCACATGGCTCCTAATGACCAAACATTGATGGGTTATTTCCACATATTTGTTTCTAATGTAGATTGCAGAGAAATTGTCCTAGAAGATACTTTTACATCAGCTAAAATACCACTTTGTTCATCTTAGTGTATAAATGTGTATTCCCCACCTTCCTGCCAAGTAACTAGCTGAAGCTGTGACGTGGCCGGCTCGGTCACAGCTTCATTCAATGATTCATTCCTGAGGGACCAGCGGAACTTGGAATACCCGCATTGTTCACATGTAGGTAAGAGTGCCTACTGTCACAAATCCTGATATAACCTCGGGTGTTGCTAGGATGTAAAACTCCAGTGACTCCTCCACTGACGACCTCATTACAGGTCCACCCGAAGGCAGACTTCATTGCGGCCATTTGGACATACCACTTCGGCTATGTATCAACTATCATTCCGAAGGGACCAGCAGAACTAAGAATAGCCGCATTGTTTTCACAAGTAGCTATGACTATGAGTGCATACTGTCACAAATCTCTGCTCAGTCCTGATGCAGTAAAACCTCTCTAACCGACCACTCCCCTATATCGATCACTTTATTTGGGTCCCGAGCGATCGCCCAAAAAATACCATTGTAACGAAATGAAAAACTCCCTAAACCGATCACCTCCCTAAATGGACCATTTAAAGTCGGTCCCATGGTCAGTCGATTTAAAGAGATTTTACTGTATAACCTCAGCTGTTGCTAGGATGTAAAACCCCAGTGACTCCTCCACTGACCACTTCATTGCAGGCGCACCCGAAGGCAGACTTCACGGCGGCCATCTGGACCTACCACTTCGGCTATGACAACCAGGGCTGGCCGAGCCTTGAGCGTTCTGCTGCCGTGCTTGCTGACACTGGTATGTGCTGAATTATCAAACAACTCAAGCTGTTTAGCAAGTGCCTATGGTGCCTTGAACATATACATACGGGGTCCGTACAGGGCTTGGAAAGGCTTGAAAAGTCTTGAACTTCATTTGCTTCATTTCAAGTTCTTGATAAGCCTTGAATTTAACCTCTATGCTGTCCATAGCATTGAAAAGCCTTGAATTCCATTAAGCTGTCCCCACTGATCTAAATTAGTCCGAAATCGCCATTCGCCATTGTGTTTTTTTTCCTGAAATCTGAATGAAAATAGTTTTGAATTCCTATAAAAAAAACCGTAATCATAAAGAAATAAGGATAGCATTCATTCCACTCGCCATAAAAACAAAATGGAGGTGGGGGGGGCTGGATGAACTGAAATTGTTTGAAATTTGCAAAAGTGCGTTGTGGATTCTCGAATGGTGTGATTTTTAGTGCAGAATTTATCATGTTTGACAATGGTGCACACTGAAGTTATATTTGGTTTATGAATAATTAATTGCACCAGCGTAAGCACTAGCAACAATAGTAAGCATACAAATGTTACAAAATAAACATTTTTATTTGAAACTCCATTTTCCCTAATTCCTCTACACACATATTTTGTTAATATAGTGTGCCAATTACCTACTCACCCACATCCAAATTTCTTTTAGGTTATTGGCGATATATATATATTTAGAATGTCCATAATGCACTAACATCTTTTATAGAAATATCTGATGTTCTAAGACTGAAGTAATTGCAGACACTCATGAAATGTACATGAATTTTTTTAAACTTAAAGTTGCATAGTCAGATAATTTTGAGTTTCTGTCATTTTCTGAGATAAATATATTAGGCTGATCATTATAATCTACCTTAATTTAGTTTGAAGTAACTTATTTTAAATGGCTAACTTTTGAGATATTTGAAGTGCAAACATGCTAAATTAATTTTGGCAAGCATGCCAAAAGTCTGAGGCCATAGGCTTCTACATGAACATATTCTATTAAATTGTCTCAGTATTCCCTTCTATGTGGCGACAAATGTTTAATAAGTGCACCCGTCTCTAGTCTAAGTTAGATATGTAGAATCAAATCTAGATAATTGTTTTGATTTTGAAAATCTGCTATTTTCATCGGACTATGCAGCTCTAATGATACTTAGGACCTTATTATATTAGGATGGGACAATTATTAAATCAGGGACAGGATAATGTGACTGAGTGGGCTATTGGTTCCTGGTGCTGGTCTCAGACTATCTAAGTAGGAATACTGTCAACCTCAGATGTTGCTAGGACGTAACACCCCAATGACTCACTGACATTAATATGGGACAATCAGGGACAGGATAATGTGACTGAGTGGGCTATTGGTTCCTGGTGCTGGTGTCAGGCTATCTAAGTAGGAATACTGTCAACCTCAGATGTTGCTAGGACGTAACACCACAATGACTCACTGACGTTCCCGGCAGGTGCTGACTTCATCACGCTGTTGGAGAGCGACGCGTCAAAGCCTTTCCTTGGCAACCACGACTTGGGGCAGTGGTTGGGGGAGCGACTCGGCATGTACGTGGACTTCGGGGTGTCGACGCGGGACCACACTTGGGGGTAGGTATGCATGTTAGTTTGATAGAGATATTCTAGCATTACCCTATCGAGGTTAGTTATGTGAGTTTGTTAGTTGCAGTTTGTTTTAGTGTCGACAGTCACCTAGCAGCAATATTAGTCCTGCTGTTGTGTGTGTGTGGGGGGGGGGGGTTAGTAACGCTGAGGAGTGAAGCAGTCGGACTGACCTCAGTGCATTTAGTTTTAAATATTATATCATATTTGTCCTATATGTCATTCTGATTTCTCTTTGTAGAAACCTGATTCTGTCAAAGTACCCGATCGTGAAATCCACCCCACACATGCTCCCTTCGCCGCACGGTATGTCCATTACATTGTAGCAACTTGTGATGCAACATCGACTACAATTTCACACACTAGTTATCATAGGCCTATGGAACTAGTAATTAGCAAAACTAGCCATTAGCATGTAAACAAGACGCTGCGCACGCGCGATAACCTATTGAGGATTTGCATGTGACGTCACAACTCGCGTGTTCTTTTTTGTGTTGCATTCATGTTCTCTTCCAGACTTGTACACATTAATCACTGGACTCTGGAAATTCTCTATCCTCGTTATGAACCAGCATAAATAATGAAAGCATCAATTAATTTTGTTAAATTAATTTACCATGCTGGTGTGCTTGGTGGCTTCTTGATATGCGTAGCTGTGCACGAACTGACTGAGGATTTATATTCAAGCCTATGTATCCTGTTCATGTTCTTTTCTGATTGCCATCTAATGGTCTCCAAAACTTGAAGTACATGTAGACCTATAAGCAGTTTTAGCAATGTTGAAATATGGAGGCTGAAAGAGCCTTTGCAAAACCCCACAATAAACCAATTAGAAGTAGAATAGACAGCACAAGAATGCTAGACATTTTCCAGAGTATACCAAAGAATAACAATTTGATATCTGTCTATATGGCAAAAGTAAAAGTTACTTTCAATAGTTGGATGTAAACAACAATTCCTGTTACAAGAAATGATGGATGTTGGTTGTTGGAGTTTTACGTCCTGGCAACATCTAATGTCATATCAGGACGGGGAAGAAACACATTAATATATGTGTTATTGTTTAATCAAATTTGATTTGTCCCATGCATAACATAATTGTTCAATTACAAGTTAAGGAGCAGGAATCTATAGGTTAAAATGCTCATTGCCTAGACATCTCTGTGGGCTTAAATAGCCTAACGGCTAGAGCCTGAACTAAAATGTATCAGTTAAACAAGATTTACCTTTGGTGGAGTCGAAGGCTAATTTCTGTTTTATTGAGGACTATAGTCGAGGCTATGCAGAGGGCTGGGCCCTCCGACCGTTCCCTCAAAGTCAGCCAGATACAATTAGCCAAGTGGCGTATAAAGATTGAAATGGAAAAATTAAATCAAATAATAGCGGCATATTGACCTTATAGAGTAGGTAAAGGACTGACCAGTAGACCGATATAGCTTCATCTGTCCTCTGTAGAACCTAGGCTATAGCCTTCAATAAAACAGAATTTATCCTTGCAATATATACCTAATATAAGTTTCGCTTCGCTACTATGCTCTAGTGACGTGATGTTTAGCTGGTAGAGTTTCGCTGTGTTGTTGCATTGCATCAGGTTCCAATTAATCTCTCAGGTTAGAACCCGATACAATGCATTTTGCCAAGATCGGTCTGTTAAGGCTGCATAGTCAGATAAAGGCAGAACATTTTCAAGAGCAAAACACTTATCTAGATTTGAACCTCCTTATCCAACTTAGATACTGGTGCACTTATTAAGTATTTGCTGCTACATAGAAGATCATAGTAAGTCCTTTATTAGAACCTGTTACTGTTGAAACCTAGCGGGTTAGAGTTTTGACAAGCATGCTAAATAGTGTTCTCTGTGGCCGAGTGGTTAGAGTGTCTGACTTTTTTCTAGGTCAGACTCCTAATCTGAAGGTTGGTGGTTGATTCCCCATGCCCCCACCTCTACCAATTTGGGGATTTCCACCGCTGGGGATAACTTACAGCGTCATCAAAGGCCAGTTGCTCTCATACCATGTCTATGTGGTGTGGGAGGTTAAAAATCCCTTGGGTCGGTAAAAGTGTAGGCTCGGGCTTTCTCTCAACAAACTGTCTAATGGTGAAAACAAGTCTATTCAGGCTTATCCATAATAGGCAGTATAAATCTTCAAGAAAAAAAAAAAAAAAAAAAAATTGCATGTTTACACTTCAAATATCTCCTAAGTTAATCATTTTAAAGCAAAGTTACTTCAAGCTAAAGTAAGGTAGATTATAACATCAAGCTAATGTATTTATCCCAAAAAAATTATCAAAAATGATCTCAAAACCGTCTGACTGTGGATAGGAAGTGAAGACTTCATGTTTGCTGTGTTTTTAATGGTTTTTTTTAAAGAGTTGTTTATTTGGTATATTAGTTGATTAAGCAGGGGAAATTTCAATCGCGTCATTCCATTCCTCCCTGCCCTATCCTAGTAATGCCGAGCGCCAGACTAGGTAGTGCCAATTATCAATTTTTAAGTCATTTGTTTAACTCGACCATGGTTCAACCCAGGAGTTCGAATCTCACGGCCTACCAGAACGGGAGGCAAACGCTCAACTCATTTGGCCATCATGTCTGGCTGTAAGTTGGTGATAGTTTATTTATATGTTTTCATGATTCGCTGCAGGTGAGCTGGCCCCGGCCATCACGGCCACAATCAATATGACTGGGCACCTGGTCGACTTCGTCGTCACTCACATGGGCAACGACCAGGACTGGCTGGACCGGAAGTTGCAGTCGCAGAAGCTGGCCTCTGAGCTACGCCGCGCGTATGTAGGCAGCGCACTGACCAGTAGCAAGTTTTAAGCCATTGGTTTGACTCGGCTAGTGCTCGAACCCGGCGGTTTCGAATCCCACGACCTACCAGAAGTCATTCGGTTATCTCGTTGGCTCAAAATCTTTTCTTTTTAATTTCTATATATTGTAGTAGCCTTTTCTTTCTTGAAGATTTATACTGCCTATCATAGATAAGTCTGAATAGACTTGTTTTCACCATTAGACAGTTTGTCGATAGAAGCCCGAGCCTACACTTTTACCGACCCAAGGGATTTTTAACCTCCCACACCACATAGACATGGTATGAGAGCAACTGGCCTTTGATGACAGTGTAAGTTATACACGGTGGTGGAAATCCCCAAATTGGCAGAGATAAATATGGGGAATCGAACCACCGACCTTTAGATTAGGAGTCTGACCTGCACTGACCTCTCAAGCAAGAAGCTACATAGACAGTTAGGCGTGGATATGGTGCTGATATCAGGGAGCCTAGGTGGTGTAATGGTTAACACTGACTTGGAATGCAAGAGATTTGGATTTGATTTCTAGGCGCAATATTTCCATTTTTCATCACTCCATGACACTGGTGCAATAACCAGGATCCTGTACACGGTACTGGTTGTTGAACCTGACCTGTGTATATGTATGTGCATTTCCTGTGTATATCTAATTATAAGCATTAAAACAAGTTCTGGGCGTAAACCATTTAAAAGACTTACAATTCTAGGAGGACGAGTGTAGTAGCCTGCGCTTAGCTCCTCAGGCAAGGCGCCACTTAGGCAGGTAGGCATGGGTAGTGTGGTGACATCAGTGAGCCTAGGTGGTGTAATGGTTAGCACACTGGCTCATAATGCAAGCGATGTGGGTTCGATTCCCGCTCTACGCGCAATATTTCCCATTTTCATCACCTCCACAACAATATCTAAAAAGCGGAGTCTGGTATGAAATAAATGTTAGGTAATTTAGAAATAGGAAACCCCACCCTCCTTGCATACATGATGGGATAATTAAAGTTGCATAGTCCGACAGCTTTGAGTTTCTGCTATTTTCTGAGATAAACATATTAGGTTGATTGTTATAATCTACCTTACTTTAGTTTGAAGTAACTTTTATTTTAAATGGCTAACTTTTGAGATACTTGAAGTATAAAGCATGCAACATTAATTTTGGCATGCATGCCAAAACTCTGACACCATAGGCTTCTGCAGTAACAAATTTGAATAAATTTATCATCGAACTATGCAGCTTTAATTAAGTACTGAATCCCAATCTGACTGGAACTGTTTGCATTGACAGGGAGAATCCGGTGGTATTCCTGGGTTACGTGACATCGGCTCCTGGCAGCGAGGCATACAGGACGCTACTTAATGATGGCAAAGTCAAGGACATCGACCCCACTGACAAAGACCGCTGGTGTGAATACATCATGTACAGAGGACTCATACGGTAAGAAGCAGTCAACATCTGCTTCATTGAATCTGCAAAATCTGTTTTTTTAACTTTTTGTCTAATCTTTAGGTAGATATATTAGCATGGTCCGTACGGGACCAATAAAGTCTTGAAAAGTCCTGAACTTCATTTGCCCAATTTCACGGCCTTGGAAAGCATTGAATTTAAGCTATTTTAGTTAATTAGTCTTGAAAAGCCTTGAATTCCATTAAACTGTCCCCACTGATCTAAATTGGTCTGAAAGCGCCATTCACCCTTGTTTCTTTCCTGAAATCCAAATGAAAATAGTCTTGAATTCTTATCAAAAACAGCCTTGAAATAGCCTTGAGTTCCATATCTTCACATGTGTGCCGATGGTTGATGGTTATAATCTACTTTACTATTTAAATAACTTTATTTTAAATGGGGTATTTTAAGTTAAAAATATATGCCAAATTAACTTGCCCTCTTCTGCTGGACAATGGCTTATTTATCCGTTTTCAAGAGTAGCAGCATAGCCCAGGAGCATCAAACTGCAATAATTGTTAACATGAGTTGCCACTTGAGGTAGCAAGAGTTCATTTATGGCAGTGTGGACCTGGTACACTGCAACCATATGATCAGTGGTTTGAGAACTTGTATTCTCACAGGTTAATGCCCTGGGCGTTTAAATTGGCAAATCACTGAAGTGGGAGGTGGGCGTTTACCCACACATGGGCATTTAAGGGGTGGGCGTTTACAAAATATTGGCCGATTGGGGGGTCGGTGTTAACCCACACATGGGCGTTAACCCGCGAGAATACAGTATTTATTGCATACTCTAATTGATGTTCGCATTTGACACTTTCGGCGAGTGAGTTTGTGGGTTGTTTCTTTGACAAAGACTGTGCACTGTGACAAGTCGGTACCCGACCTGATATAACCTTAGATGTTGCCATGATGTAAAACCCCAACAAACAAACAAATAACGCGTCACTCTGCATTGTTTTGTTATTGCATTACAGGCTGGGGTACGGGCGCGTCTCTCATGGTGGGCTGAGTGACACTGAGATCCAGATGGCGCGGTTCAGGATCCCGCAGGATC
The DNA here is from genome assembly GCA_030323885.1 of Branchipolynoe longqiensis. Classification (NCBI taxonomy): domain Eukaryota; kingdom Metazoa; phylum Annelida; class Polychaeta; order Phyllodocida; family Polynoidae; genus Branchipolynoe; species Branchipolynoe longqiensis. The sequence continues at coordinate 95,827,343 of CM059191.1, forward strand.
CAGCCAACTTCGTGGACAACACCAGGTTCACCAATGGTCATGCACAAGCCGATCCAGACGTCCTCTTCACGCGAAAGTACGCCTCGGCCACCGGCCATATATTCTCATCAAACTACTGTTCTACTTCTAGTGTCTTTTTGGGTGGTGATGATATATATTATACCCATTTTTTTTCTCTCTCCATAATTACAGGGTCCATACGGGGCCTGGAATATGTTGAAAAGTCTTGAACTTCATTTGCCCCATTTCAAGGCCTTGAATTTAACCTATTTTGTGTAATTAGTCTGAAAAAGCCTTGAATTCGATTAAACTGTCCCCACTGATCTAAATTAGTCTGAAATCGCCATTGGCCATTGTTGTTTTTTCCCTGAAATCCAAATGAAAATAGTCTTGAATCCCGATCAAAAATGGCATTGAAAGGCCTTGAATTCCATATCTTCACATGTGTACGGACCCTGTAATTAACACGCAGACATATATTGTGGTATAAAGGGAACAAAATTAGCTGTCAGTTTTGGGGATTTTCTTGTTTGTTCAGTTTTAGCATTTCTAACTTCTTTTAAAAAAAATGTTTGACATATTTGTTGGCTAATTGGACCATACCATAGAGATAAGCTGTTCCTGACTTACTAACCTAAATTTAATCAAAGATGAAAGATCTCCGCGATTTCCGGGATTTTTCCTGTATGCCCTTCTTGAAATACCGCAGCACTATCACTATATACTAAATACAGCTATGTGCTTCAAATGTCGCAGCACTATCAGCCTATCCCCAATATGTATGTGACCTGACTTCTGGAAATTGTCTGTGATTTCCTGACAAGATTAAGAAGACTATTGGAGAATTTCCGAATTTCCGCTTTTTTTGGGAGACCACTTTCATCCCTGTTTAATAATCAATAGACCTTTACTACAAAGCATGTGCAGCAGGTTACTGTCCTATACAGTTCTATCACTGCCGTCAGAATGTAGGTTGGAGGTGTGAATCAACTATAATACCTTTTTCCTAGAGCATGCTGCACAGTGAGTTGGTAGCCAATACATTAGTTCTGGCCACTGCCGCCAGAGGGTGGATGGAAATCGCCTATTGTAATACTCAAATGCATTTATTTAATATCTAGTATTCGGTAAGAAATTGTGGATTTGAATTGAGTTGCTAACGTTGGTAGAAATCGCCTATTGTTGGTAAAAAAAATCGCCTGTGTTGGAAATCGCCTATTGTAATACTGAAATGCATTTATTAAAAATGTTATATTTAGTATTCAGTAGGAAATTGTGGTTTTGAATTGAGTTGGTAATGTTGGTTTATTGTTTGTAGGTTCGGCGATTATCACGTTGGACACAACTGGGTGCATGTGCACCAATACCACATGAAAACACCCAAATACTTCAAGCCATGAGTGAGCGAGAGAAAATAAGAAGACTCACAAGGGACAAAATACACACACGTTGGACATGCTCCGGGAAATAGCTTGACCATTGCTGAAAGTTTTGCTATTTGCTGCCTCCATGTTGATTTTTAATGAGTGTGTGATTGGGGTTTTGGGCCCTAGTAACATCAAGATGTTATTGGCGTGTGCGTGCTTGATGGATTTCCGTTGTCGGCGCATTATTAATATGCCGCACTGCCGATGTGAGATAATATTCTGACTCCCATAATAAAGTGACTCCCCAGTCACTTTAACATGCATAATAAAGCGAGTCCCCCTACCATAGTGTGACTTGTAGGTCAATGAATCTTTGTGGTGGGTTTGGGGATATGTTGACCATTTTTAAAATTATTTTTAAAGACATGTATATATATGTATGTGTATTTTAGATTGTTTGTTTTAAATAAAAATGTGTTTGATTAGTTGTTTAAGCAGGGGAAATTTCAGTCATAGACAACTGGTCTTCATCATTCCACTGCTGGTCGATAGAAAGCCCGAGCCTACACTTTTACCGACCCAAGGGATTTTTAACCTCCCCCCCCCCCCCACCACATAGACATGGTATGAGAGCAACCGGCCTTTGATGACGCTGTAAGTTATCCACAGCGGTGGAAATCCAAATTGGCAGAGCTGGGGGCACAGGGAATCGAACCGGCGACCCTCAGATTAGGAGTCTGACCTAGAAAAAAGTCAGACACTCTAACCACTCCGCCACAGAGAACGTCACATTTTTGCGATTCTTTTAACGAGAAGTAACAATTGATATCAGAAAAGAATTAAACATTTACAAAAAAGAAACTTGGTTGGAAGCACAATATCATAAGGGGAGTCGCCTTATTATGGGAGTCAGAATATTATCTCACACGGACATCTTGATAGTGTATCCCACTCACTCACTCACATTTTCCTGGTGCTGACTTCACTTAATGCTCAAAACAAGCAGAGTAGCGACAAGTGTAACTGATTGATTTGACTCAGCCTGAAATCAAACTGAGGATTTATGATGTACTGTACTACATGGTCATCTGATTCAGTCTGATTTTAACAAATACCGAATCAGCTATAATGGAACAAAGGCCCAGCAGGTGGCGTGTCACTTGCTATATCAAGTGTTTAAATATCTCTTCCTGGGTGTTCAAATTTCTGCACATGTTATACATACTCAGAAGTATTTTTTTGGGGGGGGGGGGGGTCCATTACTTGTTTAAGCAGGGGAAATTTCAGTCATAGACGACTGGTCTTCCGCATTCCACTGCTGGTCGATAGAAAGTCCGAGCCTACACTTTTACCAACCCAAGGGATTTTTAACCTCCCACACCACATAGACATGGTATGAGAGCAACCGGCCTTTGATGCTGTAAGTTATACACATCGGTGGAAATCCAAATTTGCAGAGCTGGAGGCACGGGGAATCAAACCGCGGACCCTCAGATTAGGAGCCTGACCTAGAAAAAAGTCACACTCTAACCACTCCGCCACAGAGAACGCCACTTCTTAGATGAACAGCGACGAAAAATCATATTAATGCCAAAAGCTGTGAGCCATTCTACAATTGGTAAGATAGAATGCATAGCCTATTAAAATTAAAATTAAATAATGTTACAGAAATAACTAGCTCTTGTTGAAGATAGCTTATTTCTGGATGGATAATAGATCTACTTATTTATGTAAACCTGATTTGTTTTTGGGTCATGTTACCAATTGGGGTTTATCACGAATTCACCTATGTGTTACCAAAACAAGATTTCCCTTGATTAGATTCAGCCATGATGTGGTGCCCCATTTTCTGTTTAGCAATATCTGTACAAATATAATAGTAAATATCTGTACAAATATAATAGTAACTGTGAGGTTCACGATAACAACCTGAAATTATGATGCATGTATATATATTGGATGGCGGTATGGACAAGTGTACTTAGCCTTTGAAGTAGACTGGCATCTTTCAAGTGAATATACTTGAGCCATCAGTTGTAGTAGCAAAATTATCCAATGGATTTCCAAAATCCGAAACCTTCACGATTATGTATATATGTGTGTATATACAATAAACACACATTGTTAATTCTGTATTGTTTAAGATGTACCTTTTAGATACAGATACAATCGTCGAAAAAAGATTCAGCAATTTCGTTTTTGAAGAGAAATATGACATGACCAGCCCAAATATGATGAGCGTTTTGATTTATTATTAAACTAAATTGCGCCTTTTGTAAGATCTTTACCCTAATTGACAAAATGCATTTGTGTGGCTTTGAATAATATTTGTAAACTGCAGTCATCTTGCATTTAAAAAATTGATACCATGTAGGGGCCTACTATTTGCAAAGCGTGCCGCCTCAGCACCAGTCGAATCTATAAAAGAAAATATAAAAACAATTGGCCACAAGTGGCATTATTATAATCAGTATTTAAATCAGGACCACTTCCTTTCCCTCCATTAATTTATTAAGATTGGGTAATTTTAATCGTATGCAATGGGGGACATCCGGGGTAGTTCATTTGTTGACACTAGATGGCGCATCGGTACCAGTGGTCCTAAACGGCCATTGACAATGCACTGAGTTCGCCGGTACGCGTAGTGCAATACGTATATTTTATTCAAAATTAATAGAAATACAGAACCCTAACCTTAGAAATTTAATATAATCTATTCGTTGTATGTTTTCTATATGTATACCAAGCGGTTTGTCTCTAGGTCTTGTGGTTTTAGAGATATTTGACTTCTTCTGTATGAAGATTGCTCACGGCCATTGACAATGCACGGAGTTCGGCGGTACGCCCAGTGCAAAACTTTTATTTTATTCAAAATTAATAGAAATACAGAACCCTAACCTTAGAAATTTAATATAATGTATTCGTTGTATGTTTTCTATATGTATACCAAGCGGTTTGTCTCTAGGTCTTGTGGTTTTAGAGATATTTGACTTCTTCTGTATGAAGATTGCTCACGGCCATTGACAATGCACTGAGTTCGGCGGTACGCCCAGTGCAAAACGTTTATTTTATTCAAAATTAATAGAAATACAGAACCCTAACCTTAGAAATTTAATATAATGTATTCGTTGTATGTTTTCTATATGTATACCAAGTGGTTTGTGTCTAGGTCATGTGGTTTTAGAGATATTTGACTTCTTCTGTATGAAGATTGCTCATATCCATTGGGTTTGCAGTGTGACAGTGTGCCGAATAGGCCCACTGGTTCAGTGGCGATGCGAATGGCAGGAATTTGAACTAAAAAGTCGGAGGTCCCCCATTGTCTTCCTCCTTTCCAATATAGGCCCCTACTTTGCATGTGCCTTTTAAACCCAACTGCAATTAAGTAGTAATACAAAATAAACAAATTGTGATATCCAAAAAGGATATCCTTGAATGATCGCAAGTAGTTGATGCTTTTTAACCATTCTCGAACATTTAATAAACATACAAAAAAGGCAATTCACAAAGTGGTAAATCGTTACGGATCAGTGTTTGTGTTGGGAGAAATGGGTTGCTTCTACCTATCTATATATATACTCCTAGTCGTATCTAAAACAAGAATCGCGTACCTATTAATTGGACGGATCAGTGTTTATGTTGGGAGAAAGGGGTTGCTTCTACCTATCTATATATACTCCTAGTTGTATCTAAAACAAGAATCACGCACCTATTAATTGGACTCGGGTGTTTTCTTCTCGTGCATCTAATTTATAATTAAGAAGACATCTAAACAATCAGCAGACACTATCACCTACCAGGCTACATGGTTAGGGTCCGGGTCTAAGAAGAGGTGATTTCTGTACAGTGTAATGTTTGCTGAAAATAAAATGAATACTAATTAGGTCAAATTACAACAACAAAAAAGAGGAAGACTCTTACCAAGAAAATAAAAAAAAACTAACATAGATACCACAAACCATAATCTTAAGAAACACGGACCGATAACTACCCAGCATTGAAAACAAGCTCGACCATCCGAGCTCATATGCTATGGACAGCATAAACATCCCATAAAAAAAAAAAAAACTTGTTATATCGAACACTAACACTTGTGCAGCTGATCAACTGATATATGCTGCCCCGAATACTCAATTACGTCATTTGCTCAATCACTCTATGTAATGTAGTAATATGTAAACAGTTGACACTAGATTCAAATTTAGGCTCGTCTTATTTGCTTGTCATGCAGAACAAAACTATCACTTAACTATCACTATCACTTAATCCCGTTAGCTCAGATTCACCAACTTTTGATATTGCCAAGCAGTTGCATTGTCGACCTGTCGGCGTGGCCATGTTGAAACCAGACCGAGGCCACTTACTCGTCTGCGAGGCACTGCTGTATGAAAAGTAATGTGAATACTTTTCGTCGACCAATACCTCTCGAAATCACTAAAATTTGATGGTATTCATTTTTGAAACTACCATATTCATCTTTGCATACCTGTGTTCTATCTATTGGCCAATTTTCACAAAGATTGGATGACCCTTTCATGGTGATTTTCCCATTCTTTAACTGCAATGTGATTGTCAACTTCAAGTCTGCATAGTTATGGTGGTATCATGTAATGCATGTAGTATGCAGGTATTGCAATACCTCAGGGAGTTTGACGCCCCTGCCCTGCAGAGTTGTAAACCACTGCCTGGTGGTACAGGTTCTTGACAGAACCGAAGGCTAAGGGAGCAAACCCTGAACAGAAAACCATGTCACTGTGGCAGCATCAAGGGCTGTTTATGTATGGAACTTCCAACATCTCCAGACCAGCCACTGCAGGGACAAATAGTTTTGCACCTGTCTGGACATGTTCTTACCGGTGTGAAACCTCTATTTGCTCCCTGAGAGAGTGCCGCTGGTAACTTGCAAAGGCCAGCAGCACTTCAACACTTTTGCAGGCAGTTTTCATGAAATGTACAACTGCACAAAACACCATACTTTCTCGGTCGTCGTCCGGTTTACCAAGGACCGCGCTGCTCGAACTCATCTTCCGTCAAGCTAAATGGAGTCAAGTAATGAAAGCAGTCTTTGTCGCATCGCGATCGACAGCATGATGATGTAATGCAGCACTGTCAGCATAGTTATCTGTGCAACACAGTTAAACAACTAGTCTTAGTAATTACACATTTTTAAAAGAGTTAAAATATATTTTTTAAATATATATCAAGAAAGTTATGCAATTTTAAATTTAAGAAAAGATTGGCAGCCAAGGTGAGTGACTTTGTTGACATTGCCTACTGAAATGCATCTGATCATCACTCAATCTTCATTAAAATTGACCAATAAATAGAAAAAAATGTATATGATAGTTTCAAAAGTGAATATCTTCAAATTTTACTCCTTTAATTTCTGTAGTAGTTCATACACATTGGCACACAACAGTGTCTTATGGCACTTTCTAATACCCAACGTGTAATCAGCCTCGTTCTGATGACGAATTAGGTCGCGCGTGTGTGATTTGTCGACCTGTTGGCGTGGTCAAAGCTCGAGTAGAAGTAGAACTATAAATACCCGTTTACCGAGCGTTTCCCGGCGGCCAATGCCACTCCTATAGATGGCGCCACTTCTTTGCGGCACAATGCCAAATTTAACCCATTCACCACTTTTGTTGTTTTGTCGTTTTCCCACATACACAATTCAAACTTGTTATGAGTAAGGACCGGACAAAATCAGCAAAGCACCTATTAATGAATCCTTAGAGAACGCGTGCCAAGTGTCGCCCACTGTCATCAGTGTAGCAACAGATGACACTAAACTGTGAGGAACATTGCGTAGGCATAGACGTAAATATTCCGATGGTGGTGAACAGGCTTGTCCCCCCCAAGCCCTATCAATAGCTGTATTCACACGGGCAAAATGTAAAGCGATCTAGGCAAGGCGAATCATATGAAGCGATTTAGATGCGCGTTCACACGGGCAGTACTTGGGCCGGAAATCGATATCTGCGCATGAGCAAGTCCAGACTAACCAGCGCCATTTTGGGTTCGACGATGCTGGCACCAGAGAGTGTGGGTTCGACCTAGATATGTATGGATTGAATCGTATTGGTTTGGAACGGTCAAAACTTCTGCTGGGCAGTGAAACCCTAAAAATAAATGCTGAAAAAAATATCTGTGCATAGATAGCGGTTTCATTAATTAAATTATATAATATGCGCTTTAGATCGACTGGAAAGTCAACAAACCAAGGTCTTGACTGCGCATGCGTGTGACGTCATAAATCGCTTCATATGCGTTCACACGGGCAAGATAAAACGTTTCAACATAGATCGGTTCCTGTAGACCACCTCGCGAGGCGTTTTACAATAAACGATTTATATGAATCGATTCAGCCCTAAAACGCCTCAGCCGTGCGTTCACACGGCAAATCTGAGTCGAACTAGGCAAGTGGTTTTGCGTGAGGCGTTTTAACTTGCCCGTGTGAATCCAGCTAATGAAGCACTGGGGACCAGTTGGGGATGAATTTTACTAACGACTTAGTTTGCCAATGTATGAAGGTCAGTGAACCAGCTAAATCATTTTTTTTACGCTGCTGAAAATTACAAATAGGATAATTAATTATAATAAGGATTTCACAACTTAGCTTGAGTGTCGTGTTGTATAATTATGTGTCACTATGGGTTTTTTTCTTTTGTCATAATAAGTAGACTAGGTAGGCTATTTCTTACAAGCAGTAGCTCGTTTTGTATATTTATGATTGAACAGTGTTCCATCGCTTGGGGAAAGATTCTTTCATGTTAGGCATTGTAAATACGGTGATTTTGAGGCCTTATAATTATATATTTATGCATTACTTATTTGTAAGCAATCAGCTTATTTTAGTCTATTTCTATTTTATTTATTATATATATACATATATATATACCAATATGGTCATATATACCAATATGGTCATATACCGAGAAGTAAACTGTGACAGTTCGCGTATACCTATCTCGCTCTTCTGGTTCACATACAGCTAACAGTCAAGCTCCTGTAATTCTGCTGGCAAATGCTGGTTTACTGTATACTTCTGGCGATGTCCGAACTTTGGAAAAAATTCGGAGCTCATGTGACCGTGACTCGCGCTGGCTGGGCTATGGCTACATGGACGTGGCACCAGCCAGGCAGGGTGGGTTCCGGCCCGCAGCAAATATATACAAATAAATAAGACGTACATAATAAATAGCGAGGAATTAATTAAAGTACGATAAAAATGATAAGATATAAATTCCGCCCCTTTATTTTCATATAATAAATTATATAGCATATATATATATATATGTGTGTGTGTGTAAGTTCACTTAACACGAACAACAGGTAGGGTAACAGTGATTTTATTAAATGATAAAAATACTATAATGAGCGGTTAACCTTCGGCGAACTGATACAATTGGTCAGTTTAACGCACTGTTCACCTTCAGTGGTAGTGTGTAATCAATCAATGAATAACAAGTATAGAGTTTAAAAAAATGAAGAACACTGCAGGAGAGGAGGACCCATCCGCTTTGAGATCTAAGGCCCTGTCACACTACGACGTTTCCGCCGGCGCGCCGGCAACGCGCAAAATATTTGCAACCCGTCGGCACGCGTCCAACTCTTCGGCGCTTTGGGAGAAAGTTTGACGCGGCGCAGCGTGTTAGTAGCGTGCTATAAGCGCGAGGCCAACGCGTTTCGACGCCTGGCAGAACAACATGTCAACGTCCCACCAGCGGGTTCCCAGCGTGCCATCGGCGTGTTGTCGGCGCGCTGTCAGCGCGCTATCGGCGCGTTGATGGCGCATTGGTGTCGCGTTAGTACCGTGTCAACGCATACATACCCGCCATCAACACATTAGGACGCACCCGCAGCGCGTCCACACCGTGTGGCCAACGCGTCCAGGCACGCCGGCAACACGTCCAACGCGCCGAGATACGCTGGAGCAACGCCAATAGCACGCCCACTACCCGTCGATGGGACGTTACGGACGCGCCGACGGAACGGTCGCATTTTGGGGGAAAAAAAGCCAACGTTAACTGACGTTGATCAACGGTCTGCCAGCGTTCTGCCGGCGCGCCGCCAACGTGTGTCAACGTGTTGCTGACGCGTCCGTAACGGGCCCGCCAACACGCTGACGCGCGTTGTGGCCCGTCGAAAGTTTTGTGCAAGCAGAAAACCTTGATGCGGCTCGACGCGCGCCGACGTGTCCATTCACACGTTGCTATGTACCGACGCGCCGGTAACGCGCCGGTAACGCGCCGGCATCGCGCCGGTAACATACCGGACCTGTACCGAAGTTTTGAACAAAAACCCAACCCGTCGGCACGGGTCGAAGCGCGTTGGTGAGAAACGTCGTAGTGTGACAGGGCCTTAAGGAGGAGTGAGCGAACAAATGGAGAAGAACATGTCACGAAGAAGCGAACGGACATGTGCGCCGACTGGCGGATCGAACCCGAACCAGCCGATAAGGTTTACTAACTATTCGCCCAACCTGTGAGTATACATTCCCTAATACTCCTGTCACACTACGACGTAACAAGCCAACGTGAGCCTAACGTGGTCATTTTTCGTCATTACGTTGGGTTACGTCATGATGACATCAGAATGACATTAGAATGACGTCGAGCTACGTCACATTAGGTCGTGTTACATCGAGTTACGTCAAGGTTTTGGACATGTTCAAAACTTTCGACTTAGCTCGAACGTAAGGGTTTACGTTCGCCGTATGTTCTGTTCACGTTCAGTGAACGTCAATGACGTTAAACGGACGTTATTCCAATGCTGCTCACTACGTTCAACTATGTTCCACTACGTTGACCCACATTAAACCGAGTGCAAATGCCTACGAGGCTTAATGAGAACGTCAGGAGAACGTCAGGAGAACGTCAGGAGAACATGCATTCAACGTACGTTCAACATCTCATGACGTAGCTAACGTCACGTAACGTTCTTCTGGCGATGGAATAACGTTCATAACGTTCCGTGAGCGTAGTGACGTTGTCCTCTCTCGTTGAATGACGCCATCACTACGCTTTACCGCCGTTACTCTCTCGTCCACTGCGCTGTATCCACGTTCAACTTGTGCCCAAATTTGCATACTACGCCGAGAAGTTCAACGTTCTTCACGTTCTCCCTACGCTGACGTCATTATGTCATAGTGTGACAGGGCCATTACACCAGCATATACGGTGTCGTATATCCAGGCTATATATATCGTACATATATCTATAGATATAGTATTTTAACAAGATATCAGGCCAATATTACATTATGTAATTGGTAATTGCAATATATATATATATATATATATATATATATATATATATATATATATATATATAACCTCAACCTCTCTCTCTCTCCCTCTCTCTCTCTCTCTCTCTATATATATATATATAATATATATATATTATTGTATGTCTGCGTTATACAAGTATTGTTATGGGCGGTCAATCCAAGGTCAGGCCCAGTGGAACAACAACATCATCGATTGAATCAAATATGAACCTCTTAACCCTCTCGATACAATAAACAGAACCCTGTATAAGCTATGCACTTATGCGTGGCAACAGCCGCAACAACTCATGTATTTAATTCGTTTGTGGTATGATTGATCATTTCCCGCAACATATTCTATTTCTATTGGTTCTCTGCTGATAAATAAATAATAATTCACTATTTAATAAACTATTAATTCATCTGGAAGCCATCCCCTGAATCCGACCAACTACCATCTCAACATGTCTCTTTAACAATTTTTAAATGATATAAAGTTCTTGTTTCTTTAATTTTCTTTTTCTGATATTGTCATGTCATTGTATGGTCCAGATAGGACTGCAATACAGCCAACGACACTTGCTTTGGATAAAAAGTGTGTGGAGGAGTTGGAGGGGGGTGGGCGGTGGAATCCGCGCCCCCTCCCCAACACCCCGCCCCTCAGGAACCGTCGCTGGGAAGTGAGGCTATAAAAGTGAGGCTATAAAAGCACTTCACAGCACCACCACCGCACAAACATTACCACCCACCCACCCATGACCTTTGTGTACACAGAGCCTTGGAAACGTTGCAGCTGTGGTCGAATACAGAATTAATGACAACCATCGATTGGAACGCGCACCGGAAGCTCCTTAATACCTGCGTGTATTTGAGAAGGCCGGGAGGTGGAGGTGGACATTGCTATAACTCTACCCCCGAGGAGGAGGAGGAGGAGAAGGAGGAGGAGGAGAGGAGCTAGTAGGTGTAGGGGCAGCAGTGTGATTGCATTTACCGAGCTGCTCGTTGCTGATTATAAAACTGATACTATTACTGCTGCTCACGCTGGGAGAGGCTCTCACTACCAACTCAGCATATCACCCAGGTATGTTGTGGTTTATAAATGGGTGGTGAGTTGTGGCAGGGTGGTGTTTGTGGCGGGACGTGTGTATGGCGTGTGGCCTTAGCAACTGCGGCAGTGACGACATACACTTCCTCCTTCGGGCGTGGAGGCTACTGTCTACACAGACGTGTAAACAGGAGCTGTGCCACTTGTTGTAAATTGAGCATTCAGAACGTGACTTGTTTACCCTATTGTACTGATTCTACTGCTGAATTAAAATACATGGATATGTCTGATTCACGAAGACTGATTTAATTGAGAAACACATCCATTGAATGCACATAGGGCATACATATGCACCCAGATATATATTCCTATATAAATATGGATATGTATGAATATATATGAATATATATGAATATACATGAATATACATGAACATACAGGAATATATATATATATATATATACAGTAAAACCTCCCTAACCGACCAGCTCCACAGATGGACCACTCCCCCATATCGAGCGCTTTATTTGGGTCCCAACAATACTATTACGAACCATATTCTAACTCCCTAAACCGACCACCTTCATAAATGGACCACTTAAAGTCGGTGCCTATGTCGGTCGATTTAAAGAGGTTTTACTGTATGTATATATATATAGTGTCCTTCTTTATATTCCCATAATGTATTATAGAGCACATATATGAGGAATATAATATACATGGATATATGTGAATATATATATATATATTTATTAATTGTTTACCCCAGGATGCTGTAGACATACAAGACAAGTGGGTTGAGTTTAAATATAATAATTAATATCTGGCAAGAGTATTTTACCTTGCCGATAACAATATTTCTGCAGCGACTGTTATTGAGGAAAACTACCACTGTAGCATCAACTGTTACTAGTTAGTTCAATATAAACCAGATGCATACCCTTGAAACATGAGAATGCTAATAAATAGAACCTTACATTATTTATACCCGTATGATCTATTTTACATCATGTATATGTGGAGTAAACATACATATATGTATAAAAGCATACTTTATAAAGCGATGTACACATTACTGTTGATGGCAATATCCTCGACACTCCATGGCCGCAAACATGTGCAATAACATGTCATTCCCATTATAGGCATGCCGTTTACTTCACACAGCTTTTACTGGAAACACATTTGCTCAAATAAGGCGGGTAAAGTCGTATATGTAGCCGTGTCAGTAAGTTGCTCCCAATTGCGCTGAACCACTTATCCTAAGCCGTCCTGATATGACCTTAGATGTTGCCAGGACCTAACACACAAACAAACAATCAAACAAACAACTTACCCTACTTCCAAACACGGTCCAGGTCTGGATTATATTTTTATTTTTTTTACTAAATGTATTTTATTCAGCGAATAATGTCTTTGTCAGCGCCAGAGCACTGGTCTTCCGGCCGTTCATTACAATTTGTTGCTACATAAATGACAATATCAGTTGCAATAATAACCACATGAAAAACCTGTTCGATAATAGAAGCATAATATAAATTGACTAGTCATTGCAATAGTAAGTGCATACAATTCCAGTTCAACATATGTATTATGCACTTGGTGAGCATGCATCAATAAATGCACAAGATGATTCTAGAATTGCCTTTAAACACTTCCCTCTTCCTTTGCTTTCTCTCTTCTTTTTTCAAAAAAGATATAACATATCTCCAATACACATATCTATATTATATTGTAAATATGCAAATCAGTGGATCCAATCACCAATACCAAATGCGAGAAACCAGCCCATTTTTAATCCCATATGACTGAACTTAATGTTCCCCTCTCGCTATATATCATCTATTTTGTGTATAGATGTGTGTGGATAATATATAGATGTATTATATTATTGTGTGGATAATGTATATATATATATGTGTATATATATACATAAATATATATATATATATATACATATATGTGTATGTGTACTCCGTTTTACCGAATCGATGCTGTTAATCAATATTAAATGTAATTTCTCCATCATTTTTTGTAGTAATTAAATCCATAACGCAGTCTATAGTTTGCGTGCCAGAAATATTACATTATATTCATACTCATAATCAATAATATTGATTATCATAACTCTATTTACGGTAAAGACCCAAATACCTAATTTCTTCACGTGAGCAGCCATTAAAACCATTTTCTGATTAATAGTAGTTAATTAAAGCTGCACAGTTCAATGGTTGTGAGTTTCTGCAATAATTGTAGATAAATATGTCAGCTAGATAACTATAATCTACCTTAATTTGGTTTGAAGTAGCTTCTATTATATAGGACCGGACGGGATGGCCGAATGCATTAGAACGTCCGTCTTCCGTGTTGGCAGATCGTGGGGTCGTGGGTTCAAACCCTGGTCGAGTCAAACCGATGACTTAAAAATTTATACTTGTCGCTTCCTAGCCTGGCGCTCGGCATTATTAGGATAGGGCAAGGACTGGTTGCTCAGTGTCAGGATAATGTGACTGAGTGGGATATCAGGTCATGGTTCTGGCGGCCTGGTCCCCCATTGGGGCAGCGCTATAAAATCGCCATGAGTGCGCACTGTCACAAGTCGGTACCCATCCTGATATGACCTTAGGTGTTGCTAGGACGTAAAACAACAACAACAAAGCTTTATTATATATGGCTAACCTTAGGGATACTTGAAATGAAAACATACAAGTTTGATTTTGGCGTAAATGTAAAAATGCTGGGCACCATAGCCTGACATAGAGCTTCAGCCATAATAGGTTCTAATAAATTGATTTAATATTCATTTATACAAAAAATTTCCGAATAAGTTCACCAGTATCTAATTTAAATATGTAGGAAAAAAAAATCTAGGAGCATGTTTTGTTTGAAAGATGTGATCCTTGTCCGTAGGTAATGTATGCTTATGTGGAAATAACAACATAATTTAGCACTGATATGGTTTAGTTATTTTGATGGAGACACCGATGAATATTTTGTTCATTTTAATACAATTAATATTTCCCAGTCCATTTCCCATTTGCAGTGAATGTATGTGCAGATAATAAATAACATTGCCCCTTGTCACTAATATTTCCATGTTATTTTCATGGGTACATTTGTGAATATTTTCTTCATGTTAATAGTCAAAGACAATGTACGACAAGACGCACCACTCAGCACTTTCATATAGGATTTTTTATTAAATATTCATGCAATGCTGCCACCCTATGGCAAACAAGGCAATTGGACAGGTCCCCTAGCCCATCCTGACTGCTGTACCATTGAAACAAGGGTACAGGTTCCCTAGGGACAGGTTCCCTAGCCCATCCTGACTGCTGTACCATCAAACTACTGTCAAGGACAATGTACGACAATTATAGTCAATTTAATCGTTTATAGTCAAATATAGTAAATTATTATTCAATTATATAATATTATATCATTATTATTCAATTATACAATTATAGCAGGAGATATATACACTGTGTAAATATAACATTTTAAATGATATGTAATGCGCATCTTGTTGGCCCAACTACATTTGTATTTCACGGGAAAGCGTTGAGTGGCATGTCTTGTCAAGCCAGGGAAAGCCAGGAAAAGGAAGGGAAAGGCAGGAAAAGGAAGGGAAAGCTAGGGAAAATGAAGGGAAAGCCAGGGAAAGCCAGGGAAGGGAAAGCCAGGGAGAGCCAGGAAGGGAAAGCCAGGAAAAGCCAGGAAAAGGAAAGGAAAGCCAGGGAAAACAAGGAAAAGGAAGGGAAAGCCAGGGAAAGGAAGGGAAAGCCAGGAAAAGGAAGGGAAAGCCAGGAAAAGGAAGGAAAAGAAGGCAAAGCTGGGGAAAGCCAGAAAAAATGTCATACATTGTCTTTGATACTATTAATATCGCGATGCTCCCCCATCTCCCCTCTCTTCGTCTACAGGCAGCTGACGGTGGCTCCACTGCAACACACACGACTGCCCGGATAAGAAAGAACATCGACTCTCCACTTGAACATCGCAGCCACTAAACCACGCCACCATGGGGTCTGACGGCAGTAAGAACCCAGAATCGAGTCAAGAGGTCGAGACCAAGTCTGACTCAGCCATTTCGAATGATGAGGTGGAGGTGTTGCGGCAACACGCCTTCACACCGGCACCCAGCAAGGGCTGGACCAAGGCCAACACCACCAACGACAGGCCCAGCACTGCCGAGCAGACCCACCACAGTCCCTCCAATGCGCAGGAGGTGAATGACCTGGTACTGGAGGAACTGAAGGTCGATGCAAACGAGGGCAGCACCACGTAAGGGGGTGGGTGAAGAGGAGGTCAGGTCAGGGGGGGGGGGAGGCTGGTGGAAGGAGATAGGGGCATGGTGATGTGACATGGGGTGGGGCACGGGAATGGGGCATAGGATGGGGCATGGGGATGGGACATGGGGATAGAGCATGGGATAGGGCATGAGGCATGTGGTAGGTCATGGGGATAGGGCATGGGATATAGAATTGGGATGGGGCATGGGGTGGGGCATAGGGATAGGGCATGGGGATATGGCATCAGATAGGGCATGCGGATATGGCATGGGATGGGCATGGGATAGGGAATGGGGATGGGGCATGTCGAAGGACATAACATTAGAAGAACATGAGTGAACCGGAAGTAGAATTGTGTGGGAGGAGAGGGATTAGGATAAAGTGGGTGTAGCTGTTGGGGTGGAGTGTCGAAGGGCATACGGCATAATGGTGGAACATCAAGTCAGGGGGAGCTGGCGGGAAGGAGAGGAGCGTGCGGATGGGGCATGTCAAAGGGCATACTGGCAGAACTTGAGGGAACCGGAAGTAGAATTATGTGGGAGGAGAGGGATTAGGGTTAAGTGGGCGGAGGTGAGGGCATGAGGGTGAGGGTAAGTCTGTAGGAAACAAAAGGGGGTTGGTGGGAAAGATTATATATATATATATATATATATATATATATATATATATATATACAGAGATGGGTTTGTATTAGTAGGGCAAGTGGCTTTTAGATGTTTTCGATGAGGACCCTGGATTTACTCGGAAGTAACACTAACAGTATATGACATTGGCCACAGCCAATCCCGAATGGAACACCCACAGAATGGAGTCGATACGGTGTGGAGCAGGAGGAAATCGTCCTCTGCAGAGCTCAAACAAAAATATAGTAGTTACCTCGGGCTTTTGTTGATTTAGGTAGGCACTGGTTATGGTTAGGTGTGGCCAAGTTGGGTATAGATAGATAGAGGGGGTGAGGGCTGGGGTGGGAGTTGGGGTTGCAATAGGCTCTACGCGTCTGGCTGTCATAGACTTATAATCCGATGGCCTAGATAGCGGACATCAAATAATGATAAATGACATCAGCTGCTGAGCGTGGTGTTGAGTGAAGTTGATGAATCACATATAACCTTCCTGTGACTTTCTGTTTGTAGCTGAATGCCGGACTAAATCCATCTATGTCGAACCCCCGATTTGGCATGCTCCATATATATATATATATATATATATATATATATATATATATATATATATATACATATATATACATATATATATATATATATATGTATATATATGAGTCAGCCTCACGAAAATGGGCCAATCGGTGGTCAAGTGAAGATGTCGGCGTCGCAATTCTTAAAAGTGTAGTGCATTTCTTTGTTTCATATTAAATTATCCTAGAAACAAATAAGGTTGTTGTATTTTCTAGACCTTTACATTCAGGATAAATTTAAGGACTTTCCAAAACCTCTGTCAATGCTAAACTATAATTATACCGATCAACTCCGACATCCAATGATCGACACCGACAACTTCCTCCAATTGGCCCATTTTCATGAGGCTGACCCATATATATATATGTATATATATATGTAGATATATATGTAGATATATATATGAGTAATAAGTATATATATATACATATATATATAATTACATTGACTTTTGTATTGCGCTTCACCAATGGGTGGATTCTTCGAGTGTTTACATACTCTGCTGGAATAACTAACTAATTCTTTAATATTTGAATACAGGTATTCCGAGTTCTGCTAGTCCCTCGAAAATGACTGAAGCTAATGCCAGGTACACACCTACCGTTTGTGCACACCCATACCATATACGATCTAAAACTGCCCGTTTCGCGCACAAAAATCGCTAGGTGTGCGCTCCCCGCGCACACCTAGCGATTGCGATTCGCGACTAAAAACTCAGTTTTAGGGCTAAAACGGGCCGATTAGGATTGCGATTCGCGATTCGAAAAATGAATCGGCCCATTTTCAGTTTTAAGCGGGTCGGATGGAGTCGCGAGTTTTAGTGCGCGAATCGTATACGGTAGGTGTGTACTTGGCATAAGATCCAGCATGCTGGGTTGCAGCTTCAGCTTACAGCAGAAGGTGGGGGAGGTAGTGAATACACACATACATGAAGTGGTATTTTATAGGCCCCCCTTATAATGTAAAATATTTACTAATGATAATTTCACTGCACTCTACCTTAGAAACCTACCAAGTTTGGTCATCAGAAGGCATGCAGTTATAGGTGCAAAGTCAGCTTAAAGTATAGGGTCTAAAATAAAAGATAGGCCCGGTGTAACGATTTCAACTTCCCCCCCTTCCCAAGTTCCCCCCCCCCCCCGGGAATCTGAAAACGTTTTTAACTTCCCTCCGAGGAAATTAAAAACGTTTTCAGATTCGTGGGGGGAACTTAAAAACAGTTTTCAGATTCTCCCCCCCCCTATTTTCAAATTCCCCCCCCCCCTGGGAATTTAAAATTGCTTAAAAATTTAGAAAATTCCCCAAAAATGTAAAAGTTTTAGAAAGCTCGAAAATTTATGAAAAATAGTAATAGTAGTCACCAAAATTTCCCCCAAAAGATTTGTTGTTAATCGAACAATTTCACGTAAAAAATTCACCAAAAAAATGTATATTTCACGAAAATAAAGAATTTCACACAAAAATTCTATATTTTTTTAATTATTCAAAAAAGCATATAACAAATTGAAAAGTTAAACAAATCGAAAATTTCAGGGAAAAAAAAAAAATTTCCAGACAATTTCCAGGGGGGGTAGGGGGGAGGAAGGAAAAAGGCAGCCTAAGGAGCCCAACCACAGTCCTCTGAGAGGGCCTGGGGAGGTTGGGTGGTTAGTGTAGTTTTACGCACATTTTCAAGTTCCCCGCGGGGAGGGAAAGTTAAAACGAGGGAGGGAACTTGAAAACGTTTTCAAATGCCCCTGGGAGGAATTTGAAAACGTTTTCAAGTTCCCGGGGGGGAACTTGAATCAGGGGGGAATTTGAAATCTTTACACCGGTGTTGCAGTTTCCACCATCCGCCAGTTTCCGCGGTACGCATACGCTCAAATGCATTGTCAATGGCCGTGAGCAATCTTCATACAGAAAAAGTGAAATATCTCTAAAACCACACCAGCTACAAACAAATCGCTTGGTACACATATAGAAAACATACTTACCAAAAACATTATATTAAATGTATGAGGTTAGGGTTCTTGATTTCTATTAATTTTGAATAAAACTAATGTTTTGCACTGCATGTACCATCACACTCAAGTCATTCTCAATAGTCGTGAGCAATCTTCATACAGAAAATACAGAAAAAGTTAAATATCTCTAAAACCACACCACCTAGAAACAAATCGCTTGGTACACATATAGAAAACATCTTTACCAAAATCATTATTTCAAGGTCATAACGTTAGTGACGATGCTGTTCAATTTTGATGCATGCGCAGAAGTGATGCGTACCGCGGAAACTGGCGGACGCCGGAAACTGCGACACCGGGAGTGGCATTCACCCCAACCTCTGATATTTAAGATGAAGCTGAGATCCGGTGTGCTGGGTTGAAGGTTCAGTCCTTCCAGAGGGACAAGTAGAACTAATAATACCCGTATTGTGTTACAACACCGGGGGTCTGAGGTGTGAATCCTAATCATTCTGATATTATTTTCACAATGCATTGATTGTATGGCGACTATATTTTGAGATTTACTAATACTATACACTGCCGTGTTTGTTCATTGGAAACTGTATGAAGTTCTATCATTTGTGAATATCTTGTTAAATTAATAATGCCCCTAGTTTATTCCGAATCAGCGAATTGATGCAACATCCTTGTACAAAATAAAGAACTGTAGTAGATAAGGCTATGTGCATTACCACTATCTCTCAATATACTAAATAAGTACTGTTTAGTAATAATACAATTTATACCTCAAGTGAAGTTGACATTGGTCAGGAAAGCCCTAGTCAGACTAAGGCTTGTGACTGCTTGCTTGCGACCACTTTGAAGACCCACAGTCACCGGTGACCTCCTTGTGACCAAAGGAATGGTCGCCAACGTCCCGTCAACCATTTTGGTCACAAGGACGTCTTTAGTGCAGTAGCTGCAACCTCCTTGCTACCAAAATGGTTGCAAGGAGGTCGGCGACCACTGAAGACCACCTTGCGACCACTTGTGACCATCTTCTGACCACTTGCAACCTCTTTGCGACCAACCTTTTTTTGTAGTCGCAAAGTGGTCGCAAGAGGTATTGTGACTGAGGTATAGCAACATTATTGTACACCTGAAGAATTCCAACCGGGGAATTCTTGCAAAGCACTTACTGGACTTTAATGTAAAGATAAACAACAAGGAGAAAACTGGCCATCGTGATTCAGAGGAGTAGGAGGAGCCGGCCTGACACAATAAGAGGAAGTGTGGTTATACGATTGATAGCACAGGCAACTCACTTCCAGGCTGCTCTAACTGCGAAGCAAGGGGCTAAGTAAAGGCCCTGTCACACTACGACGTAATGACGTCAACGTAGGGAGAACGTGAAGAACGTGGAACTTCTCGGCGTAGTATGCAAATTTGTGCACAAGTTGAACGTGGATGCAGCGTAGTGGACGAGATCGTAACGTCGGTAAAGCGTTGTGATACCGTCATTCAACGAGAGAGGTCAACTTCATTACGTTCACGGAACGTTATGAACGTTATTCCATCGCCAGAACTGCGTTACCTGATGGCGAAACGTTGAACTGACGTTCTCCTGACGTTCTCCTGACGTTCTCATGACGTTCTCCTGACGTTCTCCTGACGTTATCCTGACGTTATCCTGACGTTATCCTGACGTTATCCTGATGTTATCCTGACGTTCCCATTATGCCGCGTGGACGTTTCCACTGGGTTTAATGTGGGTCAACGTAGTGCAACGTAGTGCAATGTAGTTGAACGTAGTGACTAACGTTTTAATAACGTCCGTTTAACGTCATTGACGTTCACTGAACGTGAACAGAACGTACGGCGAACGTAAACCCTTACGTTCAAGCTACGTCGAAAGTTTTGAACATGTCCAAAACCTTGACGTAGCTCGACGTAACACGACGTAATGTGACGTAGCTCGACGTCATTCTAACGTCATTCTGACGTCATCATAACGTAACCCAACGTCATGACGAAAAATGACCACGTTAGCCTCACGTTGGCTTGTTATGTCGTAGTGTGACAGGGGTATTAGTAGTACACCATAGAAAGACAGTAATCAGAAACAAAGGAAGATGCATTACATGTTGAATAATATGCGTATAAAGGGCTTAAGGGCGCATTCCTTACACACGTAATGCATAATGCGAATGCGAATGCGAATGCGAATGCATCAAAAAATCGAAATGCCTTGAAACCTATGAGCTACATTCCTTACACGCGTAATGCGAATGCGAATGCGAATGTATTTTCTCGATCGGTCCATGTAGCGATTGGTGCATAATGCGTTATGCGTCAAGCTGGGTGCGAATAGAAACCTGAGTCTGATGTGTCCATTAGTTTAACACCAGGAGAGGCGACTGAGCATTACGGAACAGTCACACACAGGGGTGCTGATTGGAAACACATGGTGAGCTGGGCACCCGGGAGACATACGGTTAGGGGAAAGCTAAAAATGCTACCATATACACAAAAATATGAATACTTATCTATAATTTGGCTATGATAAAGGTAGGAATCCCCATGTGACGTACAAAAAAGTTACATAGATATAAATGCAATATTTGGTCATATACAGAGCAGTATGAAGAATACTTGTTTATTTATATTTTTTAAATATAGCCAGTCGTGTGCCGCATAACGCATTACGCATAACGTGTGTAAGGAATGATGGCATTCGCATACCGCATAACGCATGACGCATAACGCATTACGCATAATGCGTGTAAGGAATGCCAGCTTTATAGTTAGAATAATGATGATAATAATAATGATACAATTTCTTTTAAAGAAGTGTAATGAATTACATCATCTGTGATTGATTGTTTAGATTTAGATGTTGTCACGATATATATATTCTATATACATATACTGTATATAGGATATATTATATATATATGTATACAGTATAACCCCGTTAAACCAAACTTGAAGGGACCCTAGAAATTAGTTTGGATTAACCGATTATTGGTTTAACCAAGCTTTGACTTTGACTTTGACTTGGCTTTGGCATCAATGTGTGTGCATTATGAATGCAATATACAATGTATGTGGACACTTTGATTATTGTTTTATATATATATATATATATACAGTACAACTGAGTTAAACCAAGATCCGTTAAACCACAAGATCGGTAAATCCAAACTTTGTTCGGCGGCCCGGCAAAATACTACCATTTATCATATAAAAAAAGTCTCAGATGACCTTATAAACACATGAAAGTTTGGTTTAACCATACCGGAAGTGGCCTGTGGCCCGACAATTTTGTTTGGATGGACCGATAGTTTGGTTTAACCGAGCTTGGTTTAACAGGGTTGTACTGTATATAAATATATATATATATATATAACAGGGGATATATATATATATATCCCCTGTTATGGGCGAGCTAAAGATATAGATTAGTCAGAAATAAGGGGATAGAACTATCCAGGCTAATAACTAATTTAGTCAGTGCGTGCAAAATGACAAACACAACTGTGACTACGAATCACCCTCCATATGTTGTATTGCTAACTGATCTATTTCCTGATGGCATTATACTAAAACTTCCATCAAACGTTCCTCCTTGGCGTGTTCAGTTGGTTATTTGTAATTGATCATCGTTGGTAGATTCATATTTGGATGAAAACAGGAAGCACTACAGTAGACTACGCGATATACAACTAGGTGCGCTGGCCGAATCGGTAGAGCGCGGGCCTCGCATGTTTTAAGATCGGGAGTTCGGTTCCCTGTCGAGTCAAACCAATGACTTATAAAATTGATATTTGATTTGGCACTACCATTAATTTTCATCTCAAGTTTTGGATGGTTGCTTAAATAATTCAGGATTTTTTACATCCTAGCAAAATTAACTATTTTGAAATCAGATCAAGGTGACCACACTGGTGGTCTTATAGTGCTGCAAAACTGAACCACCTTATTACTGGCACCATGATATGAACTCTTACTTGGTCTCGTGATATTGAGATAAACAATGTTTGCTTTATGCTGATACAAGTAAGTCCAAGTACCAGACACATATCAGTTTGCGAAGACCTTTGACTGAACTCAGCCCACGACTGTTCACGCATGAAGAGCGTGCTTAAATCTCTGTTTCTGAATACACGATAGTTATTCAAGGTCGAGTGCCTTTTGTATTATATAATTTACATATTTATATGGAGTATAACGAATTATGCTAATATAAAACACGGAGAGAGAATATGTACCTGTTGTCGTCTGATTATTATTGAATATTGCTGAATAGGACTGAATATTGGAGTCGCGCGCCAACCCGACGGCTCCGATTAGTTATGTTTTTATTATTTCCAGAGTAAGCCTTTATATATATATATATATATATATATATATATATAAGGCTACACAGGACAAGGCAAGGAATGACTGGACAATATCGTCTACTGACAGTCAACATCAATATGACTAATCAAATAATCAATCAGATAATCAATCAAACAATCAAATGGGCTGGACAACATGCCCTAAAAATAAAAGAAAAATTTCTAAAAGTAAGGTCCACCAACGGCCACTCGGAGGTGCGTGCAGTGGCGGTGGCAGGTAGGCGAGCACTGTTGACCTGCGCCTGGCCAGATTGCCTCGGCTATGGAATGCAGCATTGCCCAACAGATAGTAAATGAACCAACTGCATTTAGACTGTCTTGCATACCGCAAGAGGGGAGCACCGTGGTCCGCCCCTTACACAAGGATATACAGCATATATCCAGGATGCAAGGCTACACAGGACAAGGCAAGGAAGGACTGGACAATATAGTTTATTGATAATCAACATATGTCAATCAACATCAATATGAATAATCAAATAATCAATCAGATAATCAATCAAACAATCAAATTGGCTGGACAACACGCCAAACAAGCAGAGCGAAACCAGCCAACCAACTAAGACAAATCCGAAAGGGTGGTAGCTACCCGCATATCAAATAGGATATGTTAGAAATATATTCATACACAGTATCTGATGTCCAATCCCCCCTTGTCTTAATTTTGTCGATGGTCGCTCCCTGGAGAGCCAGATAGGTGCAGCCACCTCTGCGCAAGGAGTGGCAGCAGAATTTGGACAGGTCTAGACCCAACTGACCCACAAAATGGTTTATCGTGAAATGCCGGGTTGAATAGTCAAGAGGTGAGAATCTACCTGTGGGTGCAGGGAGCTGAAACAGAGCATCCTCTGCACCCAACTGTGTCTCGAGAAAGTGCTTCCTCACCCAATATACTGCACACAAATCAGTATTTGGGGCAATCGCAATCGGAATGAACAACTCCCGTTCTGAGTACTGTATCAATTTGGACTTGCAGACATGAATCATGAGCCCCCATGAGTAGAAGGAGAAATCACACCTGCGCAAGACTGAGTCTGATGCTGTAATCTGGCATTTTCTAAGGATTCCCCTGAAGCCAGTCAAAATAGCCGCCCGGATGCAAGTATGTCCCACGTTACTGGACATAAAGGAAAACTTCGCCAACAGGTCCTTGGGAAGCAGCAGCATAGCGTGCTTCACAGTACAACCCAGGACTCTTTTCGCCCCTCCTAGGACCTTTTTAATTATGTGCTCATTATAATCTATGCCTTGGGTGCCTTCTGATTTTGAGAAAAAATTTAAAGCACTCACATAATTCGTTATGGACGAATAGGTAAAAGAATGTGCCAACCAGGCGATATATAGGACAACCTGGGTAGAGGGGCACGGAGTAGGGGCTAACAATCCACCAAACTTGTCAGGCCCTTGAGCATTATGCCTATGAGGTGCTTAAGTCTGAGAATAAATCAAACAATTCTCAAGACAGAGGGACTGGCCAGCCGCGGAGACCCTTCACCCGGGATGGTAAGCGCCCCTGTTACAATTACAACAAAGAGAGCAGATGTGCTGCTGACAGTAAGGACTATCAATTTGGACATTGGTGTTCCTGCTGTGGGAGTAGAGTGCACAAGAAGGTGACCTGTCACCGAGACTGAAGTTCGGCGAGGTGCGGGGTGCCCCAAACTGAGTGTACGAAAACGCCTACTCAGGCCAATCTAAATGTGACAACTATGACCATTAACGGCGGTGAGAATGGGGGTCCGCAAGTTGTTACATGGCCACTGACTGTGTGAAGGACTCGCCTTCAGAGGGCGCCAGGATTGTGCTGGTGCAGGTGCATAGTTTTGATTTTTCTGCAATTTTCCTAGATAAATACATGATAATGATTGTTATAATTCAGGACAGGAGGCGGACTGTATAGTATGGAAATTTATTCAAGAACAAGAATGTAGTACTTAAGTGATGTAATCATATGTGGATCAATGTTTAAGGTGAAGGTCAATAAGACAATATAATGTAAGTAAGTAATGTTCAAAATTAAATGTCATATCGCGGTAAGTCAATATCGTCAGTTAGAGTCTTAAGTGACCCGGGCCTCAACCTTAACGGAGAGTTGGTTGGGTGGGACGGGTGAGAGTAGGTCTTGTCGGTGTAGTCGGGAGGAGGAGAAGTGGCCGAGGTGATGGGGAGGCGGAAGTAAGGAGGGGGGGGGGGAAGTACCAGCGGCGGGACCAGCGGCGGGACCAGCGGGGGGAGGAGGGGGGAGGGAGGCTGTGGTGTCGGCATCTGGAGGGAGTGGGGTGAAGGAGGAGAAGGGAAGTGGCGCCGTCTAGGAGGGGGAGGGGTGTGGGAAGGGTGAGTGAGTAGGGGTGGGGGTAGGTTGGGGGGAGGGGGTGTGGAAGGGTGAGGAGTTGGAGGGGGTAGGGCCGGGGGAGGGTGGCCGTCCGCCTCCCCCGAATTACCCATATTGCCACAGCAATATGGACAATCTACTTTTCTTTAGTTTGAACTAACTTTTATTTTGAATGCGTAACTTTAGAGGTACTTGATGTTAGAATCTGCCATATTAATTTAGGCACACATGTAAAGTTTCTGCCAGCATAAGCTTAAGCAGTAACAACTTCTATTAAATTGAATTAGTCTCCGTTTCTATGCGTCAACATATGCTTTATAAGTACACCAGTGTCTAAGTTAGATACATAGGGTCAAATCTAGGCAAGTGTTTTTGTTAAGAAAATTTGATGTTTGATTCAAATATATTCAGTGAATAATCGCTTAGTCAGGATATGTAATATAATGTTTGTTTGTTGTTCTTTTACATCCTAGCAACATCTAAGGTCATATCAGGATGGGTACCGACTTGTGACAGTACGCACTCATGGCGATTTTATAGTGCTGCCCCACTGGGAAATCAGGCTGCCAGCACCATGACGTGATATCCCACTCAGTCACATTATCCTGACACCGAGTTAACCAGCCCTTGCCCTATGCTAATAATGCCGAGCACCAGGGTAGGAAGCGACAAGTATCAATTTTTAAGTCATTGGTTTGACTCGACCGGGAACCAAACTCGCGAACTCCCGACCTTCTGCATGCGAGGCTTGTGCTCTACCGATTCGGCAAGCGCGCCCGGTGTGTAATAAAATGCTAGGTACTCCTCCTAATTGGCAAATAACTTAAACATTGATACTTGTTGCATCCTAGCCAGGCGCTTGGCATTATTAGGATATGTCAAGGACTGGTTGGCTAAGTGTCAGGATAATGTGACTGAGTGGGATATCAGGTCATGATGCTGGTGGCCTGGTCTCCCAGTGGGGTAGCCATGAGTGTGCCCTGTCACAAGTTAGTACCCATCCTGATATGACCTTAAATATTGCCAGGACGTAAAACTTCAGCAACCAACCAATATGTTACTGCCTAAAGCCCCAGTCAGACCTGACCGGATTGAGGAACCGAATAGAAAACGGACACTGTCTGGTGAAATACTGTCTGGTTTATATATGGTTGGCATCCGGCGTGTCTGTTATCTGTCCGCTGGTGTCCGGCGGTGTCCGTACAAGTCCATTTAACGTCGGTTTAACGTCTGTTTAACGTCCGTTTAACTATTCGTTAATGTCCGTTTAGCATCCGTTTAGCGTCCGTTTCAGCCGGCGGCCGTTGCAACAGTTTGACACCGGACACCACCGGACTAGACACTTCTTTGTCCGGTGGTGTCCGGTACTCAGTACGGTAAGGTCTGACTGGGCCTTCAAGCCGTGACCAAGTGCGCCGGGTCACAGCTACAGCTAATACCCCTGTCACACTACGACGTAGCGAGCCAAAGTGAGCCTAAAGTGGTCATTTTTCGTCATTACGTTGGGTTACGTCATGATGACGTCAGAATGACGTTAGAATGACGTCGAGCTACGTCACATTATGTCATGTTACGTCGAGTTACGTCAAGGTTATGGACATGTTCAAAACTTTCGACGTAGCTCGAACGTAAGGGTTTACATTCGCCGTATGTTCTATTCACGTTCAGTGAACGTCAATGACGTTAAACGGACGTTATTCCAATGCTGCTCGCTACGTTCAACTACGTTCCACTACATTGACCCACATTAAACCGAGTGCAAATGGCCACGTGGCGTAATGGGAACATCAGGAGAACGTCAGGAGAACGTCAGGAGAACATGCATTCAACGTACGTTCAACGTTTCATGACCTATCTAATGTCATGTAACGTTCTTCTGGCGATGGAATAACGTTCATAATGTTCCGTGAGCGTAGTGATGTTGTCCTCTCTCGTTGAATGACGGTATCACTACGCTTTACCGACGTTACCCTCTCGTCCACTAAGCTGCATCCACATTCAACTTGTTCCCAAAGTTGCATACTATGCCGAGAAGTTCAACATTCTTCACGTTCTCCCAATGCTGACGTCATTATGTCATAGTGTGACAGGGCCTTTAGACAGTGGAAGGTGAGTGTGTCTGAAATCTCACGATCTGATCAAAGCATCTATGGGACATAGATCCGCCATTCAATGCTTCATGGAGCAGGATCAAAATCATTTGTCCGATAGCTTCACTAATCCGACACTGGATGCTGGTAACAAAGTTGTCCACATTAACTGATGACCCTTGACTATGCTCACTAAAAGCCACCGCAATTGTTTTGCTTTGTCATAATGCCTGTAATCGATTAACACGACCCGGGCGACTCGGCTCATCCGAGTCGTCAGAATTTCAAATAGAACACCACGAGTGGAGTCGACAAATACACGTGCCGTGTGCAAAACGACCCGACCCCAATAACCCACCTCTTGGTTGGGGTTTGCTAGGAACGATGACATCACATCTGTGCTGGTACCTGTAGGATACTCACTACCAGTACAACTCCTATGTGTTGTCTTAGTGGTTTTTTTTAATAACCCAGATTGTCGGCTTCTACAATCATAAAATACTTTAAATCTTATTTTGCTGTACATATATCGGTTATTGAAAAAAATATTAAGTTTTAGATTAAGCCACCATTTTGTCCACCCTGAGTGTATTCATTTATTCACCCCGAGTCTGTAGGATGTGCGCATGCACCAAAAAGTGGCTCGGGTGACCCGAGTTGATTAATCGATTACGCCCAATAGTGTTAGAAGTATTTCCCAAATTGTTCAAAGTGGAGAATTATGCTTACTTGTAGATACACATCTTCATACAGAAAGTCAGTAATCGATAATTGCATATTCCCTAAATTGTTCAATGTGTGGAATTTTTGGTTTGTTTGTAAATGCATGTATACACCTCCACACAGAAAATCAGTAACCGATAATTGCATATTGGATTATCGAATTCACTTCCTCAGATAATATATTAATCCGTCATTTAAATTACTAACCACTACAGAGTGCCTGGCTTCAGAAGTTGGTCGGTTGTTGGAGGTTTACGTCCTGGCTACATCTGAGGTCATATCAGGATGGGTACTGACTTGTGACAGTATGCACCCATGGCGACTTTATAGTGCTGCCCCACTTGGATACCAGGCCACAAGACCATGACTTGATATCCCACTCATTCACACTATCCTGACACTGAGCCAACTAGGTCCATGGGTTTGAACCGATGACTTAAACAATCATAATTGTCACTTCCTAGACAGGCACTCGGCATTAATAGGGTAGGGTAAGGACTGGTTGGCTCAGTGTCAGGATAATGTGACTGGGTGGGATATCAGGTCATGATGCTGGTGGCCTGGTTTTCCAGTGGGGCATCACTATAAAGTTGTCATGAGTATGCACTGTCACAAATCGGTACCTGGTCTGATATAATCTTGGATGTTGCCAGGACGTAAAACTCCAACAACCAACCAACCACCTTTGGTATTCTATGTATGCAGGACGGACAGAGGTTGTTGCTATCTTCCTGTTGGTTGCTAGGCTGGGGAGCTGAATAAAAAAAGAGCAATATAGTAAACCAGCGCTAAACTGTGTAGTGTTAAGCAGAGTACACCTGTAAATTAATTTACCAGATATTTTGTGTGCTTATTATGCATTTTACAGGTGGGGGATGTCCAATGCAGAACCTATTATATAACTATCTGTAGAAGTCGCACTGATAATACAAGATTTCTGCTTTGCAAGTCGCATACAGCAACCCCGTCCAGTATAACGCAATACAGTAAATGTATGAGCATAGCGTACCATGAATATTAATTTTAAACATGCAAGTCTTTATGCAAACGAATCTTGATGGTAAACGCGACCGTTTCATAATTCGACACACATTCAACCTGCTCTTGAATAAAATACACTTCGAATATTTTATGAGCTGTATGGGTAAATACAGGATTGTGTGTGTGTGGGGGTGGGGGGGTGGGGGGGGGGGTATGTCCTTGTCGTAGTTAAATCATTTAGTGACAGTTGTAACCACACCAGGCGACCTCGTAGCTAGGCTGCACAAGTTGGGTTGGTGTAGTGTCGATAATAATTTAAAATGCATAGAGTCTATATACTTTCATATTTTAGTTCCTTCAATTTTACGAGAGACTCATGAAGTACACATACATGTCCTATGTTGTAATGTAAACAATACTAATTTTGCACATAACCTGATGGCATTAATTCATTTTGAGAATTGCTTAAATATTCTACCAAGGATCAATGTGGATGATTGATTGGTCTGTGGGATTGTAAATCACAGGGGGCGTAATCGATTAATCGACTCTGGTCACCTGAGCCACTTTTTGGCGCATGCGCACATCCTACAGACTCGGGTCGAATAATCGAATAGGATTCTCCGCGCTCGGGTGGACACTTTAGTATTATTTTTTTAATAATCGATAAAACTACAGCAAAATAGGATTTAAAGTATTTTATGATGGCCTAGTTTATCTATATTTCCATTTCATTAATCTAAGTTATTCTTTAAAAAAAACATGTATGACTGGTAGTGGTGGCTGTTATCCTGCAGGATGGTACCAGCACAAATGTGACGTCATCGCTCATAGTCAACCCCAGCTAGGAGGTGGGTTACTTGGGTCGGATCGTTTTGCACACGGCACGTGTATTTGTCGACTCTACTCGCAGTGTTCGATTTGAAATTCTGACGACTCGGGTGGCCCTAGTCGCTCGGGTCGTGTTAATCGATTACGGCCAATAAGGAATTCCACCGTCCTTGTTTGGTAGTTTTGTTAAACCAAACTCACATGGGTAGTCTTATATGATAATAAATTAAAAGATTTGTGAGTAACACTAACATATATATGAGACTGTCTCAAAAGGTGCTAAGCAATATGGGACAAAACTTTGTCCATTGTAATGATCACCATACTATCTGCTTATGCATTTGCTCAGGATAAACTGATTTGTTTTTTACATGGTGTTTCATAATCCCAATAGAATACATATTGATTTGAAGCAAATTTCCTTGTGTTTTCAGTGTAACCATTTCTGTGCTGTTTTGTGTCAATCATTACAATGGACAAACAAAAAGAGTTATCACCTTTTGAGACAGGCTCATATACGATAATAAATGTGTATATATATACAGAAACAGTGACTTTTCTTATCCTTCCTTAGTCTATGACAAAACAGCAACATAAAACCAGGCATATCGTATTGTATATCTAGATAGAGATTCCATCTATATAGTTTGTGTGGATGCTGTGCACCTGATCACCCACATTGAAATATGAAGTTATGATTAATTATTTGTTCTAGAACGAAACATGCCACTGACTGAATAGAAACTCATTTTACTTTCACTTGTGATATGACGTTAAAGTTGCATAGTCTGATGGTTTTGAATTTCTGTACTTTTTCTGAGATAAATATATTAGATCGATCACTAGTATCCACTTTACATTAGTTCAAAGTTACTTTTATTTTAAATGGTAAACATTTTGAGATATTTTGAGTGCAAACATGGAAAATTAGTTTTGGCAAGCTTGTCAAAACTCTGACACCATAGACTTCTGCAGTAACAGGTTCTGTTAAATTGACTCAGTATTGCCTTCTACACAGAAACAAATGCTTAATAAGTGCATCTGTATCTAAGTTAGATATGTAAAATTAAATCTAGATAATTGATTTGGTTTTGAAAATTTGATATTTCATCGAACTATGCAGCTTTAAGGAGGCCAGTCCAGTTGTTCATAGGAACTTTAAGATTTGTTTGTGCTTTACATTTATATTAATGATAGAGAGGTTTAACATGCTATTTACCTTAAAACATTGTTGGTGCAATACCTTGAAATCTACCCAATCGAGCAGAATATATCTGGGTGGACACTCACACCCAACGTACCATCCTGTAATTTTACCTGCTTCATGACTTAATCTTACTGTCATTTGATGTAATATTATCTATCTGCATCTGCAACTGAGATCATTTTTGCTGTCATTTGACAGAAAATTGACCATTGCGATTTCGGGTAAATTAAATAAATGGATATATATTTTAAATGTGATTAACAAAATTCACAAAATAAATACCACTAACTTTTCGCTGTGAAAATATACGGCCCTTGCTGTCAACACAATATAGACCCATCACCACTCAACCGATCAACCAATCATTACATTAAGGGGTGAGAAGGATCACACTTTTGGGATGACTGAAAATAGGTCCTGAGAAGGACCGTTTTGTTTGACCTTCACAGTGCCGAACGATTGTGGTCAAGTGACCTTGACGGATATGTCTACGGCCTACTCATTCCGAGCAGGTCGACGCAACATTGGGCACGGCTTGGCAGGGGTCGGGCTGAACTCGGTCGTCAAGCTTCGGCGGGAGTCGACGTGGCGCCTCTGGCGGGAGACTTGGAGGTGCTGGGCGGACTTACGTGGGGCGGCCGGCGGAGAGATGGTCACCGGGAGACGGGGCGGGGTGACTGCCAGAGACGGGTAGGAAATGGACGGACGCGGTGGGGTGGTGGGTAGTTGGGACTGGGTGGTGGGCAGGCGGGGCGGGGTGCCGGGAAGGCGGGGCAGTCGGGGCTGGGTGGTGGGCAGGCGGGGCGGGGTGCCGGGAAGGCGGGGACGGGTGGTGGGCAGTCGGGGTGGGGTGGTGGGCAATCGGCGTGGGGTGGTGGGCAGGCGGGGCGAGGTGGTGGGCGGGCGGGGCGGGGTGCCGGGCAGTCGGGGCGGGGTGCTGGGCAGTCGGGGCGGGGTGCCGGGCAGGCGGGGTGGGGTGCCGGGTAGGCGGGGCCGGGTGGGACCGGAGACAACTGGAGAAGCCATGGCGTGGAGTGGAGTGGAGTGGAGTGGTTTGGAGTGGAGTGGTTTGGAGTGGAGTGGAGTGGTTTGGAGTGGACTGGAGTGGTTTGGAGTGGAGTGGAGTGGTGTGGAGTGGAGTGGAGTGGTTTGGAGTGGAGTGGTTTGGAGTGGAGTGGAGTGGTTTGGAGTGGACTGGAGTGGTTTGGAGTGGAGTGGAGTGGTGTGGAGTGGAGTGGAGTGGAGTGGTTTGGAGTGGAGTGGAGTGGTTTGGAGTGGAGTGGTTTGGAGTGGGGTGGAGTGGTTTGGAGTGGAGTGGAGTGGTTTGGAGTGGAGTGGTTTGGAGTGGGGTGGAGTGGAGTGGTTTGGAGTGGAGTGGTTTGGAGTGGACTGGAGTGTGGTTGCACAAGGAGACCTATGCTGTACTGGAGGCCGTGGTGGAATGACCCTAGAGAAGGAGACGTGGGTATTTATAAGGCAGGCTCCCGTTAGACAGGGATCATGAGCTTATGTGAACACTAGGAGGTCCTCCCACTCCCTTCCCTATAGGCGCCGACGTCAGCTTACATTCCTGCCGGCCTTGGGCAGTCGTCGCCGAGGGCATTGGGCTTCCCTCCTCCTCGGGCTTCTCTCATCAATAGTAATGGATTAGATAGATGAAGGAAGGCCAGGCTCTTCACGTAGGCCTAACTCAGGCTACTGATCTTACACGTAGGCCTACCGCGTTCTAATGTTCTCCATGACTTCCTGTTGCACACCTCACACACACACACACCTCGCACACAACACACACAGTACACACATATTGTACACCTCACAGAGCACACCTCACGCACACCACGCAACCTCACACGGAACCGCACACCCGACACACACCTCACACACACCTCACACACCTCACACGCAGATCGCACAGTGTGTAAACAAAAAGTACTCACTCGCGCATGCGCTGCGCCGCGCATTTTGCGCACGCGCACACACACCGACACACACGCTACCTCATTCTTTCCGCCCCACGCACCACCTCGCCTCTCGCGTCTCGCCTCTCGCCCCTTGGCCGCCACACACTGGTCCTCTGAAGGGACCCGCAGTCACCTCAAACATGCTCCCACATCACGCCCGACAAAGGGGAACGGGAGGTAAGGCCCTACTCGAACTAGCCCGCTCTTCCATCCACCACACCCCCCACCGCCTACCTCAAAGAACGGGTAGCTGAGGAATACACACCACATCGGGAAATGTCGGGCAGAGCCTGCAGAAACAACAAGATTCGATGACCTATTGAAGAAGCCCTAACACTAACAGTCGCCGACTAACCAGTCAATTGGTGGTGGGAGTGAGGGAGGAGTACTGCGGTGAGATTGATTGGGTGTGATCAGGCGATATACATATATATATATGGCTCAATATCCTGTGAAGCACACATTGCACCAGAGACCCTTGCTGCCACCTCACCTCATTGAATCAGCGCTGTACTGCATCCACGAGCTACCATCCATCACAAATCGACCACGATACACAACCAACCATGTCCATGTCCAGCACAGCCGTCCACATGCTGGCCAACACGGCCCGGCTCCTCGAGGCCCGTGTCGGCCGGGAGATGGTGCAACTTACCCGGGCAATGGTCGGCCAGCGACCCCACTTCGTCTCTCTCCGCACCCTGAAGCTGCAGGCCGCCCTCGAGGCAGTGTCGGCCGTCGCCCGGCGCGCCGCCGAGGGGGGCTTGGGAGCCTGGGGGGACGGGGCCCATTTGGAGGAGGATCTGGAGGAAGACATGATGGAGGACGAGGAGGTGTTCTCTGAGGACCAGGACATGGGGCAATCCGCCGCCATGTCTTCATGGTCACAGATGCTCGACGTGCTGATAACCAGCGAGTTCCACATGTCCGTTCTGTGCGCACACCAGGCACAACACGTCACGTGGGAAAGGAATTGATGACGTCACTTAAATGCTGGTGGTTGCGTCAAGCATGTAGGCCTATGACAACAAATCCCTCCTCATGGCCCCAGCAAATAACAAAGGCCCTTTTCAGCGCCAACTCAGAGCCCTGGTAAGGGCTATACTTTCTCTTAAAAGTTATGATCACAAATCTTATGCTTTTTTAGTTCGGCCAGTCATATATGCGGCATAGGAACTACATTTGTGCCCTCCAGGTATGTAGAAGAGCACCTTTGTATTTTAAGATTATGCTGCTTGCATCACTACCACTCAACTACCTTGGCCGTAATCGATCACCCGAGTGGTCAGAATTTCAAATCGAACACCGCGAGTGGAGTCGATAAATACACGTGCCGTGTGCAAAACGACCCGACCCCAATAACCCACCTCTTGGCTGGGGTTTGCTAGGAGCGATGACGTCACATCTGTGCTGGTACCTGTAGGATAATCGCTACCCTTACAGGTCATACATGTTGTTTTAATACTTTTTTTTTAATAACCCAGATTGTCAGCTTCTACAATCATAAAATACTTAAAATCCTATTTTGCTGTACATATATCGGTTAGTGAACAAAAATATTAAGTTTTAGATTAAGCCACCATTTTATCCACCCCGAGCGTGTTCGTTTATTCAACCCGAGTCTGTAGTATTTGCACATGCACCAAAAAGTGGCTCATGTCACCCAAGTTGATTAAGGCCCTGTCACATTACGGCGTATGGCGGGGGCGTATTGAAAACCTACGTAAGTCCTGCAAATGCCGGCTTATGATGACCTTTGGTGACCTATCGGGTGTTTTTTAGCGTATGTGTAACGTATGAGGAGCGTACGAGGAGCGTATGAGAGCGTACTGTGACATTTTTTGACAGTTTTGATTGGCATATGGAACCTATGCGTAGCGTATGCGTAGCGTATGCGTAGCGTATGCGTAGCGTATGCGTAGCGTATGCGTAGCGTATGCGTAGCGTATGCGTAGCGTATGCGTAGCGTATGCGTAGCGTATGCGTAGCGTATGCGTAGCGTATGCGTAGCGTATGCGTAGCGTATGCGTAGCGTATGCGTAGCGTATGCGTAGCGTATGCGTAGCGTATGCGTAGCGTATGCGTAGCGTATGCGTAGCGTATGCGTAGCGTATGCGTAGCGTATGCGTAGCGTAGCGTATGCGTAGCGTGTGCGTAGCGTGTGCGTAGCGTGTGCGTAGCGTGTGCGTAGCGTGTGCGTAGCGTGTGCGTAGCGTGTGCGTAGCGTGTGCGTAGCGTGTGCGTAGCGTGTGCGTAGCGTGTGCGTAGCGTGTGCGTAGCGTATGCGTAGCGTATGCGTAGCGTATGCGTAGCGTATGCGTAGCGTATGCGTAGCGTATGCGTAGCGTATGCGTAGCGTATGCGTAGCGTATGAGCATATGAGTAGCGTATGAGTCAAGATCGATGTCGAGA
Organism: Branchipolynoe longqiensis; assembly: GCA_030323885.1. Classification (NCBI taxonomy): domain Eukaryota; kingdom Metazoa; phylum Annelida; class Polychaeta; order Phyllodocida; family Polynoidae; genus Branchipolynoe; species Branchipolynoe longqiensis. The sequence continues at coordinate 95,863,375 of CM059191.1, forward strand.
CCTATGGCATACGCTTTGAATACGCTGTACATACGCTGTGCATACGCTAGGAGTACGCTCCCATACATAACTCGTAAGCTATGCGTACGCAACATACGCTAGAGATACGCCGGTGACGCAAGTTGAGCATATGCGTAACCTACGCTGGCGCACCCCTAGCGTACGAGGAGCGTACACCGGCGTACGAGGAGCGTACACTGGCGTACGAGGAGCGTACACCGGCGTATGAGTAGCCTATGAACCATACGCTCCCATAGGTCGAGATTTTTTCAGCATGCACAAAAAGATTTGGACGGACGGACGGGAGAAAGCGTATGGCGGCGTACAACGGCATACACCGGCATAGGCCGGCACATGACGGCCTATGCGTAGCATATGCGTAGCATATGCGTAGCATATGCATAGCGTATGCATAGCGTATGCGTAGCGTATGCGTAGCGTATGCGTAGCATATGCATAGCGTATGCGTAGCGTATGCGTAGCGTATGCGTAGCGTATGCGTAGCGTATGCGTAGCATATGGCGGCGTATGGCGGCGTATGCCGACGTATATGACGTAATGCGCCTACGCCGCCGTACGCTCCCGCAAAAAAACCTAATGTGACAGCCCCTTTAATCGATTACGCCCCTTGAGACGGCTAGGCCTATTCTGTGTGAATAATGACCAGGATACTAAACTACACATAATCCAACCTTTGCGTAATGGCTAAGTCCAATTTCAATGTAGATTTGATAGATATATTATAAACATTTTGACATGACTGAAAGTTTGATGTACCTTAAATTGGTTATGAATAGGATCAGAATCAGAGAAACATATTCGCTTAGCTTCACATCTTTTTGTCTCGGGACTCTCAATGCGCATGCGATTGGCTAGTCGATCGTAAGCACAATGAACACAACTTCCGCTAAGCGACAGGACATAGTCTTGTTCCAACATGCAGTTTTGAAGTTTCATGATAGAAACCAATTGTCAGCTTTTAATAATTTATGCTGGAATTAAACGTTTTGAATTATAGTTCTATGATACTGAAGTACCAGATAGGATCTCAACGCTTATATTTGTCGCGGTTTCGAAAGGTAATTGTTCCGAATTTTGGTTCATAGTTTTAGGCCATGACACCATAGTTTTTATCACCCAGACATGGTCATGTCCGTGATACTATCATCATTTCACTGTGGTCGAGTGACCTTGATGGAGATGTCTAAGGCCTACTCATTCTGAGCAGGTCGACTCAACATTGGGCATGGCTCGGCAGGGGTCAGGCCGAACTCGGTCGTCAAACTTTGGTAGGAGTTGACGTGGTGGTGCCGGGTGGACTTGCGTCGGGCAGCCAGCGGGGAAATGGTCACCGGGAGATGGGGCGGGGTGACTGCCAGAGACGTAATAAATTTGTATCTTCACAGACACTTTACTAGTAGATAATCAATATAACTAGTTGGGATACTAAAGATAGAAGTCACCAACATATTTCAATCAGGAATCAATTCAGCTAACCATGGTAAAACGGACCAAGTCGCTGGTAACGATTAAACTACAGTGGCGCCACCTGCTGTAAAGTAAAATTATAAGTACTATGTTTTATCGCTAGGTGCTTCACGCGATATAAAATGGCGCTGCTCTTGCAACTTGTTGCATTGGGAAAGCAAACGGCCTGTTTTTATTCAGATCCACCAAGAAAGGTTCGACGCCACGTGCAAGTATTGTCAGTAAGGATCGATTTGTTTGTTGTTGTTTTATGTCCTAGCAACATCTAAGGTCATATCAGGATTTGGATTAGTTATTAAAATCATGTATTTATCTATAACAAAAAATAGCACAAACTTAAAACCATCGGATTACATTACCTCAAGTTTTAGAAACAGTACATCTCTATGTAACCAGTAATTGGATTGGCGTCATGCATCACTTATTATTATTATTATTATTGAAACGTAGTTCCAAATAAATTCGAGGGTGGTGCTGGAGATAGAAAACTTAAATACTTCCAAATAATAACCGAGGTGTTCCACGAAAAATACAATCCTCGCAAGTCAACTACCATTTCCACATCTTCTACTATATTGTCAATTGATATATAATTTGTGGATCTGGGAAATAAGACGAGAGCGAATATTTCAGCTGCTGATGCAGTAAATAAGGAAGACACACAAGACACAAGGTCCAGTCGGAAAAGAAACATTTATTTGTTGAATGTGACAGTCACTGCTGACGCACCAATCGGCGCACACCTCTGTAATGCATTACTCGCACGGCCACGCCCTCTATCGGAGCCAACTGAAACCAGCTTTCACACCTCTACATAACGTTTCCACACATGCGCACTGATTCTTGCATAGTATGGAAGAACACATTCAGTCCGAAATAAATAATAAGGCCACATTTTACACAGAAACTATGTACACTTTCATACAGTTACAATTTTTGTTTCACTTTCTTTACTCGTATCGCATAATCTTCACTTATCAGTTAGTTTAGTTGGTTAGCTCATTGATTTGAACCAGTCGTGTTGGTTATTAACGTCCGTCGTGGCTATGTCCATAGAAATTGATAGGCATAAAGTTCATCGCTGGTTGTTTGTTGCTGATGGGGGTGGGGGTGGGGGTGGGGGTGGGGGTGTGGGTGTGGGTGTATCAGCTAGTTTAAAGCTGCATAGTCCGACGAAGCATCACATTATCAAAACCAAAACAATGATCTAGATTTGATTTTACATATCTAACTGGTGGTATTCTCTGTGGCGGAGTGGTTAGAGTGTCTGACTTTTTTCTAGGTCAGACTCCTAATCTGAGGGTCGGCGGTTCGATTCCCGGTGCCCCCAGCTCTGCCAATTTGGATTTCCACCGCTGTGTATAACCTACAGTGTCACCAAAGGCCGGTTGCTCTCATACCATGTCTATGTGGTCTGGGAGGTTAAAAATCCCTTGGGTCAGTAAAAGTGTAGGCTCGGGCTTTCTATCGACCAGCAGTGGAATGAGGAAGACCAGTCGTCTATGACTGAAATTTCCCCTGCTTAAGCAACTAATGGACCAAAACAAAACAACAAAACTTTTATACTGATGCACTTAGTAAGCATTACTGTCTGTGTAAATGGGAAAACTCAGTGGATTTTGTTTAAAACCTGTTGCTGCAGAAGCCTATAGTGTCAGAATTTTGAGAAAAAAAATTGCCAAAATAATTTGACTTGTTTGTACTTCAAATATCTGAAAAGTTAGCCATGAAAAATAAAAGTTACTTCAAACTAAAGTAAAATAGATTATAATGATAATTCTAATATATTTATCTAAGAAAAATGACAGAATTCAAAACCATCGGACTATGCAACTTTAAGACTACACAGCTGAGGCTTTAAGTGGAGACATGATGCCCGATTACTAATAATTTAGCAAGAATCGCACCATACGGCGACAATTTCACGAGGAGGGAAGTTTTATATTGAAATTCAAAATTAAACAGAAATCAAATCATTTCGACCATGTATTTTTCTTCTTCACAAAAATACAACCATATTTCCGAAAGATGGTCTCCGTCTAAAGCCATGTTTACACGGGCAATTGTGAAGCGAATTAGGCAAATCGATTTATATGAAGCGATGTAGTGGCAAGTTTACACAACGAATTTGAAACTGTGTCCGCGACCGGGAACCAGCAGCCTTAGTGGTGAGCCTGTAGCCGGCGAGCACCGCTATTTGACACTATCAGCGCCCGGGGACCAGCAGCAGCCTTAGTGGTGAGCCTGGAGCCGGCGAGCACTGCTATTTGTTTAGTTTACATTCGTCGATTCACAATATGAATAACGACGCCCATGTAGCGGCTACGTTAATATCGTTTGGAATTTAGGGTTAATTTAATTAAATTTCATTATTTGAGTATGTAATTCTGTTAAATATGATCGCATTCAATAGATTTCGGCCTAATCGGTCCCTAACACTGCCGGGTACCAGTGTATAGTTACAGCTGAGCCTGTAGCCGGCGAGCACTGCTATTTTACACTATCGCCGCCCGGGAACCAGCTACAGCGCTTCATCTATACTACCTGGCGAGGTGGTTTATATCTACCGATTTATATGAATCGATTCAGCCCTAAAATGCCACAGTGTCGCGTCTACACGGCAAATGTAAATCGATCTAGGCAAGTGGTTTTATATGAAGCGTTTTAACTCGCCCGTGTAAACACGGCTTATAATAGTATAAGTTAAAAAATTAAATTATAAATGAAGTCGTTCTTGTTTAGCCTCTAGAGAACAGGTATATAATATATTCGAAATAAATCTTTGACTGAATATTCCCGACATTTGTTTTTCACCACGTCACATTGTAGCTGCGGCTAAATGATTATGCGGGGGAACAGTACCAGCGGCGTGTGACTGACTAGGAAGGCTAGAGCTGTCCTCACATGGATAACCGTGTGGGTGTAGTTCACATATATGACGCCAGGCTGAGCATGTGTCGGGGGGAGTAGTTAGCAACTATGCCGCTAGGTGGAGTGTAGGTTGGCGTGCTTCGGGAAGGTGCTGTCCCAGCGCGCAGGGACGTGGAGGGCGTGTTGGCGAGCCCGATCCACATGGTGGACGTGGTGCTGGCAGAAAGAAGGCAGCGCTGAAGCAGAGTGAGGAAAGAAGAGGCTGGTTAAGTCTATTATGGGGATTTGTCAGTTGAAGGTTGCTGGAGGAGGTAATGGAGGTTAACCAATATCTGGAATCTTTTGGGTTATAGAATTTCGTTGTGTTATATGCTGCAAATTGTGTATTAAACAGTTATTGTATACCTTAGTATATATACCTTTTGTGTAAATAACCCTGAATTGTAAAATGGCTGGAAGACCAGTGCTTCGGCACTGAAAAAAAGACTTATTCAGCACAATAAACACATCTACCAAAAAAACACCCACATTGTGGTGCTGTATTTAACATGAGAAGTTTTGGTTACACAGAATAGGGTTAGTAAGAAGCAAAATGTATTTAAAAGGTCTGTGGCTATTATATATATATAATACTAACATATATAATATGTAGTATATAGCATATATACTATACACCAGAATATACAACGTAATATATAACATAGATGGTAAAGTGATCGAACGCTTGCCTTGGTGAACAATGTAAACAGATCCGAACCCGTTGCCTCGTTGACCAAATTACACGTGTTAGCAGGCCAACATGAATAATATATATATATATTATATATATATATATATTATATAATATATATAGTGCGCATACTAAGTGGGATGTGTATAAATGATTGTGGCTAATATATATATTCTTTAATATATGTAAATATATAATAACATTATGTAAGATAACATATAACATAATATGTAGCATAGTGTACAATACAAATATAGACATTATTCTTTTATAATATGCGTCACTGCTACACTAAATTCCATAAACAATCCGATTACCCTAATTTAAACTATTCCATTTCATCAATCACTCGTATTAAGTCATCGTACTAGTGATTTAACATTGCAAAACTGTCGAAATAATTTCGAAATACAAGCACTTATTCATCGAAATGCAATAGATATAGGCCCAGGGTTTCACAATATGTATTGGCATATGCTTCAAATATAATAGATACGATATTATATGTGACACACATTTTGAGGTTTGGTCTTAGATGAAAAATAAAATATTAAGAAATTAAAATAAAATTAAACAAATCTTTAATTCCCAATATTTTCTGTTTGCACATGTAAAAAGAACTCTGCAATTTTAAAAGGGGTAATGAATATGGATATATTGAAATTTGAGGAGTTCAGTCGCAAAACCCTGTAAACGCCAATCCAAAACTTGAGATAAACATTGGAGTCAAGCCTTCAAAAAGTTCATATTTTATATTGCTATATTTTTGCTCATTGCTCCATAACAATTTCTTTAGAAGAAAGGTGGAATTAGTGAGAATTAAAATTACCAATCTTTAATTTAATAACATTTCTGGATTGGCATTTACAGGGTTTTGCCCCTGAACTCTTCATTTATATTTGAGCGAATTCTAAAAGGGAATCCCTCAAAGTGTGCCTGTCACACATCTTCATTTGAGCATTCCTTACCTGTTGGTATATAGGCCCAGTGTGTCTGCATCCCCAGAGGCCACTTCTGGATAGTGCCAGGAGTAAGGAGGGTCAGAACGAGGGTATGGTATACGCCCATTGGAGCAGCCTGCCCCACCCATCACTCCTCAACTCAGCAGTGTATGGGCACCATGTCTATTTGACCTTCACTTCAAAAGCTTCTTGGGTGCAAGGTCACCATCACAATGTCCAAGTTCACGCATCCACAGTTAGTTGCAGCAGCTACCAGCAGAGAGCGGGATGGGTTTTGGCTGACACAGTCACACACAGAAGTGGTGTCCGGTAGGAGATGAATAGTGCCCGTTGGTGGCGGTGATGGCAGCACTGTGTATGATTATCGGTAACATCTTGGGGATCTAGCCACTGGAATGTTTCGTCCCTTAGTTGTGAAGTATGGCGATTTCTTTTGGTGTGTTTTACGTGAACGAGTATTGCGGTGTTGAGACCTCTCTGTACAGTGGACTATTATTAACTGTTAGTAGTATTGACATTGGGTATACATACACCTTCTATAGTTTGTGGCTTACTCGCCATCTTGTCATTGGCCTTACGTAATATATATATATATATACTTATACATGGGTGAAGCCAGTCAGCCCCCTATAGCAGCACATAAGAGCAGGCCGTACATAAATATGGGTTATATTATTTATGGGTTTATACATTTTGTACAGGTTTATTAATAATGATGCGATCAGTAGATGAGTAATTATAAAAAGAAATTGTCAATAGTGACAGACTAGGATAACATCAAAGATGATCACGTGGTGAAATGTGCTGTTTTTTGTTTGTTTTGTTTCATAATTATTGACCTTCATACAAGGCCTCACGTCAAGGTCATTCCATGACCTTCACCCTAACAATCATTCCAACATTGAATAGCACTCAGTCTCCTACAGTTGCGGACATCAACGCTTTGTCAGACACACCGAAAAGGAAATTAATCATCATGATGTAAACACTCACTTTACAATCATTTGTATACAAACAAACAAAATCCAAAACAACTTTGGTGTGGTGATACATTTACAAACTAACATTGTTATCTTCATCATTATTATCATCATCATCATCATCATCATCCTGATCATTCTATATCCTCAGCATTTTCACTCATAATTCTAGCTATCACTTTCAGCATTAAGCGATTCCTTTTGATTATTCAAACCGTGTAATTATTCCACCATTGCCACCATATCACTCAAGGCATCCGTGCAAGACCCTGCCTGTGTTTATCATAAGGTCTTTTTAGTAAACATGCTGGTCACAGTCATCTGTTCCTATTTTTAGCTTAAGGTTTCCACATTCACGCGTTTCGGCGCCGAGCTTTTTCCTATTCATAAATACATGATTTGGCGCGCCGAAAACTGCCATGAATTTACTATATTCCTTCTAATTATGAATTTCTCCTTTGTTGTCTGGATGTATGGATTGTGCACACCGCACCCGTGCATGGTGACCAGCTGTCTATTCCCAAAATGTTCAGTCATTTTTCATCCATTGGGCTAACCATAGCTAGGCACGACTGACGTTTATGAATCGGGCAGAAAGTCTGGCAGACGACTTTTGGCACAAACCCGTTGCACAGAGTATGTGTGACAGCAGACAGCATTTGCACGTCATGGGCGGGGGCGGGGCGTGGAAGGGTGGGGGGCGAAGAGAGGTGGGGGAAGGGAGGAAGAGGGGATAAGGAGGAGGGAAGGGGGGTATAACGTCTTGTCTTGTCATCGACGTGACGTCAACCGCCCCTGTTTTGTATCATCTTTGGTTGTCGAAAGGAAACTTTAGCTTGATACCAGTTAGTAATGAATGACCGCGTGGGTAATATATGTGTGTGTGACACACCATCTTCGTCTAGTAGAAGCAATGCTGGCGACGGCCACCCATTCCCCCACCATGGTGGTACCCTACGTCTGTACCAGGGAGAATTAAGCGGGGGTCGCTGATTGCTCTCCCACCCCCATCAATACGTGCCATAACGACGGCGACAGCCAGCAACCAGTGAGAAATGAATATGACACTCCCCGGGTCAAGGTCAAGGTCAAGCAACGACGACGACGACGACGACGACAACAACCGCGGGTGTGGTCATACGACGCTGCCCTCATCCCACGAGTTAGATATCGTCATGTGAGGGTTGTTGTTGCTGACCCGCACAACCGGCCCCGCCTCCGGGTACGACTCGGGCTCCTCGGGGATAGTGTCCGGCCCGATGTTGGCCCCAAAGTTCCGGTGGCCCCCGCCGTAGGTGCCGGCGTACGAGTTCATTTGCACCTTGCGCGGGTTCTTATAGGCGTCGAGGCTGAGGTTGTCGGTGGTGCCACAGTCCGGGTCGGCCGGCTCCGCCTCGTGATTGAAGCGCACCTTGCGGCTGTCAAGCGCTTGCTGCGCGAGCAGCTGCTGCTGTTGCTGTGGGGTGAGCCCTCCCGCCGACACCTGCTGCTGCAGCTGTTGCTGTTGCTGTGGGGTGAGCCCTCCCGCCGACACCTGCTGCTGCAGCTGCTGCTGTTGCTGTGGGGTCAGCCCTCCCGGCGACACCTGCTGAAGCGGGTGCGCCACAATGTTCTGTAATTGCGGTGGCTCATGTTGTTGCGGCAGCTGCTGCTGCTGCTGCTGCTGCAGAGGGTGATGTTGTGCTGGGTGCTGCAGCTGCTGCTGCTGCTGGTTGGGCGCACGGTTCAGGTCGTTGACCCTGTACACGTGACCCGATTGCTTCAGGTTCTGACTTTCCGAGTTCAGCCAGTCGGAGAAGCTCGACTGGCGGTTGGGTGGGCGGCGGTGTCCTGACGGGTGGTAGCACTTGAGCTTCAGGATGGATCCGGGCACACCTGGATGGAATTGGAGAGGAGGGGAGGTCAGTACAGTTTCCATCAACTAAACCTCTAATATTATAGGTAATAGATATTCAATACTCGTCTTTTCATATAAATATATATATATATAACATATATTTAATACAAGAATATATTTATCCAAAAATATATATAAAATCCATATATATCATTTATATAAAATCCATATATATCAAATTTATATATGTAGTGTATAAGGATTATGCAAGTATAAAGGCACGCAAGTATGTCCAATAGGGATATACTGTGTATCGTGTACATATGTGTATACACACATATAATATATACAATGTTACTGTTTTTAATTGCTGTGCAATTAATATTTAATGCACATACCAACATGTCTGTTTCAATTATCTACATTGGCAGAGAAGTGCGTCTCGAAATTTGTCACTTTGAGAACTTCATTATTAAAACAAAAAAGTAAAAGAAAAAAGCACAACTCGGTTTCAATTGGAAATTGTTTCCATTAAAGGACAACTGGAAATTGAAATAATACCGACCCACCCAGGGGGGAGGCTAAGGACTAACACGTGTATATAATATATACATAAACAATACTCATACTCAAAGAGGTGGAAAATGAAATCACCAAATCCAGCAAACGGAAACGGAAACAGCCCTATATGGGCACCACCATTCATATACTCTCGTTGAATAATCAAAATCCAGCAAACGGAAATAGCTCATCAAACTTTGCTACGCAGCACACACGGTGGAGAACAGCTATTGGTTCTCGTGGTGTTCTATTTGAAATTCTAACAACTCGGGTGATCCGAGTCGCCCGGGTCGTGTTAATCAAATAGCACCCGGGGGGTTGGTCCTAAGCATTGCTTATTCATATTATATATTTTCTAAATTCAGATAAATGAGACGCAGGCCAACACACAGCTGAACATTATAAAACAAGCAAACCAAAACGAAATCAAACACAGTCGATGGATTTTCTCCAACAAATGTATTTTCAGCGAACTACTTCATATAGCAAATATATCCAGTGTGTAGATTTATTTGCTCACTTGTAGCGGAGAAAAAACCCGGAAACCGTACGCTTTATTTTTCTTTATGAGTTAGAAAAGAAATACATGAGCAATTGTGAAATTTCAAATTGCGACAGTTGACGAAGGATGTGCCTAAATCGAAATTAATGTTTCTTAAAATGTTTGATTGAAAACAAAAGCACAGTAAAGATTGAAACTAAATGGGCATGGCCGGGTCCGGGCTGACTAATCCATAGAACACATCCATAAATATCCCACGACATGAACACAATTCATACTTTTGTCAGTTATTTGTTTTAACAGTTATTTTCTTCTTTGGGGGGAGGAATATTCATTAATCTGCAAATTGACAATCATGCACATGTCAGGATTGTCCGTAGTCCTACAAACTCGTGCGCATGCCAATTGAAATTGCATAATCCGATGGCTTTTGAATTTGTGTCTTATTCTTTTAGATAAATATATCAGCTTGACCATAATAGCCAGAGTAACTTTGATGAAAAATATTTGCTAATTTTGTAGCAATTTCAGATGAAAGAACCCAAAATAATTTCGTAGCTATGACCCAGATTGTCATCTTGTGACGACCATAAGATGTGGGTTGACATACTGATGTAGGTATCCTGATCCCCTTCGAATGAAGGCAAGATCAATGTGGTCATAAGATTGACCTAATTGGTTAGTGGCCTCCCTGCCTAATGGCTGTCTCAAAGTAGGTGTCCAAAGAGATGGTGTAATAAATTCACTGTTTATTCTATATACGTTGTTTCAAATCATTAGTTAATGCACCAGTATATAAGTTGGGTACATGTAATAAAATATAGGTAAGTGTTTCGGTTTTGAAAATACGACGTTTCATCGGGAACCATACAACTGAGGCACTCATGGTTACTGGGAGAGGGAGCTTGGGAGTCTGGTTGTGAGTAGTACACACAAATGGTCATTCGGTACAGGCGATACCAAGCGTTTTCCTATTTATAAATACAGTAACACCTCTCTAAATCGACCGGCCTCGGGACAGACTTTAAGTGGTCCATTTAAGGAGATGGTCGGATTAGAGAGTTAGAATATGGTTACAATGGTACTGTTCTGACCCAAATAAGGCGATCGATATAGGGGAATGGTCGGTCTGTGGAGGTCGGTCCCAAACGCGTCCTATACAATCCCATTGTACTGATAACAAGAACTCCCTAATCCGACCACCTCCCTAAATGGACCATTTAAAGTCGGCCCCATGGTCGGTCGATTTAGAGAGGTTTTATATTGATATGTATATTTGTCAAACTAATTCGTGAACATTACTTGCATGAACATGCTATTTTGAGTCACTATTTGATTTACACTACATGATGTTATATTGTTGCTCTCATACCCTGTGAGGGGTCGACAGAGTAAAAAATAAAGTCATTTGTCATTTTGTCTAAGGCTGAACGCCCGGCTTCGTACCTTGGCCCTGTATGTGGTTGGCGAGGCGCTGCCCGTCGGCGTCCTCCCCGCAGTGCTCGTGGTTCGACATGTCGGCGCAGCACCCGCTGTCCGTGTCCTTGTCGTTGCACGGGCTCTGCACGTCGGGCGGGCCCTGAAACACACCGGAAACAGGCACGCGCGTCAGTACCCAAAAGTCACGTGAGTGGGCGAGGTCACATGAGTGGACGAGGTCGCGCGAGTTAGTATGGAGAGGTCACATGAGTGGGCGAGGTGACATGAATTATTATGGAGAGGTCACGTGAGTTGGCGAGGTCACATGAATTATTATGGAGAGGTCAAGTGAGTTGGCGAGGTCACGTGAGCCGGAGGTCACGTGAGCGGGAGGGCACGTGGGCCGGAGGTACATGTGAGCCGGTGAGGTCACTTGACCTCACGCGAGTCGGCGGTCACGTGAGTGCGAGGTCACGTGAGCCGGCAAGGTCACGTGAGTCTACGAGGTCACGTGAGCCGCGGATCACATGAGCCGCAGGTCACGTACGCACTCAGTGGAATGTGGAACATGGAACATGAAACATGGAACATGGAAATGGAACATGGAGGATTCGGGTAAAACATGGACCTTCAATGCAGGGGTTTCTTCTTCTCGTTATTTTGTTTTATTCACTCATTTACACTAGGTCTGTTTGATTTGGCTGGCATTATCCAGAAGGTTTGGAATATATTTAGGAGAAAAGAAGGCATGTGGTTTTGGTATAGTTCAAAATCATTTCATCAGGCATCATATTGTATTATGATACAGATAACACACACTATATAAATTATAATAGTGTGTGTGGTTCTATTCTACCACGAAGCTAATTTATTATTTAATATAGATTGTTCTTGGAAAATATCTTTAAACGGTATGCACACATTTATGTATATGTATATATACAAGATAATATACGTAGATACACTCTGTGTATAGGTAAATATAACACGAATTGTTTCTATCTAATATGAAAACTAAAACTAATGCATAAAGATAATCTAAGACTTGTGTAAATATTATTAATGACGTCTGCGGCCTTGAAACATCTGACACACGATGTGATTATAATATTAGGTCCAGCGCAAATAACAATCACGGGAAAAGGATAGAGCAGAACTAAATTGAGATTAATCTCAGTGATACTTTCTCTTCAACATGTCCAGAGAGGCATAGAGGCATAGAGCATAACGATTCAAATGCAGTACACACTACGGGGGTGGGTGGAGGACTGAGTAGTCCAACAGCCGTGCTTCGATTAAAATATTATCGCGCGCAAAAAAAAGAGGATGATTGCGTGAGTTTTAAAGGCTTTAAAAGAAAAGCAGACGACATTGAACAATCGGTCTCATCTGGTGGATGCGAACTGGCCATATCGGGATTCTGGCGGGAAATGCAGCAAAGGGTGGAGACGCGCAGTCTGTCACGTGACCGTCTGTCGCCTTGTGTCTCAATGCTAGCTACTGGTTTTTATATAATCAGAATCTGTTAGAGGCCGAATTTGGTTAGTGTTTGTTTGTTGTTTATGTCCTAGCAACATCTAAGGTCATATCGGAATGGGTACCGACTTGTGGCAGTGCAGACTTATGGCGACTTTATAATTATAGTGCTGCTCCACTTGGCGATACCCCAGTCAAACTATCCTGATACTGTGCTAACCAGTCCCTTGTCATATCCTATTAATGCCGAGTGGCAGGCTAGGTACCAATTATATAAGTCATTGGTTTGACTCGGCTGGGATTCGAACTCCCGACCTTCCGCACGGGAAGCCTGCGCTCTACCGATTAGGCCACTGCGTCCGGTATTTGGTTAGTGTACTGTTAGAAAGGGCTGGACTGAATAATGGACAATGGCAACCTTCCTGCTCACCACTTCACAACTTAAAAAAAATGTGCCCAGTGAGGACTTGAACTAGTCCGCCATCACACCACTTAATCTGAATGCCAGTGCCTAATCAGATTGTTTGAGAGGAACAAATTGAAATCGGGACTGAATTACAGCTGCCCGGTCCGTGTACAGGCGGGTTAACATTTGTTTCGGGGATAAAACAAGAAAATAGTAATTAACAGAGGAGACTGATCAATCAGTTGGACAAAAATTGATACGCTGTTTCTTTCTTCTCAAAAGTTAATTGTCGATTGGATGGGTCAATTGGTTTGAATGTGCTGTAGGCTTTACGTTAAGATTTATGTTAAAGACAAACTATCGTGACTTGTCCGCGCCCGGTCGCGTAGGCGGCCCTGGTGGGAACAAAATGAACTACTGTGATCCAGTTCTTTCGCTCCACACGAGATGGCAGCACCAAACAGCTTTATTCCCCGTCAGGCAAACTAGGGGAGGAGGTTATCCTCTGATGTGGGGGTGCGGGTGGAGGTGGAGGCGGGGGCATGCGTCCTGGTTGGGTTGAGTGGGGGTTGCGTGGGGTGGGGGTGCAAATTGTGTTATGGGAAATTACCTGCCGGTGAAATTGCAATTTTCTTCACTTGATCAGAAACGGCATTTTCTCATTATTGAACTAACCGTAGTTTAATGACTAAGCAATCAAGCAATCAGGGGTCATGGCTTGTTTCTGCCCGGATCTGGGGTGTGGCGGGCGGCGGGGTGCTGCCATTCACATGCGCACTAACCACATGGCACACAGGACGGCATCTGGGATTCTTACACTAAACATCACCCAGCCTAGTGAATGGTCATTAGTCAAACTCATCATTATACACTTGTTGACCGAACACTGAGGCAATGCCGCAAAGCAAGGCTGATGTAAAACAATGCAAACATGGGAAATTATATATATATATATTTATATATTTATATAAATATATATGCATAATGTATATATAGGTAAGTATATATGAAGAGTTCAGGCACAAAAACCCGTAAATGCCAATCGAAAAATTCAATTAAAATAAATGATTTTTTCCTGAAGGTAATTTTAATTCTCACTAATGCCACTATGCTTGTGATGAAATGATTATGGAGCAAGGAATTACAAAAAAATGAATGTGAAAATGAACTTTTTGGAGGTTTAATTCCAATGTTTATCTCAGTTTCTGCATTGGCGTCCACAGGGTTTGGCACCTGAACTCGCCGTATATATATATATATATATATATATATATACATATATATACATATATATGAATGTAATGTACATAGATATATATATAAATATATAATACATATATGCATGAATATATATCCATATATAATATATATACAAACATAATATATATATATATAAATATATATATATATCATAGATATACGTGTGTATATATATACAAACCCTTTGACACCCTGTGAAATCAACTAATATCAAAACCACTGTTGATTCAACTTCAAGCGATGTAACATAGTTTACAAGTGGCACGAATCGTCATACTCTCAGTGTTTGCTAATTTAGTAATTAGGACTCTTTCATAATTATGACAACCACACTTATGAAGAAGGTGCTGAGTGGTGTGGGGAGGTTTGGGCTCGGGGAAAGGTCAGGTGGTGTGTTGGCAGAGCAGTCGTGAGTGTGTACACATTGTCTCCCCATCGTTGACTGGTCTACTGGTAGTTGTCATGGTGACGGGTATGAGACTCCCTGGAGGCTAAGACGCGACCTTACCGGTAGCAGTCGTGGTGGCGGTACAATAGACAACATGCAGATCTCCCTGTTGTAAATATTGGGATTGGAGGGGGGCGTATTGCTAATAATCCATCTATATTTTTGCCAAAAAAACAAAACCAGGCGAGCACTGCACAACGTGGGATATTATAATATAAATATGCAGCGGTAAATTAATGACCTTCTAGGTGGGTGTAGAAGGGAGGCGTTGCGCTAACATTACGTTGACGAAGCTGTGAGGTTATTGTTAGCAATACGCCGCCCCCCTCCAAGAAGGGAGGCGTTGCGTTCACATAACATTACGTTGACGAAACTGTAAGGTTACTTGTTAGCAATACGCGCCCCACCTAGCGAGTAGCGTGGCAACGGGTTGAGTCTGAGACCTGCAGGTCAGTAAGGGACCAGGAGAAAGAGAAACAGTAGCGCGAGAGTGTGACGTCACAGACAGCACGCACAATATCAGCCACAGCTAACTGAAGAGAAAAAAGTTTTAAAAAAGCCAGTCACACCGGCCACAGACGGGAAAGATGCCACAGCGAGTTTGTTGTTGAGTTTGAAATTGAATCAACAAAAAAAGGCCGCGTCAGAAGAAGCCGGCCCAGTCTTGTCTCCAGAGAGGATCAAGCGAAAAGTGAATGTCGATTGTGATGTGATGTGATGGCTGAGCTGGGAAGACTTCTATATTTGTACACGTAAGTTATTCAGACGACAGGCATGCAAGCTTGGCGGAGAAGGGGGGGGGGGGGGGGGGGGAGGACGGACAGTTCACAGTATGTACCTACCATCAGCAGCCAACGTTGCTCCTAAATAATGGTAAAAGAATAACACCCACACACGTCAGCCTAATTAGTGTATCGTAAACTGAATGCCTAGCAACATAGTAAATAGTCCTACACAACGGACGCATTGCGAATGTGCCGTGTCGACTTGGCTTAGCGACAGGTTCATGACAAACTAGTCTGTTTTTTTTTTTTGGGGGGGGGGGTTTCTTTTTGGCTGGTGTTCTCCCCCGGGGGATATTAATAAAATACGTCACTGTGAGGTGGGGTGTACTTAGGGCCTGGAGAAGAAGGGGGTGGGTGGGTGGGTGGGTGTATATTTGGGTTGGTTTTACAAAGGGAAATGTGGGGAGGGAGGAGGGTGGGGAGTGATCATTATATAGGGCAGTTTGGGATAGGCGATGGGTTTGGGCTGCTTATACATAATGAAGTAAGGGGGGGGGGGAGGGTGTTTGGGTGATCTTTATATATTGAAGTTGGGGGTAAGAGACTGGTTTGGATTACCTTTACATAGGGGAGTGGGAGAGGGTGTTTGGGTGATCATTATATATTGAAGTTGGGGATATGAGAGGGGTTTGGGTTACCTTTACATAGGGGAGTGGGGGAGGGTGTTTGGGTGATCATTATATATTGAAGTTGGGGGTACTAGAGGAGTTTGGATTACCTTTACAAAGTGAAGTTGGAGAGGGTGTTTGGGTGATCATTATATATTGAAGTTGGGGGTACGAGAGGAGTTTGGATTACCTTTACAAAGTGAAGTGGGAGAGGGTGTTTGGGTAATCATTATATATTGAAGTTGGGGGGTAAGATAGGGGTTTGGGTGAGGGAGAAGAGCGATTTGGGTGACCTTCACACAGTGAAGTGTGGGGGGGGGGGTAGGGTGCTTGGGTGATGATTATATATTGAAGTTGGGGGGGGGGGTAAGATAGGGGTTTGGGTTACAGAGAAGAGCGATTTGGGTGACCTTCACACAGTGAAGTGAGGGGAGGGGGGAGGGTGCTTGGGTGATCATTATATACTGAAGCGGGGCATGGATGAATAGTGTTTAGATATTCTATATATGGTGACCTTTTTGCCCCAATTACACAATGGGTCCCCGAATGCATATATTTTGTGTAAATGTATTAAAACAAATATTATATCATTTTAGAATATGGAGACTAAACACCTTAAGCAACACCCATCCACAACTTCATAGCCTCATGAAAGGAACCCCTTACAACGTGCAGTTCAAGCTAAAACCAGCCCAATATACACTACCAATGCTTCCACTAGCCCTCTACCGACAAGAGGACGACAACGACGAACGAACAACTCTCGCTACCTCCAACAACCAAACAAAAAGAACAACTCATGTTCACAAACTACATCTAGATCTGGAAGTTATTGGAGCCGCTCTAAAACTAAATCTATCCTGATGAATGTAATATAGACTACCGACGCTTCAACTATCCTTCTACCGACAATATGACGACAACAACAAATTAAACAAAAACACCGTTACCACCAACACCTAAAGCCCAACCCATGTTTACAAGCTACAGCTACAGCTGGAAGACACTGCACTTGCACTAAGCCTAAATTTATTCTAATGAATGCAATATTTAACACAACAACACCCCCACCACTATTCCCTTTAAAACTAGTGGTTATTCACCCATGAGTTATTTTGTGTGAATTTATCTCATGGTCAATATTTTATTTGGCAGAATAATACCATCGTTTAGTACCCAAAGTATTACTTCCCATAATTAGGGATGACCAATGCCCGAAGAGCAAAGTAATAATTGTGTATTCCCTTTCTTTCTTTTTCCCTTTTTTGTACATTGTGCATGTTGCGGCGGCAACATCGGTAATTTGGGACGCGGGACCGAAAGCCCTTCAACCTTAAACTCTATGGACAACCGTGGCGCCACCTATACTCAACAAGACACACTATCGAACCGATGCGCTAACTGGCGGATCCTTCACAGACTCGCCATCGGAGGAGGAGCCGGAGCAGCTCACACCGACCAGTGCGCCCGAACCTGCCGCGTGGCCACTGAAGCTTTGCTGTCTTTTCTAGCCGTCCCACCCACCCATCTGGCACGCAAGGCTGAGCGCACGTGGGACAAAACTAACTATACCGAACTGTAACTACTCGAAACCTAAGAATTCCATCATAAGAAAAAAGATCAATAAACTACCACTTTATACCACTTTCGTGTCCTGTGTCTGAATTAGTTGGCTAATCAGGGGAAATTTCAATCGCAGACAATTGGTCTTCCTGATGCCACTGCTCCTTGCCCTATCCTAATAATACCGATTGCCTGGCCAAGAAGCGACAAGTATCAATTTCTAAGTCAATATGGGAGACGGATACTCTACTTCAGTCGGCCATCCCGTCTGGTCCGTCCTTTATGGTTTTTCTTTTCAGTTTTAAATTGGAATTGTGAGGTTGTAATTGGGTACTTTGGTGAAAGTGAACATATTTTATGGGAAAAGATGTATTGGTGATTATATCCAGTGTGGCAAGGTAGGAGGGGGGGGGGGGTAGCTGGAGATGAGGCGGGGGGGGGGGTGGTGGTGAATGAAAATAACGTGACGTATTTTATGTATATCCCATTAGAACATATCGAATCTATCTCTAATATTATAATAAACATGCTTACAAAATACCTTTTGTGTACATGAGTATTAAACAAAAGACTGTATATGAGTTGAATAATAAATTAAAAAGACAAAAGAAACCTTCCATAAAATACATGGAATGACAATAACTTTGTGAACTAACACTCTGGTGCCGACTAGTTGTGACATTACATCATTTCAATCAAACTAATACCTAAGTAATTGACTAAATTAGGTTCTAGTGAGTGTGTCGTATTGACTAGAGGGTATCTCCGATCAATAATAGTTAATGAGAGACTTCGATTAAGAGGCTATTAATCGGACACACAACCCAGTTCTTCAAGCACCGGAAACAGTTTGTACATAACCGGAAACGCCTCATTGTCTCGCCTATCTCCTCGACCACTCAGTGATCTTCTAGAGCGTGAAGCCCCACATACTAAGAAACCCGTCTAATCAATGTGCAAGTCACGTGGTATGCCAGTTATCTACGTTACACTTTGGAACTGGATTCAATTCAATTCAGTATGAGCTGTGACGTAATATGATAATTAATTTTTATATGTATACATATATATATACACATATATGTATACATATATGTATACATATATATTATATATATATATATATGCATGATCAGTCAAAGTTATCTTCAGCGATATCTATGGTTAGCGAACCACTATAATGCGCAAACAAGTTTTCAAAGCAAAACCCTTTTTTTGGGGTCTCATTTGACGATATCTCTGATGAAAGAATATCTGCTATGTCAAGAAAACATTGATCTGGATACAAAGTTATATTTTAAACGATGACTCTACCACACATTGATTTTTATCATCGGCCTTTGCACATCAAAGATATGGTCATTCTGATATATTTCTTTGGAGGAAACCCGCTGCCACCACATAGGCTACTCTTTCCGGTAAACAGGAAGGGGTGTTTTATTTGCATTTTCCCACAGACATGACAGCACATACAATATCCTTTGATGAACAAGTTGTGGACCACCGGTTGGAACGGAAAATAGCCAAAACTGCAAATGCGTCCACTGAGGAGGATCGATCGGATGATCCAAACCTTTCCGGTGGAGGCTGCCGTCCGGCTCCTCACAAAGTTATATTTTAATGAGAAGTACTACTATATACGAGTCAGCCTCACGAAAATAAGCCAATCGGGGAAAGTTGTCGGCATCGAGCATTGGATGTCGGCGTCGAACGGCATAGTTATAGTTTAGCATTGACAGAGGTGTTGGAAAGTTCTAAAATTTATCCTGAATGTAAAGGTACATAAAATACAACAACCATGTTTGTTTCTAGGATAATTTAATATGAAACAAAGAAATGCACTACAGTGTAACAATTGTGACACCGACATCTGTTAAAGATGTCGGTGTAGACTATTTGATGTTGTTGTCGAACTGCATAATTATAGTTTAGCATTGACAGAGGGGCTAGACAGTTCTTAGATTTATCCTGAATGTAAAATGAAAGTTCGGTAAATTAAAGTAAGGTACCTTATTAACTGTAATATATTTATCTTTAAAACATGGCGGCAACTCAAAGCCATGCAGTTTTAAAACAACCGACTTCCAAATGCTGATTACATCACTGGATGCACGGTTGACTATTTTTCATGTAGCGCATTTAACCAAAAACAAGACAGAAGGAAACAAAAGAAGAAGGCTTGGGTATGCGCCTGGGGGAGTGGGAAGAAGGTGATGATAATCTGTTTCATGGAAACAGAATTTCCAAAAGGTCTGGTGTTGAAGATTGCAGACTGTCTCCTGTTGCCGCCATCTTGATTTATTATTGACTGTGTCAATGTACAAATACAGCATTAAACAGGTAGGCACATTCTTATACTTGTTGCTTCCTAGCCAGGCGCTCGGCATTATTAGGATAGGTTAGCTCAGTATCAGGATAATGTGAGTGAGTGGGATATCGGGTCAGAGTGCTGGCAGCGTGGTCTCCCAGTGGGGCAGCACTATAAAGTCGCCATGAGTGTGCACTATCAGAAGTCCTGATATGATCTTAGATGTTGCCAGGGCGCAAAACTCCAACAACCAACCAGGGACGCAATGCGGTCCACTGGCCTCCCATTGGCAGCCTCCACCGGAAAATTGTCTGTGAAAAGCTAATGTCTGTGTTTTGCTTCTTCTTGTTCTTTTTTTTTTAAATTTCCCTATGCCAGGACGGGCCCGCTGTCTTTTACAATCGCGATGCTGCCCCTCCCCCCCGCCCCTCCCACTCAACACCCGGCTCCTACTCTTAGACAGCGTAACAAACACGGTGTGGCGTGCGTATGTGCATGCTCGTACGCATGGGACCTTCTTGTGTTCCTTTTTTTGTGTACTTAAAAAAAAGAAGAAGAGTCATGGAGTGATTTAATGGCCTAGGTCAGTGGTGGAAAATACACACCCTGCACATCCTCCACACCCTCCACGACCTCCACATTCTCCACGACCTCCACGACCTCGACATTCTCCACGCCCTCTCCGCCATCTCTGCCCCTCCCGCCCCCATCTCGTCCCGTTCGCCCGCCCACTCCCGTCTCGTCCAACCCGCCCTCACCACTCTCACCCCCCTTCCCACCCTCACCGCCTTCCCACACCCCCCGTCTCTCTCTGCTCTCCCAATCCTCACCACCCTCCATGCCCTCTCCACACTCTCCTTCACTCTTCAATTGAATTAAGCCAATCCTCCGAGATGCAATGTCACTCCGTTGACATATATATATATATTACAAATAATCCTATGTTCTATGATAGTGGCTTCTGTGAACTCTTCTATGTTACATGAAGCCAGTGTAAATATAGAAATTACATTAATGTTATCCAATCATCATCATCATGCTGTCGGTCATGATGCAACAAAGACTGCTTTCATTACTTGACTGCCGCTCTCCATTTAGCTCTCTGCTGTGAGAGTGATGTTCAGGAGTCGGTCTTAATGTCTCTCAGCTTTAGGTTTCTCTTGATGGTACATTTCATGAAAGCTGCCTGCAAAAGTGTTGAAGTGCTGTTGGCTTTTGCAAGTTACCGTGGCACTCTCTCGGGGAGCAAATAGAGGTTTCACACCAGCAGGAACATGTCAAGACAGGCGCAAAACTATTTGTCGGGAGATGTTGGGAGTTCCATACATGAACCGCCCTTAATGCTGCCACAGTGACATGGTTTTCTGTTTAGGATTTGCTCCCTTAGCCTTCGGTTCTGTCAAGCACCTGTACCACAAGGTAGTGGTTTCCAACTTTGCAGGCCAATATCAAGTATATATAAGTATACATATATACATATATATATATATTCTTGCGAATAATTGTTTATAACAACGTACTTTCGATGATATCGCCAGAGCTTTTTGTTAATTAAAACAAAATGCTCTTCTGTTAAGACATGCAAACCAATGCAATTATGCCGTAACGGGCTACTTGTTAAATATTTTACCTCAACTTACTATAACACTAATCCACATATTATCGCTCAAAATACACTTATCACCGTCCAACCATGCCACAAAACCGAAATAATGCAATTAACGTTCATAAGTTATATCATGGTAATGTATATTTTACGCTGAAAAATAAATATAGGGAAACACAAGCAAACACACTCACACATATATATATCGAACATATATTTACCAACACAGAAAATGCCTAGGTACTATGGCATTATTTTACATTGAGATTGTTTTTTTAAAAATCCATGTTGTATTCGCATATTGACACAGTCAATAATACATAATGACGGCAGCAACAGGAGACGGTGTGCAATCTTCAACACCTGACCTTTCGGAAATTACTATCAAAGTTCTGTTTCCATGAAATATATTACACAATGTAGTTCCTCCGTTCCACCCACTCCCCCCTCCACCAACATCTAATCTCACAACACACAACAGTCAACCCCCCCCCCCCCCACACACACACAACCCATTAGCTACAGCTAGAAATCTGATGCATGATAAGGTCTCAATATCATCATCGAGATGAAATGAGGAGAAGGGGCTTATTTCTCCGAAGTCTGACATATGTCTGTTTGCTTGGGAGGAGGGGGGGGGAGGGGGGAGGACGGGGAGGGTGGGGGGGGGGAGGGGGAGGGGTGAGGGGGGAGGTGAGGGGGGAGGTGGAGGAGGGAGGAGGGGGGAGGGGGCAGTGAACGTAGGTACTGTGGATGTAAGTGCGGATATTCTGCTACTCGGCTGATTAAGTTATTGCCAGGGATTCTGTCCTCAGCCGCCGGCACCAAAACTAGTTGGTTGTTGGAGTGTTACGTCCTGGCAACATCTAAGGTCATGTCAGGATGGGTACGGATTTGTGATAGTGCACACTAATGGCGACTTTATACTTGTTATAGTGCTGCCACTCTGAGAGAACAGGCTGGCGGCACCATGCCCTGATATCCCACTTGGTCACATTATCCTGACACTGAGTGAACCATTCCTTTCTCTATCCTAATAATGCCGAGCGCCAAGCTAGGAAGTGACAAATAGAAATCTTTAAGTCATCGGTTTGACTCGACCAGGGGGTCTGTATCCGTCCTGATATGACCTTAGATGTTGTCCGGACGTAAAACTCCAACAAGTAACCAACCACTGCCCTATTCTGTATTATAAACACACACCATCACGGGTAAGCCACTACACCCTCCTACACATGTACGCATGCAGCCCCCGCCCAGCCCCCGCCCCCACCCCCACCCACGCACCACCCCCGCTCCCTGCTCCGCCGCCCCCGCCCCCGCCCCCGCCTATCCCCGCACGCAGACCAGGTCTGCATCACGTGTACTCGCTGCAAGTCAGCATCCATTCTGCACGACAGGCATGCAGCCCGAACCCGTGTCCCCAACATTAGTGCGACCATACCTGCCAACCAACATCCCCCCCCCCCACCTCCCCACACCCACACTCGCCCAACTCCCCCCTCCACCCGCCACCCCTCCACACGCACCCTTATACACCAACCCACCCCTTACCCCCACCCCCCACCTACCTCCCCGTACCCACCATTCCCAGCAGCACACACTGGCAGTGTCAACACGAGTCTGCGCAGTGTGCACTTCATCACAACAAGAGCCTTCACCAAAATTGGCCCAGTCATAATAATACTGTATATATAGCTTCCTTTAGTTAGTTCCTTGAAAGGAAAAGAATGAAGAACTTCACCTGACTTAATCAGTCGAAAATGGCGTGACCTAAATTGTCTGCAACCAGCCAAATAAATACCTTCGTTATATAGTTATATTGATTAAGCACTCGGGGAGGTGTTTTATTAATCCAACCCCCGTCCTCCTCCGCCTCCCTCCGCCCCGCCTCCACAACCTCCTCCTCCGTCTCCCCAAGTCTTCCCCCCCCCCCCTCCCCGGCCTACCTTCCGTCTCCCCCCGCCTCCTCCCCCGGCCTATCCTCAGCCTCCCCCGCCTCCTCGCTCCCTCCCGCCCCCCGCGCCCCTGCCGGTCGCTACACAAGGACGGTCAGCATCGCCTGATGGATGATCAGCGCGACTCTGCCAAAGACCTCCCGAGCCGCTGGCGAGTCGCCCCGGGAGCTGCTCATGTATAATAGAGCGGGTCGCCGGTCCGATTACCCAGAGTTGGTAATGAGCAGCTCACGGTGGGCGTTAACACCCCGGCCCCAGGCGCACAGTGCTGAGGGCGCG